>OZ005653.1:258827027-259427027 GCA_963930645.1 Salticus scenicus
AGAGAAAGTCCGTGTGAGTGACACACCAGATTATTTCGTCTTAAAATGGGTCGTGTGCGCGACATTCCCGAATCTTTTAAACTTCGTATGGTTGATTTGTATCGGCACGGTAAAAATCAATGTTTTATAGCGAATTATTTACATTGTTCGCAATCAAGCGTTAGTAAAATACTAACACAATGTACAAAAAATGGAAAATTTCAATGTAATCGCCGAAATGGCGGCCGAAAACCAAAAACATCTGTTAGAAATGACAGGAAACTGAAGCGTATAGTTAAGAAAATCGTTTTAAAGTGTTTGGTTCTTGCACCGAAAATGGAAAGAAGAAGGAATTGAAGTTTCTACCTCGACAACATTAAGACGTCTCCATAAATTTAAGTTTCAATCTCGTGTACCGAAAACAAAACCTCTTATGACTGCAAAACAAAAGCGTGTAAGATTGAATTGGTGTAAATCATGACGTTTATGGAGCGAAGAAGATTGGAAAAAAATATTATTTAGTGATGAAAGTATGTTTTGTGTTTCATATGGTAATCAAGGTATTCGAGTTTGGAGAATGAAGCACGTCGCATTTGATAAAGAATGCCTTTAAACGTTCGGTAAAATTTGCTGCTAGTGTCATGGTTTGGGGTTGCATGAACGCAGAAGGACCTGTGGGAACATTTTGGCTTGTTTGCTTCGTTATATTCCTTCGAAATTCAACGGTATTCGGAATATAACGATAATTTGGTATTCTGGAGTGCTGCGTTCGAAATTTTAGCGATATATATCTTCGTTATTTTTCGACAGCTATAAGGCTGTCGTTGCGTGGCTTTTGTACTCGTTACAATATGGTGCCCCTATTTAGTATGATAAAGCTGTTTAAACATTTTTTTTAAAGATATAGTTATGATTTTTGAAATAAGGAAACTTAGTTAAAGAAATGTTACCAAAGCTTAAAATATATAGAATGAAATAAAAATTAATCAATTTTTCCCACACATATCCAAATTTAAATAAAGTGAAAAGGGAATAAAATAAAAACTTTATTCTTTTAAAATTATGAAAATTTCAATTGTAGTTGAGAACTTATTTATTTATTTATTTATTATTATTATTATTATTATTAAATAATTTTTTTGAATGATTCAAAACGATTGCATACATAATTTAATACTTATTATTTAAATTTATTATTTAATTTAATATTTTTGGTATAGTAAATACTGTAAACAATTTTAAAGCTTAATAATTTTTAAAAAGCAATACATTATTTATCATATACATTTATGTAAAAAATTGAGTAACGTACTTTTCATATAAATTTACAAATTATTTTCTAGAAATTAGTATACAGATTAAATCAAACCTCTTTAAACTTTTTTTTTTTTTTTTTTTTCGGGGGGGGGGGGGGTTAGAGATATATAACATTATTAAAAAAAAAAAAAAAAAATCACATTTAATTTAATAAAGTCAAACAAATTTTATGATATTAATATAAATCAATCATTAAATATTTTTTATCATCCCAATAGACAATGACTTTATAAATGTTAACTTCAATTATTTAAGTAAAAATATGTTTATGAATAGTGAAAAGTATTTTTATGTTTTACTTACTAAATTAGAAAAGAAGAATAATATAAAAGCTTTCTTCTTTTAAAATTATGAAAATTTCAGCTGTAGTTGTGAATCTAGTTATTTTATTTATTTATTTAATAATTATTTTGAATAATTCTAAACAATTGCATACTTCCATTTAATATTTTGGGCTTAGGAAATCTTCTAAACAACTTTGAAGCTTAATATATTTTAGAAAGCAAAAGTATATCATTCATATATTTATGTAAAAAATTAACTAACGCACTTTTCATATAAATACACAAATAATTTTCTAGAAATTAGTATATACAGTGTAAATCAAACATTTATATACTTTTTTTTTGTTAAAAAGATCTAACATTAAAATAAATTCCTGTTTAATTTAATAAAATCAAACAAATTTTATCATATTAGTTCAATCAAATCAATATTTAAATATTTTTATAATTTCAATAAGCAATGACTATATAAATTTTAACTTCAATTATTCAAGTAAAAATAAGCTTATAAATAGAGAAAAATATTTTTATGTTTTACTTACTAAATTAGCATTATAGTTTAATTTTATGTAAATATATCTAAATACCAACTATTTCAATTGCACTTAAAAGAAAAACATATTTCAAACAAGAAAGAAATTAAAAACACAAAAATTCAAACTTAAAAATATATTCGCTCATTATTAGAAAAGTTCTCTAACACGGATGTGTTAACAGAAATTTGTATGTGATTAAAAAAGTTTGCCTTAAATAAAAAGCATAATAAAAATGTATTGTACTATATTTTAAAATTAATTTTTGGAAAAGTATAAGTACATAGTATGTAAATAAAAATAAATCTATTATTTTGAATCTTTAGAATGATATAAAATACTTCCTCGTTATTGCGTGAGTACATAGTATGTAAATAAAAATAAATCGATTATTTTGAATCTTGAGAAAGATATAAGAAAATACTTCCTCGTTATTTATTATCCTCGTTAGTAAATATTTTATATCGAGGGGCTGATTTCCCTTTAACAACCAGTTTAACATAAAACTTTACTTGGCAATTTTAAATTTCCTTTTCATCTAGACAACACAATTAAATTGAACTGGAAGACTGCACTGCTACAACACGTAAAAGAATCCATACTGTGCCTTTGCCTTCTATTTTTTTCTTTTTCACAACAAACAACCTTTATTTAACATGTCGATCGTCGTCTGCTGTTACTCGCTTGTAATCATAATAAAACAAACCACGTGCATCAGTATAGTTCGTCCTGATTGGATGAAAGAGTTAACCTTGAACGCAGTTTCCTCCATTCTCGTTTGATTGTAACGTTCGAAGTGCAGAATCGCTCTACCGCTGAATATCGTTATGAAAAAAAATTCGATCACCGATCGGTTTGTCTTTTTAACGAACAGGCCAGAATAGACACACAGGTCAGTCACAGACAGGTGCTTTTGCTTCAACAACTCCTGCTACGAGGTTTTCAGCAGAAGTGACGTAATCAAGGCCTTTCTTTAATCCCCACAGGAAGAAGTAGTGGGGACAAATCGGAAGATCGTGATGGCTTGGCAATGGGTCCACCCCGGCCAATCCACCGTGCAGGAGCTCGTGTTGCTCGATACTTTCAGCCAAACAACGCCCTCTAGACATGACGTTTTCACCTATATGTTTCTGTGTGAAAATGATTTGTTTTGATATGCTTGACCTACCCTTAAAGTTTATCGGAACTCTTTTGAAATACCCTGTATATGTAAATCTTATTAAAAGCGCTATTTTATAAAACTAATACTGATTCATATACATTTCAGAATATTTAATTTTTGCAATCAACTTCAAGTGTTATATTATAACTTAATAATGTCAGAGTATAAAGAAATATTGGTGAAAAAAATATATATATTGTGAGTCTTATAATTACTATCTTCTATAATTTAATGTTTTTATGTATTTTTTTTTTCAAATTGTATAATCAAGTTATATTAAATCTAAGATATCTTAAATAAATTTTGTTACAAGGTACCACTATTTATTTTTCACGCTTGTATACACTTTTTGACATTAATCGATTAGAAACATTCCTGCAAGTTTTCGTCTAATGACTTTTATCGATTCTTTGTTTGTTTCTTGTGAATCTCTTACAACTTAATGCGTTTTCATAAGAGAATCAAAACCCACAAATATTCCTTAAGTTATACAATAGGAATGAAATAATGCGTTTAACGATGCAGAAACAATCAGTGAAATGAGTCTCTAAACAGAGAAATGAAATTCAGAATAAATCTTGGATACATATCTGATTTTCGAGCAGCTTTTTGTTAATGGCTATCCCAGTTATAAAAATTAAATGATAAATTGTAAACTAATATTAGACCTTTTTTTTTTAATGTAAAGCAAATTATGACTACTATCTCTAAACACAGGGATAAGAAAATTTTTTGTTTAATTCTTTTCTATTCATAATTTTTTTTTATTGAATGATTTTCAAATTAGGGAAAATTTAATAATAAATTGTATTAGGTCATTGCAAAAGTTCGTGCGGACGCGGATCATTTTATTGCCTCCAAAGACGAGAGCTTCTATCGCCGTGGTATACATTTGTTACTCGAAAAATGGCCAAAGGTTGTAGAAAGTAATGGAGAGTATTTTGATTAAAAATTGTCATTTGATTTGATGTATTTTTATGAAATGAAGCAATAAAAAACCGCACGAATTTATGCAAAGACCTAATAAATTAGTGTATGAACTTTTATTGATTGATTTATTTAGAAATCGACCTACTGCAACCACTCAGTTTATTTATTTATTTTTATTTTTTTTTCTGTCTCTAGATAGTACCTGTCTCTCTTTTAATAATGAAATGCCATTGTTATAACTTCCGAAACACTGCAACAATTCGCAGGAAAGTTGGACAGTTGATATATCTCAGAAATAGCTTGGATAACGATTGGTTAACTTAATCCGCCATTTTGATTCAAAAAGCAGCAACGTTCCTCAAAAGGATATAAATCTATTTGCAAATATGTTTTAATTATGTAATTAACTTAATCATTTATCATATATTATATACATGCATTTCTTGAATTCGAAATCAGAAAAGGTGTAAGACAAAGGGACACAATTTCACCTACACTCTTCACTGCAGTATACTTAAAGAATCTTGAAAAGAAAAAAAAAAAAGAGCTAAATTTTGAAGAAACCTTACCAAAAAACAAAATTGTGATGGTATGTTTCCATACCATCCTTAGGGTACGTCGTAGACTATCGTCAATTACCCATTGCACAGTACTAGTGCGACGTTAAACCCAAACAATCAACCAACTAACATTTGTGTTCTGTTAGAGAAATTTTTGATGAGGCTGTAGCAACTAAAAAGTTTGGTTTATTTAGTTGTTAAGAAAAATAAATAAATAAATAAATAAAATAAGAAATTAAAAACATCTCTGGACCATATCTGTGTGTAATATGATAACTTGTTTGTATATATAATAACAAAACATATCTAAATTTTCTGAAGATTCGTTAGCTTTTACAAATGTTTAAAGTAAAAAAAAAAAAAAAAAAAAAAAAAAGGTGATCTCATTAGACTAATGTCGTTATTTTTTCTTATTCTATCATTGAACACGAGCTTAAATATTGCCTATTTATAAATCGTTTTTTATTTTTTATTTCGTTTTCCACGAGCGCTTTTTATTTCCTAATTCAAAATTCTAAAAAAAAAAAAAAAACTTTTTCGATTTTGTCCATTTTGAAACTGAATAAATAATATTAATTTTCTTTTCTTTTTCTTAACAACAACAAAAAAAAAAAAGAAAAGAAAAGAAAACGATTTTGATGAAATTTTGGCAAAAGCATAATTTAGTTTAGTAGAGAGGACTATCAGTTTTTCTTTTCTTTTCTTTTTTTTTTTTTTTTTCAAACTATAACATCTCTTTCAAATTATTCAATTATATTTTTGATAAATTTTCGATTTCGATAAATGTTCAACTATCGTAAAACCGGTATTGTAAAAATCCGTAGATAGAGACTAATAGTCCTCAGTCCTAAAAAGGGTATAAAAATAGTTGGGAAATTTTTAAAGCATTTGAAATTCACGGATGACTTCGTACTGGTTTCTTTCTCATTTTATTTTTTGCAAGCAATACCTCCAGAAATAAATAAATAAAGCAAACTCGTTGGATTGAAAATGAACCTCAGCATGACAAAAATCATGTCAAAACCCCTTCGTTTCACCAATGAAGATATGGATGAATTAGCGATATGCAGTTATATGGGGCAAGTCCTTACGATGAACAGGGACATCATAGAAGAAATTAACAACTGGGTTAAATTTGCATGGAGAGCATTTGAAAGAAAAAGCGACTTCCTAATCTGTTTGAAGAGAAAAGTTTTTGACCTGTGTATTTTGCCTGTTTTAACTTATGCTTAAGAAACTTAGACGTTAAAATGTAAAACTATTCAAAAACTTGAAAGCCAGAGAAACATGGAGATTTACCATGTTAGGGTTTACCCGAAAAGGCAGAAAGCGAAACTCTTGGATTAGGGAGTAAACCAAATTTACTGATGTCATTTCTAGAGTTAAGAAGTTAAAATGTAGCTAGGCTCGATACCTTGCCAGAAGAAATGATAATAGATGAGCCACCAAAGTCCTATTTTTGATACCGAGAGATAAGAAAAGATCGAAGAAGAGACCACAGTGTCGTTGAAGAGATAAAACTGTGAAGTTTGGAAGAGCAGAATGGAGAAGAATTGCACAAAACAGGGCAGATTGGAATCACCTAGGAGAGACCTTCATCATGCAGTAGATTTATAAAGACTGGAATTGATGATGATGATAATATATTCATATAGTATTAATTATCTGCTCTTGATCATTCACTGACTTTAAAGTTTTAAATATGAGAGCATGGATATTTTATTGCAAAATGATTTTTTTCTTTCAAAAATATATTATGTAAGTAAATATTGCAATCATGGAATAAAAATAATCTGATTGGGACTTTAGTGTGTAAGGAATTTTGCGGTCTTTTGAATTTATTTTGATATTTTTATTAACCGACTTCAAAAAAAGAAGGAAGGTTCTCAATTCAAACCGTATGTTTTTTTTATGTTTGTTAGCTCATAACTTCTGAACGGATGCTCCGATTTTGATACTTTTTGTTTTGTTGAAAAGGTCTTGGTCTGCAATAGGTCCCATTGTAATATCTTTACGATCTAAAGAAAATACAGGGTGCCCCAAAAAACCAGTCCCAACTCTATTAACTGCTAAACGGCTGCAGGTCTAGTAATAAACATGGTATGTAAGTGTAGTAAAATGGTCCTGCAGTACAAAGTTAAACCGCTTGCTGCGCCACCTGGTGGAAAATAGTGGAGTTAGTGTTCCTATCTCGAAACGGTTCTAGAGAAAAAAAGTGAATTAGAAAGTTGAAGATTATCATCGATTTAGTACAAAAAGACAGTTTAGACATTCATGCTAGCGTTTCTATCTCGGAAACGGTTCAAGACAGGGGAAAAAAGTGAATTATAAAATTGCAGAGTATCATCGATTTAGTACGAAAAGATAGTTTTGACATTAATGCTAAAAGTACAAGGCTAAAAACGTGCCTTTTTTGTTCGCAATTTCTTAAACTATTCACACTTGAGCTACATTGCTCACGTTGTAGCGTAGCTGGTGAGACATACGTTATATAGTTCAAAATACGGTTACTTGATAATTTTTGCTTTGTTGTAGAGATCTTGGTCTGAAGTAGGTCCCATTATAACATCTTTACAATCTAAAGAAAATAAAGCGCCATCTGGTGAAAAACAGCGGCATTAGCGCTCCTATTTCAAAAACGGTTCAAGATGGGAGAAAAGCTAATTACGAAGTTGTAGAGTATCATCGATTTACTACGAAAAGGCAGTTTTTAGACATTATTGCTAAAAATAGAACACTTAAAACGTGCAATTGTTTGTTCGCAATTTCCTACACTGTGCACACTTGAACTATGTTGCACGCTTTACAGCGTAGCGGATGACACGTATACTCTATGGTTCAATGTACTGTTACTGTAAGCGGTCACATCGATTAGCGCAAAGTCGTTTTCAACCAACTTCAGAAAGGAGGGTGTTCTTAATTCTTGCTATGTGTTTTTGTTGGTGTTTGTAAGCTTATAACTTCGTAAGAAATGCTCTAATTAACCGACTTCAAAAGGGAGGAGGTTCTCAATTCAAAGCGTATGTTTTTTGTTTTTGTTTTTGTTTTTGTTTGTTAGCTCATAACTTCTGAACGGATGATCCGATTTTGATACTTTTTGTTTTATTGTAAAGGACTTGGCCTGAAATTGGTCCCATTGTAAGATCTTTACGATCAAAAGAAAATACAGCGGGCCCAAAAAAGTCAGTCCCGACTCTTTTAACTGCTGAACAGCTGCAGCTATAGTCATAAAAGTGGTATGTAGGTACAGTAAAGTGGACATGTGCTACGCGATTCAACCGCCTACAGCGCCACCTGGTGGAAAAGAGTGGAGTTAGCGATCCTATCTCGGAAACATTTCAAGACAGGGCAAAAAAGTGAATTATAAAATTGCAGAGCATCATCGATGTAGTACGCAAAGATAGTTTAGACATTAATGCTAAAAACAGAACGCTTAAAACGTGCATTTGTTTGTTCACAATTTCCTATTTTGTGCACACTTGAAAAACATTGCATATGTTGTAGCGTAGTGGGCGACATTTTATGCTATGTAAAATTCAAAGTATGGTTATTGTAAGCGGTCACATCGATTAACGCATAGGCGTTTTAAGCCGACTTCATAAAGGAAGAGGTTCTCAATACAAACCATGTTTCTCGTTGTTGTTGTTGAAATTTATTAGCTTATAACTTCGTAAGACATGATTTAATTTAAATACTTTTTTTGTGCTCGTAATGATCTTGGCCTGAAATAAGTTTCATTAGGATTTCATTAAGATATAAACAAATTACAGGATACTCACAAAAGTCTGTTCTCACTCTAACTGCTGAACGCAAGCAGCTACAATGGTAAAAGCAGTGTGTAAGTATCGATGTTGAAACTCCTGTCCGTCAGCTGCAATGCATATTTTGCTCTTTGTACTTTACGTTGCGCACTTTCCAGCGCAGCGGGTGACACGTATTTACTGTAAAGTTCAATATATATGCCTAACAGAATTTTCGGTTACGAATACAGCGTATCCTTTCTTTACATTTCTAAAGACTTTTTAATTTAACGTATGTTCGTTCAATAGATAGTTTTTTGGTCATATCCAATAAAGGCAAGAAAAGTGACACAATAAAACTGGGACAACTGTCTCTCGAGTGGATAACTTTCTAGATGGAGATGTAACTTTTTTGTTCACATTGGGTGTATTTAATGTATTTTTCAGTGACATAAACCATTTTTTGAGTAATGTCACTTTTCTTGGAAGTTGTGATTTGTGAAACTTCCTTCGAACGTCTTCTGATGTTCTGCTATATGAATAAGTTTTCACTGAAAAGAGAAAAATAAAATCTTTTTGTAAAAAAAATAGAACCGACTCCAAAAAGCAACTACTATTCAAACAACTAAAAAAATAAATGAATTGAAACTGTAAATTGCGCCAAAAAGTATAAAATAATTTCCTTCGCCAAACAAGCTATAACACTACAATTAATCATAACTTTTGAAGTCGGCGCAAAATTAAATAAAAATTGATACCTTTATTCAATACAAAAATCAAATCCTATTCAAAATACACGTCTCACATTGTTACCTGCAAAACGCAGCCGAAAACTACTTTGATTCAAGAAAACAAATAAGATTTCGTAAGCAGCAAAAATTGGCGAAGATGCTGGTATCTGACGACGTCCTTGGTGAAAGAAAAATCGCAAAATTATCTGGCAAACATATTTAATTTCTTTGGGATATCATGATTATTTTAATAAGGTATGTCAAGAGAGTAATCAAGAATATGAAACAACACATCGTACAATATATATTATGAAAATATACATCTTGCGTGTATATTTTTGCCTTACGTTTTTATCGCCAAATTCAAAGGCCATCAAGGATGATCTAACTTTGTAGAAATATAAATACCGCATTGTGAAGATGTTCACTGTTCTATGTAGATGCTACTAATGGACCAATTGTATACAGTGATAAAATAATAAAGGAAACATGAAAATGGATCATTCGAGACAACAGCATTTGTTGCTACCAATCTAAAGACAAACCTTTAAAAACTAATTAAATTTTATTTAATTTTGCGCCGACTTCAAAAGTTATGATTAATTGTAGTGTTATAGCTTGTTTGGCGAAGGAAATTATTTTATACTTTTTGGCGCAATTTACAGTTTCAATTCATTTATTTTTTTAGTTGTTTGAATAGTAGTTGCTTTTTGGAGTCGGTTCTATTTTTTTTACAAAAAGATTTTATTATGATTATGCATTCATATATGTGTGATTAAACACAACAGCGTATAAATATTTTATTAGACTAAGCTGAGCTTTAATATGTATGTTACAGTCACCATTTGCAAAAACTGTGTAGATTTCCTTTAGTGTAGGACTGATAGCTTTTTTACAGAGCCACAAGAAAGATTTTTTTGTTCATTACAATGTATAGGTTCAAATTATTTGATATGTATTAGCGTCTAAATTCTACATTCGATTAAGATAGAATGGCTTTTATTATAAATCATCATTGCTACAACTATATAGATTTTCATTTGTGTAAGATTGTTTTTTCTGTTTTACAGGTTTACGAATTGGAATTGTTACGGTCTGCGAACTTAAACAATAAACATGTGTGTTACATTGTTTTGTTAAAGTGTGTTTATTTTGAGAAATGATGGGTACGTTTTTTATAGCACTTTTAAGTTAAGTATGAAAGAATTCATGCATATGAATTATATACATATTTCATATGAATTATATGCATAGTTATCTAAAGTGCATAGAAATATATAAAAGACAATGGAACTGATATATGTCCTTGAAACTTGCTACAGCATAGACGTTATTTGATATTTCATGTTTGGCATTTATAATTTTTTCACAGGGACACATAAAATAGTTCTGATGCATTATGGTCCATTGTACAAAAATACGTGAACTTGAGAAGAAACACACTAACACCTTACTTATAGCTTTCAATTTTGTTTATTTACGGATTTAAATTTATTTAAGCGCCAAGTAACTATTAAATAAATGTTCAGCAAGCTGAACAGTTATCACAGACTACTCAACTTGCTATATAGCTTGCATTTTTGCTCTGTTTTCCGAATAGGCACTGAACTAGTTGAATTGAAGTTTAACTTTACATCAGTATGGGTTGATATTTAAAGGCATAAATTCGCACAATATTATATATAACTGTTTCTTATTTAACTGAAACATGCGCTTCTCTGTATTACATACATAATATTCTCATAACAATATAAAAAGGATATCTTCATAAATAACGTAATTATTGCTAGATAAGACAAAGGAGTTAATGTTATTTCGAAAGATAAATTATTAAAAATAACAAAGTACCTACTAAAATGAAAGCAAACAAACAAATAATAATCTGGTGTGTCACTCACACGACTTTCTCTTACCTTGAAATTTAATACTATAAATACAGGTTGCAGATTAATAGGTAAGATAACGAGTATTGTTATGTAAACCTATGTTAAACAATTCATATTAGGCTTCTGAAGATATTTAGATGATAATTAGTTCTGTGTGACGGGGGATACCGCCTCCCTCAACCCCCCGTTTCATTAATGCACCTACATTTATATAGAGTTTAATTCGGTTATTAAAAAATAATTCTCTTTTTAAAAAACAATTTTTTTAAAATATTATCTAAACAAATTATCCTTTATGATAAGGCAGACGATTTCCATATTAGAGAAGTAGTATAACACCAAATACCGAAAAAAAAAAAAAAAAAAGTACATTTTATTCTCAATATTAAAAAAAAAAAAAAAAAAAAAAAGTATGATTTTTTTCTAAGTGTTTTTTTCGTTAAAAAAAAATCGATAACTTTGTTTTAAATTATCGAAGATCGATGGTTCAACCTTCCGTTTCAAAGGCATTGGCGAGCTCTTTTGAAAAATACCCATCATGAAAATTTACTCCCCTCGAGGGGGGACTTCCCCCCAGGGGGGGAGGCGAGGCTCCTACATACACAAAAAAGAATTTTCTCAGTTAACTATCTCTATTACAAAAAATATATATTCGTTTCATTTGGTTTAGTGCAGTATATAGACGTTAAACTCTACTTACCTGCAATTTCCCCCATAGACGTAATGTATTAGAATTCTCTTGATTGTCCCTGTACACGAACCATTTGCTTGATCTTAACGAAAAGCTTACTGTAGCATCCCTATATGATACACATTTAGCATACCAAGTTTGAACTTTCTGCCATAATTTGTTTCTGAGATATGCTGATAACAGACAGACACACACACAGACACACACACACAGACACACAGACACACACACACACGCAGACACACAGACAGACACACACACAGACATAAACACAGACCATTCGCTAAAAACATTATTTTCGTATTCAGGGGACCTCAAAACGTGTAAATAAAGCAAAATCTCGCGTTCGGAAATTTGACCCAAAAACAATACTTTCTCTACCTTATGGGTAAGAGAAAGTAAAAAAAATTTCACTGAATTTACTGTGAGATTATTTAGGAAACTTTCTTCTTGGCTTTGACAGTTTCTATAAATAAAAGATTTTTTTATTTTTATTTATTATTATTATTTTAACACTTTCCAACAAAGTTGAACAATGTTTATGTTTTTTGTTTGTCTGCCTATCTATGTGTCCGTCCGTTTGTCTGTCCCCGCACGTAAATATTATGGAACATTTTGAAGTTGATAGATGTTGTTCAAGTTCACTGTTGGATGTTTCCTATTCAAAATGGAATAAATACCGCTACTGGTTTGTGTACAGGGACACCTGAAAGTATTTCAACGTATTGCGTTTCATTAGAGGTATTTTTATAAACTATACTTTAACACTTTTAATTTGCTCAAATCTAAATGAATTTGAAATATGATATAAAAGTTAACTACAGGATGTTAATTATTGAAAATGGAGTAAATACCAGCTCTGGTTTGTGTACAGGATCACTGAAAGTATTTCAAAGCATTGCATTCTATGAGAGGGATTTCTTTAAACCATATTTTAATAACTTTACTTAGTACAAATCTTAATGTAATTAAAATATGTTATTCGTATGCATAAAAGATTATTTTCTATAGTGTACAGTACAATTATTATTAAGATTTACAGAGCCGCAAAAAAAATATTTGGTTACATTGAGGGCTTTTATTGGAAATTTGCTGGCATTGCATTTTTGTTTGCATTAAGCGATTAAACACTTTTTTAAATTTAAGTGTGAATATGATTTCAATTTGCGCATCTGTTTTTCTGCCTGCCCCAGCATCTTTAAATATTTTCCGAAAAAAAAAAAAAAATTATATATGTTATTCAAATTTACTATGGAATGTTCCCTATTTTAAATGGCATTAATAGGTCCTGTGCAACTAATTTGTGTACAGGGACACCCAAAACAATGTCAATACATTGCATTTTAAAACAGAAATTTTTATAAATTACATTTTAAGAGCTTTCTATTGCAAAAATTTTAAAGAAATTGACATTTATTGGTAATATGCTAAAATAATATTTTGTATAAAATATGATGTTGTTAACCTCTAGATTTACAGAGCTACACTAAAACATTCAGATACATTAAGGGCTGCAATTAGAATATAAGGGCTACGTTTTCTTTTTGTGCTAAGCAATTATAACACTTTCTAACAATGTTTAAGAATAATTAGGAATTCAATTAGTCTATCTGTATGCCTTTCAGAACTACTGTCTGTCCGTTGTGGGATTACGTAGGCAAAGAGCACCGAAAGTTATACGATACATCAATTACGTACATTTGAAAAGTGTTAATAATCAATGAGTACCGCATGATTTTTCGTTCCTTAATTTTTTTTCTTCTTACACGTTATGTTTTATGAAGAAAAAAAATCCTCCATGCTTATCTTTCCACATACACATCTCGGTGTGAAAAATGCATGGGACGTACTAGGCTGTATAAATAAATAACAGGAATTGCATTTTCATTTCTATTAAGTCTTTTTACCCTTTCTAACAATAATGTTTAAGAACAGATATGACTTAAATTATTTTTATGTCTGACTATCCGTCTGCCCTCTTCAGCGTCTGTAATTTTCTGAATTGCTTTAAAATGATATATGTCATTCAAGTTCATTATGGAATTTTCTCTATTTAAAATGGTACAGTCGGTAACAAAAGTCTCCGAACACTAGCAAAAATTCCTATGTAAAAAAAGTACACTTAATACAGTTTTATTAAATAAATCCTTGTCGAATCATGTTCTTAGTCAGTCGGTAACAAAAGTCTCTGAACACTAGCAAAAATTCCTATGTAAAAAAAAGTACACTTAATACAGTTTTGTTAAATAAATCCTTGTTCAATCCTGTTTTTAGACTGACTAAGAACAGGATTGGACAAGGATTTATTTAACAAAACTGTATTAAGTGTACTTTTTTTACATAGGAATTTTTGCTAGAGTTCGGAGACTTTTGTTACCGACTCTATTAATAGTCTCTCTACACCTGGCTTGTGTATAGGGACACCCGAAAAAAATATCAATGCATTTCGTTTAATGAGAAATCTTTTTATTATGTAAATCATATTTAAATAACTTTCTATTGAAAAAATCA
Source organism: Salticus scenicus (assembly GCA_963930645.1). Taxonomy (NCBI): domain Eukaryota; kingdom Metazoa; phylum Arthropoda; class Arachnida; order Araneae; family Salticidae; genus Salticus; species Salticus scenicus. Next base: position 258,841,352 of record OZ005653.1, read on the forward strand.
GACGGGAATTGACATTTATTACTAATATTCCAAAATAATGTTTTGTTTAGAATAGGATACGTTTAGCGTTAAAATTTACAGGTCTACACGAAAATATTCAGATACATTAATGACTACGATTCGAAATTATTGCATTTTTCTTTGTGTAAGCATTTTAACATTTTGCAATAAAGTATAAGAGTGGTTATAAATTTAATTAGTTTATCTGTCTGCTTTTCAGTCCATCTGTCTGTCCATTCAATAAGTATGAACAGTTGGAAAATGTTAGTAATCAGTGTGAAGTGTAAGTTTTTTCATTCTTGTTGTCATTTTTAACATTTGCAAAATTTTAAACCTCTAACTGAGAATTTTATGTATTCTTTCCTAAAAGAAAATCGTGTTAAAAGAAAATGACTGAGAAGAAAAGAAGAAGAAAATATTATTACATTATTAGGGGAAATTAATATTATTTACTAATGCTTCCATCTATTACTTTTTTATGATTTTTGTAACACTATTTTAATAGCATTTTACACTTTTTCTTTTCCATACTGCTCTTTTATTCAATTTGTGTTTGGTACAAGTTACATCTAATAAAACGAGATATAGTTTGGTTTTACTGCCTCACAAGAAAGTTTTTATTGCACCAAACGCATCTCGATATTCTTGAAGGGAAATAATGAATTCAAAGAGGTACAGTAGTAAAGTTTTATTCGGTTTTGTTACCTTCCAAACCAACAATATTATTCAATATTTTATAAACGCGTCTGCTATAATATGTTGATTTCGGAATGTACTCTAGTACATATCAATATTCTGAGTAGTTAGAAATTCTTTTATGTTTTATATATGTATGTATTCGTGTTTTGTGTATGTGTGCATAGAAGTTAATTATATAAGACCTTGTAATTTAAGGTTTGGAACATCACATTTGAGGTATATTAAGAAGCATATTATTTCACGTGATTTATAAATTTATAATGGAATATTGTCTAGAAATATCATAGTAGAAAAATATTCGGATTAAATATTGGACGATTAATTTTTGAACAAAATTAGTTTTAAAGGTAAGAAAATTACCTTCATAGTCTGCATTACGAAAAAACTCAATTTTATGATATTACTAATTTTTAAAATTTTTATATTTGATAAAACTGTAATACAACTAAAAGAGACAATGTATTGCATAGTGAACGAATTGGGCTAAAATAATAATAATAATAATAATAATAATAATAAATAAGTAAAGAAATAAAGAAATAAAATTTCTGAGAAAGTTGATTAAAATTTAAGGAATTAATGCTTTAAAAAAGCAAACACACACACGAATTCTCCTTTAAGTGTATCTATTTTTCTATTTTGTTTTAGTTTTTCAATTTTTCTACATGAAAATGACACAGTAGAGCCCAAATAAACAATGCATTGCAGAGCTAATAAAATGGGCTAAAAGTTTCGAAAATGTGTTTTAAGTTGAATAAATCTAAACGTAATTATTTTAATTACGTTCAAAAATTTCATTAAGATGTTCTGATTTCAATTTTCAGTTACTTAATTGTTCTTAAAATATTTTATACATGAAAGGGTCATAGCAAAATAGAAAGAATAAAATACATGCGATGGCAAACAATACTGGCTAAAATATTTAAGAATTTCAAAATTTCAAAAATAGAAATTTAAGTTTAAGAAATTAACGGATAAGAAATACAATTCGATAGAATGTTTTCATTCGGATATTCCAATTTTATTTTAAGAATATTGTTTACCTTTTTAAAATTTTGTACCGAAAACAGATATGGTATAGCCAAAAGAAGTAACACATTGCTTAGCAAAGAAATTAACTTCCAATTTATTATTATTATTATTTTTAAATTAAGAAACAAAATTTAGATTTAATAAATTAATCAAAATATGAAAATATGATTAAAATTTTAATTTATGCGTTCTGATAGAATACATAAAAAATAAAATAAAATAAAATAAAATAAAATTCATCGCTATTCAGAAATGCCTAAGTAAGTGTTCAGTAAATGTTCAGTCACAGCCATCTGTAAAACCGTAGTTCTTTATACTTTCGAAGCTATAAATTTTAAAGAGGCGAAATAGTGAATAAGAGGCTACAGAGGGTAGTGTTGATCCAGAAAAGACTCAGTGCGGTTGAGGCTGTCTGGTTACGAAATAATAATAATAATAATAATAATAATAATAATACAAGAGAAGTTAGATATGCGTGGGCGGTAGAAGAAAATAAATTGAGTTGGTTTATATTACCTTTTTAACAATTTTAAACATATATATTATTATACTTTAATGATTTCGACACCAATTTTTAATTTATATATAATGTGGGAGGAGGGAGATTTTGCAGTACACAAAAAAGAAAAATATTTTAATTATTTCTTTATTACTTTCTTAAAACAATGTAGAATTATTACCAATAGAAATAATATTGTAGGATTGTATATATACCTAAGAGGTTAGGAGTGGAAGGAAAGTTAAATAAAGTATTTATATCAGTTTATTGGTTCCCTCTGTCAATTTGGACCTCTCATTTTGATCTAAACTCTACATGTTCGTTTAAAATAAGTGAATAATAATTATAAAAAATATTATCGTAAGAGTAAAAAAATAAAACAATAACCATTTTTATTCTCTCTGTCCTGCAAATGCCCACCTCCACACACACTCATACACGCGATCCTTCAAGATATGCACCAATTCGACATTTTTCGCAAATAGTAAACATTAAATATATAAATTTTCATTAAAACTGGTAAAATTGATATAAAACCACCCAATTTCTTTACCTTTGTCTCTTTGCCCCCAGGTATATTTAATCACATGTTTTGTTATTATTATTATTATTATTATGTTTTTACTGAATAAATAGAAAGTATTTCAACTTTTTTAATAACTCCAGTTTCTTTTATACTAAATGAAGGCCCCGCTTATTGCATTTTTATAATTAATTTGCCATGTTCATTCCCTCTCTATTTGAAAAAATGTACAATTGTACGTAACAGCCAAATATATCATGGCGTTACAGGGAAGGTACAAAGTACCTCCTAGTTTTTCTCGATAATCTCATTTACTTTTTTGCATATGTTTTGCAAATCGCAAGTTCATTTCTGCCGGTGGATAATTTATCGCCTTCCAGAAAATAGATTAAAATTCGAAAATAAATTATGAACTAGAGCTCAAGGCTCAAACCCTGATGCCTAGCCTATGCCTGTTGCTGCTTGAGCAAGTATTATGGACGTAATCATACATGTATTCAAATTTTCAGCTCAATTTGACGATTGAAAGTGGGTTAAGATTCGAAAAAGTTTTTAAATTTTAGTTGGAAGCCTACATTGAGGAAAAAAAAATTCCGCCTTCATCTAGAATGAATAAGTGGGCATTTTCTAAATCCCTTAACTAGAAATATAGATTTCCTAGGTATGCGCATAAGGCACGCCAATAAACTGAATTGACGAAAAGATCGAGAATTTCTAGCCTACACATTTCTAGATGATGAAACAATATTCTGAATGTTCTGAATATTCGGAATCTTTTGTATGACGAGAAATTCTCGTTTGGTTTTCTAGAATTGTCTAATAAGACAAGATTATAGTTGGTGAAACCCGTCTCTTGTATTCGCATTTATTTGCAGAGATTTTTAAATAACTTTGCCCTCGAGAATGTAGGCAAACGCTCTAGAATTCTAATAGGGGTTTCTAGAACTCTCTTTCAAAGGGGACTAGAATTTTTAAAGAAGATATGGAACTATTTTTTCTAAAACCACAATTTAGATTCTAGATGTCAGTTACAGCATTTTTTCTCAGTGTACGGTCCCTAGACCTCAATCTTTAAGTCCGTTACTACTTGAGCTCTTGAGCATATGTTGTGATTGGAGTTACATAAGTATGCAAAACTTCAGCACAATCGGATCAGGGGAAGTGGGTTCTTATGTTTGATACATATACATAAACAACATAACAAGTTAAACAAACCTGTACGATAAACACAGCAAAATGCAAATTTAAATTTCAAAGGAGTTCCAACTCTCTAAGTGTCAAGTCTCAAACATTAACCCTTTGCGGCGCAAGACAATTCGGATCATTTAAATTATACTGCCACCGGAATTCATGAACTAAATTAAACTGAAAGAAATTTTAAATTTTAAGGTTTAAAAAACCGCCCTTTTCTGATATGTTATAAACGTAAATTTTTGCTAAAAAATTTCCGGGATGAATTTTTGCAGCTGGATCTTAAATTTTGCGCGTTAAGGGGTTAAGAAAAGACGGATAAGATAGAAGGAATAGCCAAACAGTGGAAACTTGGACAGGAATATGAAAATAATAATATTAAATTTCGATGATATCGACCCAGATGTATTGGAACGTTTCAATGCAAATATCTGTATTGCAATGATTTCATTTGCAATAATTATTTATTCGTAACTGGTAATGATAACTTTTTACAATTTTACTAAGTTATTAATGATCTAGAAGCTCAGATAAAGTTCTTGTTTAATCAAATAATAAATTTTGGAGTCCCTTGTATCCGTTTAAGCGGAAAAATAAATCTGTAATAGGTATTTAAAAAACCTTGAAATATACTACTTCAGATATATGTGTTTTTATTTAGCTTAAAATAAATAAATTTTGAACACATTGCTTTAAGAGAAAATATTGAACAATTTGAATTATTCTTAAAATAAAATCAAGAAGGGAGCTTAATTATTATTTGTTATTCTGATGATTTCTCTTTGCAGTTACTATTCAGAGGTAGGGCTTTTATCTTAGAGTTTCTTGATCTTTAAAGAGCAGTCATTACAGAAGAGGCTTGATGTGGTTTAGTTCAATCTACGGCTTCCCGAAACGAAACAAATCAATAATGATAATCCAGATGTCTCGGTTTTTCATTAGTAATAAATAAAAATTTTATATAGCTTAGTCGGTTTTGTCAGATGTGGGTGGGTAACATTAATATATATGGCTTCCTAAAACCAAATAAATGCAAATTATTGGTTATTAATTAAAATAATATCTACATAAGGATCATTTAATATGCAGATTATCCAGATATCTAAGTTATGTATTAGTTAAATTAAATTTATAGAATACCTTATTTACATTAAAATTTTGTATTTTTCTACACGAGTATTACATTTTATTTATTACATTCCTTATATACTATTTCTTTAAAAATGTATTGGATTTAGAAAATACCTTTTTTTTTTTTATGAAGATTCTCATCTGTATATCGTAATTTCTCATTATATAAGTAAAAAATGAATAAAACAAAATAAAATAACAATAAATAATAAAATAAATAATATAGTTAAATAATAGCTAAATAAAATAATTAATAAAATAAAATAAAATAAAATAAAATAAAATAAAAGCATCGAAAATGATTTTTCTTTTTCATTCTATCCAGTTTATTTATAATTTGTTAACATTTCAATTATTAATCGTCAAGGATAAATATTCTAATATAATTTTGTTGACATTTATTAAAAAAAAAAAGAGTACCTTTTCTCATTACTGTACATTTTTTCATTCTACACATTTCACAAATTTTTTGTTTAGCACTTTCCAATAAAGATGAAAAGTGTTTATGACTTGTATCCGTCTGTCTGTTCTCAGTTATTACATGAACATTTTCTAAATTCTTTGAAGCCGATGCATGTTTTTCAGGAAACCTATAACATATTTTCACCTGAAAATGGTGCATGTATTATGTATCATTAATGTCTTATCTGTAGGGTTCGTAAAAGATTCTGTTACATTATGGTCTATAAGAGCATTTATAAGCATTATTTAAAGAATTTTATAATATTTTTTATACCGAAAAAATAATAATTATAACAAAATTACCATACAACCTTTAAATGCGCAAACAAATATGCGCATTTTCTAAAGATTAAATGATTAATATTTTTGATATCAATTTATAAACAAAAACAAAAATATTCAGATTTATTATAGTATATAAGTTGCATGTAGTTTTAGATAATATACAGGATTACATGAAAACAATCTTTTTTACGTTATCTCTTTACATGTGAAGCTATAAAAATATTTTTTGCAAGATCTCTTTCTCCATAACTATTAAAATAAAATTCATTTTAAACTGTTATGAAGTAGGTGAAATACAATGAGGTTAAGGAAATTTATGCGGAAAAAATAGTTAAAAAGACCAAAATCAATTTTACATTGCTAAAAAACAAGAAATCTATACGAACGGTGTGATTTTTCTTTCTTATTTTCTATAAAAACACTTTTATTCCCCATTTAACCGATGTTTGTTGAATTTTCCGTAATCATTTCTTGTTTTCATATTTGGATCAGAACAAGCTCAAGATCCCAAACTATTTTTCAACGGCCAAATTCCAATGATTGATGAGCGTCAATTGATGTCAAACGGCATCAAATACTGATTGATAGCCATTCGAATAATAGTTTCAAAGAGCAATGCGTTTATATTTATTTCTCAAAGAACTGTATTTTTTCGATATTTATTAAAAAAAAAAAAAAAAAAACCTTTATGTTAGTAATGAGTTAAATCATTCAATATTTCAAAAAAGAATATTTTTCATTTCAAAGTTATATAAATGAAATATTGAATTCATGGTTTAAAAAACCGTGTCCGCGTAACAAAACTGGATTCTTTTTGAGATTAGAGCTATTTTACCCTGTTCTTTAAAATTTATAGATTGTGTTCCTATGGTATTAAATAAAATAAGCACAAATCGCATTTTTTATTTATTTTTATTTTTTAAATACTGATATGATTATTTATTTATTTATTTATTTATTTATTGTTTATAAAAGAGATTTAACTTTGTGTTTTCGTAGATTACTAAATCTTTTCTGTGTATTAATGTAAAGGTGTGTTGCCGTTTTGTTTGTAGCATTCGTGCCTACTTTATTCGTCCGATCAAGAGTCGTGTTTTTTATTGACTTTAAACAATTGTTGCAATTTCTTGCATTTTATGGTGTTTATTCATAGTTTTGAACTTGTTAAATCTTACTAATATAAAATTAAAATTTCGTATCATTTTGAATTCACCATTGCTGATAATTTAACTGTGTAACTTTTATAAGTTATAATTGTTTATATTACTGTTTAGATAAAAGAAAGGATTTAATTTCTCCTCAGAAATTTAGTATGTCCACCACAAAACTTAACTAACAAAAAATATGAAAAATGATCCTGAAAATAATAATAATAATAATAATAATATTAATAATTAATTAAACATATGTTTAAAATTGACAGTAATCTACCATATATAATCATATAAAAACAAAGTGTAAAGATAAAATTAACAGAAATTATTCCTTGAAATTTCTATAAAAAATTGAACATTTGAACAAAAATGTAAGAAACGTTATTTTATTTTTGAAAAATATAAGTTTAACTAAAAAGTAAACAATGTGAGAACACATTAGTTTCACAGTTTCGTAGCAACTATAAGATTCTCCGAAAATATACAATCATTAATAACTTCTCCACTGCTGCATTCTGACAGATAGTGAAATGCTATATAATTCGGTTCAGCAGGAGAAATCCTTGAATTTCCCTAGCATTCCATGCATTTTTCACACCGATATGTGTGTGTAGAAAGATAAGCATGGTGGATTTTTTTTTTTTCTTCTTCATCGTAAAGCGTTACAAGAAGAAAAAAAAAAGTATTTTAATACTTTTAAAATTTGAAAATGTTTAGTGAAAATATAATTTGTGAAACGAAATTTATATCACAAATTTCTTGTATTTCATGCAACACAGCAGAATCTTTGTTCTCCGAACGCAAATGTAATTTACTGTAACATATAAATTTCCTAGTTATTAGAGATTGATTTTTACCATATACGTTTCATTTTATTTTATTTACTTATTTTGAAAATATTTAATATTAAGAAAAAAATAAAATAAAATAAAACATAAATTCATATGAAAACTTTCACAAAGTATGACAATATGTGAAGTGTTTTACACGTTTTAATGATACAAGATTATTTTTGTTATTATATGTGCTTCTGTTTTAAACATAATGCATAATCATCATAAATAATTATTTATTTCATGAAATTTTCGACATCTGTTTTAAGATGTATTCAATATACAGGATGTTTTTATAGTACTGAAACTTATTAAAAAAGAAACAAATTAAATTTGGCTTTTTATCTACAATATTCATTTAATTGAATAATAAATTATGAATTCTCCATCTCACATGCAAGACTTAAAATACTATCACTAATAAGGTAAAGTTAAGAGAAGATGGCGTAGTCTGAGAGATTGCGCACATAGAGAGTCGGGGGAATGGAGTAGAGTGAGTGCAGAGTTACACCAGGTACTTGTACAACCGCAATAGAAGAGTATCTACTTGAATTTGCATGTTGATTGTTTCGAATGTCTAAGATAAAGCATTGCTGTTTTTTTCCAAATAAGTGATTCAATTTTTATAACTTTTCCTCTGAATTTATAAGCACTAACCTAGATCAACGGTGCGAACAAGGGTTCATTCTAAAAACGGACATATTACAATAAAAGAACTCGCACTATCTCCTACCAAAATAAGTAAGTTTGCGCATCTATTTTTTAGGAGAGAGGGTGCAATCTTCCGATTAGTTTCCATTCTAGGTGATTATGCACGTTACTGATAATGACAGGACAATGAAGATAATGTACTAGCAGATAAATTTGACAAGCGACTGAATTAAATGTGTTACTTGCGACAGGTACTTACAGGAAAGCTGCATTATTTAACGCTTTAACGTGCAGCGTGGTTGCCATAATGACCCAATCTCTAATTCCCAAATGAAAAAATTCATACCAGAATTCTTCAACAAAATTTTACGTTGAAACGTAGCCGGGAAAGATCATTTATATTTTGTCTTTTAATTAACTGACTTCAAAATAGAAGGAAGGTTCTCAATTCAAACCGTATGTTTTTTTTATGTTTGTTAGCTCATAACTTCTGAACGGATGCTCCGATTTTGAAACTTTTTGTTTTGTTGAAAAGGTGTTGGTCTGAAATAGGTCCCATTGTATTATCTTTACGATCTAAAGAAAATACAGGGTGCCCCAAAAAATCCGTCCCAACTCTTTTAACTGTTAAGCGGCTGTAGCTATAGTGATAAAAATTGTATGTAAGTATAGCAAAGTGGCCATGCAGTACAAGATAAACCGCTTACAGCGCCACCTGTTGGAAAATAGCGGAGTTAGTGTTCCTATCTCGAAAACGGTTCTAGAGAAAAAAGTGAATTAAAAAATTGAAGAGTATCATCGATTTAGTACAAAAAGATAGTTTAGACATTCATGCTAGAGTTCCTATCTCGGAAACAGTTCAAGACAGGGGGAAAAAGTGAATTATAAAATTGCTGAGCATCATCGATTTACTACGAAAAGATAGTTCAGACATTGTTGCTAAAAATACAATACTAAAAATGTGCATTTGTTTGTTCGCAATTTCTTTCGCTATGCATACTTGAGCTACATTGCACACATTGTAGCGTAGCTGGTGAGACATACGCTATATAATTCAAAATACGGTTACTTGATACTTTTTGTTTTGTTGTAACGATCTTGATCTGAAGTAGGTCCCATTGTAATATCTTTACAATCTAAAGAAAATAAAACGCCATCTGTTGAAAAACAGCGGAATTAGCGCTCCTATCTCAAAAACGGTTCAAGATGGGAGAAAAGTTAATTACGAAGTTGTAGAGCATCATCAATTTAGTACAAAAAGACAGTATTTAGACATTATTACTGAAAATAGAACGCTTAAAACGTGCAGTTGTTTGTTCGCAATTTCCTACACTGTGCACACTTGAACTACGTTACACACTTTGCAGCGTAGCGGATGACACGTATGCTCTGTGGTTCAAAGTACTGTTACTGTAAGCGGTCACATCGATTAGCGCAAAGTCGTTTTCAAACAACTTCAGAAAGGAGGGTGTTCTTAATTCGAGCTATGTGTTGTTGGTGTTTGTAAGCTTATAACTTCGTAAGAGATGCTCTAATTAACTGACTTCAAAAAGGAGGAGGTTCTCAATTCAAAGCGTATGTTTTTTTTTTTGTTTTTGTTTGTTAGCTCATAACTTCTGAATGGATGATCCGATTTTGATACTTTTTGTTTTATTGTAAAGGTCTTGGTCTGAAATAGGTCCCATTATAATATCTTTACGATCAAAAGAAAATACAGAGTGCCCAGAAAAGTCAGTCTCGACTCTTTTAACTGCTGAACAGCTGCAGCTATAGTCATAAAAGTGGTATGTAGGTATAGTAAAGTGGACATGTGCTACGCGATTCAACCACCTAGAGCGCCAGCTGGTGGAAACAGTAGAGTTAGCGTTCCTATCTCGGAAACGGTTCAAGACAGAGGAAAAAAAGTGAATTATAAAATTGCAGAGCATCATGGATTTAGTACGGAAAGATGGTTCAGACATTAATGCTAAAAACAGAACACTTAAAACGTGCATTTGTTTGTTCGCAATTTCCTATTTTGTGCACACTTGAATGACATTGCATATGTTGTAGCGTAGCGGGTGACATTTATGCTATGTAAAATTCAAAATATGGATACTGTAAGCGGTCACATCGATTAACGCATAGACGTTTCAAACCAACTTCATATAAAAAGAGGTTCTCCATACAAACCATGTTTCTCATTGTTGTTGTTTGAAATTTGCTAGCTTTTAACTTCGTAAGAGATGATTTAATTTTAATACTTTTTTTGTTGTAATGATCTTGGCCTGAAATAGGTTTCATTACGATTTCATTTAAAATATAAGCAAATTACAAGATACTCACAAAAGTCTGTTCTCGCTCTAACTGCTGAACGCATGCAGCTACACTGGTAAAAGCAGTATGTAAGTATCGATGTTGAAACTTCTGTCCATCAGCTGCAATGAATATTTTGCTTTTTATTTGAACTTTACGCTGCGCAATTTCCAGCGCAGCGGGGGACACGTATTCGCTGTAAAGTTCAATATATATGACTAACAGAATTTTGCGTTACGAATACAGCGTATCCGTTCTTTACATTTCAAAAGACTTTTTAACTTAACGTATGTTCATTCAATAGTTAGATTTTTGCTCATATCCAATAAAGGCAAGAAAAGTGACACAACTTAAAAATGCAGCATTTGAAAAAAATCAACTTAAAAATAACTTGACTAGAATAAAACTAGCACAACTGTCTCTCGAGTGGATAACTTTCTAGATGGAGATGTAACTTTCTTGTTCCCATTGGGTGCATTTCATGTATTTTTCAGTGACATAAACCATTTTTTGAGTTATGTCACTTTTCTTGGAAGTTGTGATTTGTGAAGCTGCCGTCGAACGTCTTTTGATGTTCTGCTATATGAATAAGGTTTCACTAAAAAGAGAAAAATAAAATCTTTTTGGAAAAAAAAAATAGAACCGACTCCAAAAAGCAACTACTATTCAAACAACTAATTGATAACTTTATTCAATACAAAAATCAAATCCTATTTAATATACACAGCTCACATTGTCACCTGTAAAACGCAGCCGAAAACTACTTTGATTCAAGAAAACAAATAAGATTTCGTAAGCAGCAAAAGTTGGCGAAGATGCTGGTATCTGACGTCCTTGGTGAAAGAAAAATCGCAAAATTATCTGGCAAACATGTTTAATTTCTTTAGGATATCATGATTATTTTGATAAAGTATATTAAGAGAGTAATCAAGAATATGAAACAATACATCGTAGAATATATATTATGAAAATATACATCTTGCGTGTATATTTTTGCATTACGTTTTGATCGCCAAATCCAAAAGCCACCAAGGATGATAGTTATCAAAGTTATACCAAATTTGCGCAGGAAACTCTAACTTCGTAAAAACATAAATACCGCATTGTAAAGAATGTTCACTGTTCTATGTAGATGCTACTAATGGACCAATTGTATACAGTGATTAAATAATAAAGGAATCATGAAAATGGATCATTCGAGACATCAGCAATAGCATCTGTTGCTAACGATCTAAAAACAAATCTTTAAAAACTAATTAAATTTTATTTAATTTTGCACCGACTTCAAAAGTTATGATTAATTGTAGTGTTATAGGTTGTTTGGCGAAGGAAATTATTTTATACTTTTAGGCGCAATTCACAGTTTCATTGCATACCCATTTTTTTTTTTTTTTTTTTTTTTTAGTTGTTTGAATAGTAGTTGCTTTTTGGAGTCGGTTCTATTTTTTTTACAAAAAGATTTTATTTTATTTTCAAATTCTGATGGTGTTTTATATTAAATGATCGTAATCACGTTGCTTCTTAAAGAAATAAATGCATTGAATATTGATGGTGGCAGCTTACGTCAGCAAGCATACATGGAAACTGTGGAAATAAAATTGGTCTAATTTTAAATTAAAGGTAGTATTTAGTTACTTAATGCTGTTTCTTATCTCGACTTGCTTTCACTTATTCCTTATTTTTTTTCTTGAATTACAATTCTTTTTTAAGTATTCTGCAAGTTGTTCATTCTTTTCGGATTCTTTAATTATATTAGGTTAAATTATTCACTACTAATACAATAAAACTTGTTTACGGAAGCCTAACAACCATGGCATTTATGTACAATTATTAATATTAACAATTTAATTGCAGTTTATATTAATAACAGTCTCGCCTAGTCATGTGCGCAATCACACCCTGTAAGAACAAAAGGCACAAAAACAGCTTTTTTAACACTTTCCAACAAGGTTGAAAAGTATTTATGACTTCGGTTTGTCTGTCTGTCTGTCCGCGCTCTAACTCCCGTAAATATTTATGGAATTTCTTGAAACTGATATATGTTATTCAAATTCCCTGTCGGATGTTCCCTATTGAAATTGGAGTGAGAACCTTTACTGTTTTGTGTACAGAGACATCCGAAAGTTTTCCAAAGCACCGTGTCATATGAGAGGCATTTCTATAAACCATATTTTAATGCCGTCACTTTACACAAATCTTAATGAAATTGAAATATGTTATTCATGTCTTTTATTGGATGCTTCACATTGAAAATGGAGTAAATACCATCACTGGTTTGTATACAGGGACACCTGAAAGTGTTCCTAAGCATCGTGTTCTATGAGAAGTATTTTTATAAAGAAAATTTGAAGAACTTTACTTTGCACAAATATTAATGGAATTATATAATATATTATTCATATGCACAAAAGATTGCTTTCCATAGAATACAGTATTATTAGCATTAGGGTTAAAGGGCCACACAAAACTATACAGTTACATTAATGGTTATAATTAGAAATTTGTTGGAAATGCATTTTCGTCTATATTAATCGTTTTTATCATTTTCTATATGTTTTTAAAAAAATTTCCAATAAGGTTGAAAAGTGTTAATGACTTCCGTTTGTCTGTCTATCCGCGCTCTAACTCACGTAAATATTCATGGAATTTTTTGAAACTGATATATGATATTCAAGTTCACTCTCGGTTGTTCCCTATTGCAAATGGAGTGATTATCTCTACTGACTTATGTACAGGGACAGCCAAAAGTATTCCAAAGCTTGTGTTCTATGAGAGGTATTTTTATGAATTATATTTTAATTCCATTATATTACACAAATTTCAATGAAATTGAAATATGTTGTTCAAGTTCACTATCGGATATTTGCTATAGAAAATGGAGTAAATACCACCACTGGTTTGTGTAAAGGGGCACCCAAAAGCATTCCAAAGCATTCATTCTATGAGAGGTATTTCTGTAAACCAAATTTTAATAACTTTATTTCGAACAAATCTTAATAAAATTGAAATATGTTATTCATATGCACAAAAAAAAAAAAAAAATGCTTTCTACAGAATATAGCATGATTAGCATTAGATTTACAAGGCCACCCAAAAATATTCAATTGCATTGAAGGTTTTTAATGCAAATTTGCTGAAATTGTATTTACATTTAAAATAAGCGATATAACATTTTTTAACTTTTTTTTTTTTTTATGTGGAAATATGACTTCAATTTAAGTATCTATCAGTCTGACTGCCCATCTGTCTCTCTGTCCCCCTGCCCGTCCCAGTGTCTGTAAATATTTTCAGAATTTTAAAATATATATATATGTTACGTTAATCAAGATACGATTTATCAATATACACTAAGCGACGAAAAGAAAAAGAATAAGCCGCACTGCAGAAAAAAATGACTTATACCTTTTTTATTTGTAATAACTTTAAAATTAATGGTTGAAACAAATTAAACTGTCTTGTTTGCATAATACCAAAGGGATGAAATGATACCTATGTACATTTTCGATTTAATAATTCACTTTATTGCACTCTACGAAGTACTTTTTAAAAATCCGCATAAAACTTTCTTTTTGAACATAATGTAATAACCATACGCTTTGTATTATATTATGATTTATTATGTGAAATAAAGAAGTTATATTTTAATATATGAAATAAAAATATTTATTTGTTAGATCTAAGCATTTTTTTAATTAAAAATATGCATTCTGCATTGGGTTAATTCCACCTTTATATGGAATTATTGCTTTAATGTGCAATGGCATAGTTTTATACAGTGTTTTAAGGGGTTAGGGGTAGTCAGAGACACGAAAAAATGATAATTTTCAGTAATTTTTTTTCGCTATTAAATCATTTTATTTTACAAAAGTAATAATATGGCATTATTATACAATGTTTGGACTTGAAGTCACGAAAATTTGAAAAAAACAATTTATAATTTCCAAAGTTATAGCTGTTTCTGTTGACCCAGTCCAAAAAAAAAAGGTCCTTGCGGTGACAATGATAAGTCCTTGGAGATTCATCTAAAATCAATCGGATAAGAAAAATTAGTTTTATAAAGAGATAATCCTGGGCCTGATCGAAGCTTTTTTTTTTTTTTTTCAAAAATTAAAAAAATGGCGGACTCAGGAAATTTTTTTCTAAATTTTTGGGAAAAAGTCAACAGTTAATTGGTCTTAAAAAATCGAAATTTTTGAAAAAAAAAAAAAAAAAACCTTCGATCAGGCCCGAGTTTATTATGTATTCTAAAAGCTGTATAAATTTCATTAAAATCTACTGAGCGGTTTTCAAGTTACAGTTGTCACCAGTTCAAAAAACATAGTTTTGAGAAAAACGCATTTAAAGTTTCGCACTAGATTTACGTACAGAAATACGAATTATTTAATCACTTCCACTGAGTCATCTATTCCTGGGCCATATAATAGTTCTTCAGCCATTGTGGAAGTTTCCAAAACATCAATTTGCCGTTGCCTACGAAGCATTCTGCCTTCCCGAGTGTTGTCGTTGGCGCGCTGATCTGCCACTTTCACACGTGCAGCATCCTTTTTTTTTGCATACTGATGGGAATTAGACCCACAATTAAGTCCTAGGGCATTCATAATCATTAATAATGAATTTGTACCTTCATTAAATATACATGTAGCTATGTATGCAGCAATTTGTACGATAGTAAAACTAGTATTCATGGTTTTTGGGCATATTTTCCACACTAGTTGGTTGAAGCTCTCATTATTATTTTGATTGAATCCACCTACACATCTTGAAAGTAAATTATCATTACTGAGATCGTCGTAAATCGGTTTAATAGCTTTTAAAACATCAGGCGGTAAGGGAGAATAATCTTGAGTATAAGTATCAAGCTCTCCACTTGCTTCAGCGCGCTGGTAAGAGCACCAAGAATCTTCGCCTTTTGGACACATACCATGATTCGGATTTTCATCAGTCGAACCGTAGTGGTAAAAAGTTGCCATAATAGCAGATTTCATATCTTCGATAGAATCGCAATGACGACGTATTGATAAACCATAATACACAGTTAATTTGTCTATTACTTTTCCTGTAAGCTTACCTCTACCACCAAGACCTTTTTGTTGAAGTTTCAGTTTACGCAGTCGAGTCCCCATCCGCTTTTGAACATGGCCTATACATTCCTTTTTATTTACGGTTGTATTTTTGTAAGGATCTGCTTTTATAATTCCCGAATAGGTCTTGGAATCACCATCGCCAATGTAGTTTGCATATTTGTCGAATAACTCGAAAAGTAATTATCGGATCAACTTCAAATTTTCAGAGAATATTTATAAGATATTACACTTTAAGAAAATGCAAAAAAAAAAAAAAAAAAAAAAAAAAAAATTGATTTTTTGAAAATCCTGACTACCCCTAACCCCTTAATATAAATCTCAGAAATTTCAATGTGCCAAATATCACAAATGATTTTTTCTAGTTCTGGCAGAGTTATAGGCTGCAAATTTCGAATCCTCTCCCCTCTCCCCGCCTTTTTATGGACGAAACATTTTCGAGCGGATCGCGATTAGGACTATTTCCATGTCTGGTAAAGAAGAAATTCTACTATATCCTTTGTGGGATTTAACTTAAAGTGAAAAAAAATATGATTACTTACATAATTATAGGTTCTCATTGGAATAGATAGGAAATGTTGACAATTTGAAGTGAATAAACTTACTACAGACGCTGTGTAGTAAAGTGCATTATCATCTTGAAATGCTGTTTGTGCAAATGTCCAAGATACCTTCAAAATAGTATACTGACTATTTTGCAGGCACCACTTTTATGAAGATTGTGTTTCATATCGAGTTAATTGATCCCTTGAGCATAAAAATTTGCCCGACTGTTTGAAAAGTTATGCACCTCCGTACCATAATGTACGGAGAATGTGTCACTGTTTTAAAAGTGCGATTTTCATTAAGTCGGTCATATTTTCGTTGTCAGATCTGCTTGTTTTCTTTAGCTCGAAATAAGTTAAACTTGACTCATCAAAGAGAACCGGTTCAGCCCAATAATTAACTAATCATTTTTTAAATTTTTTTAGCCATCTGAGGTGTTTCTTTCCTAATTCTCTTCACTAAGAATGGAATTTTTTCAAATTTTCTGTCATTTAGACCTGCTTTGTTTAATAGTTGCTGCACTTTAGTTAAAGAAATTATGCTGCTAAACACTTTTTCTGAATCTCTTTTATGTTCTAAATGTAATAAAAACCGATTTTATAAGCAATGGCTTTTTATCTTACGGTCATCTCGCTTGGATGAGCAACATGGCCACCTAAAACCAAATTTCTAGTTTAAACGGCCAAAAAAATCTATATCTTGCTAAAAACCTTTTTACCAGTATTTCGTTAATATTTAATTATTTTGCCATCTCACGTATTAAAATATTTTTTTATTTTCATTCAAAAATTAATACTTTTTGTGGTATCGTTAACTGCCTTATTCTTACCATTTTTGAAATAATTTATAAAATTACAATTTTCCTGCATTTTGTTCTTAACACTGGACTCAAAGGTAAAGCGTACGTGGCGGACAACGGAATAAATCTGTTCAAAAATTTGCTTTTTGAACGATAAAATTGGCTGTTGTAGAAGGCGAAAAGGAAAATATCCAAGTGCGGCTTTTTTTTTTTTTTTTTTTTTTTTTTTTGTCGCTTAGTGTATAATACAAGGTGGTTATAATTAAACTTCCCCTATAAACAGCAACAGTTATCCTACAGCGCAAACGGGAGAACGGAATGGAACGAAATTTGGTATATAGACTATACACGAGATGCGCTCACGGAATTCTGGAAAAAAAAAAAAAAAAAAAAAAAAAATCAAAAATGTCCACCAGAGGGCGCTATTTCCGTAAAAACATTAAATTTAACACAATAAACGACAAAACGGAATACAGAAACAATATTAACATTTATTGACTAGTTTCTGATTACCTTGTCATCAAACAAAATTAAGTTAAAAAAAAATATAAAAAAAAAAAATAACAGTACGCTATTTGAGGGGGAAAAAAAAGTTCAGTTTGCAGAAACAATAACAGATTAAGATGAAATTGCTCAAGAGTAGCAGTTGTTAATCGTGTCCAGGACGATGTAGGGAAAGGTGCTTCATCTGACCACCCTCATTCACCTGCAAAATTACAAGTGGATGGACAGTGTGTTCAACAACAGATCGTAGCTGATCAGCTGTGATGCTTCGCACATGAAGCATTATGGAGTACTTTAAGTCATTCAACGTCGCAACACCTCCACGATACACCAAACTTTTTCAAGGTGATCAGAAACTAGTCCATAAATGTTAATATTGTTTCTGTATTCCGTTTTGGTCGTTTATTGTGTTAAATTTAATGTTTTATCCGGAAAAGGCGCTCTCTGGTGGACATTTTGGAACTATTTTTTTTCGAAATTCCGAGAACGCATCTCGTGTATAGTCTATATACCATATTTCGTTGCATTCCGTTCACCCGTTTGCGCTGTACGATGTTGTTTATAGGGGAATCTTAATTATAACTACCCTGCATATTTATGCAAAGTTCTTCGCCTCTTTTCATTTTTTAATATCTTCTGTCACATTTATCTTCCCACATAAATCAAAACACATTTAGTCTCTTATTTTTTTTTTAATTAAAGAAATTTTATTCAAACATTTTCGCTCAAAAAAATTAAAATTAATTGCTTTGATTAATACAAAAATTATAATGACTTTAAAGATGGTAAAGCTATTTTTTTTTCTTTTTTGCTGTTTTTAATTATTTATATTCCAGTTCATAATACGCATCATAAAAACCGTACAAAGTAATGCAGATAAAAAAAAAAAAAAAAATGTATGGAAAACACATGTTTTGTGAAATCTGCATTTAATTATTTTTCGAAGTCCTTTGATTAATATCAGGGTATATTAAAAAAAAAAAAAAAAAAAAAAAAAAAGAATGAATGAAAAGAACTTTTTGTGCTCTATTCGAAAGATTTTTTTTTTTTTTTTTTTTTTTTTTTTTTCAGAAAAACACGAAGAAATGTTTTTACTTTTCAAAAAAATCATTATAAGTAATATAAAGAGAATTTTAATCATAAAGCTACAAAAAAAGTTTAAAAATGCGAATGGAGTATAAAACAGCATCAGACAAAAAAAAAAAAAAAAAAAAAAAAAAGTTAAAGAAATACATAATTATTTTTAACATTAATTTGAATATTATCAAATGTAGACCTGCCAATTATTCTAATTTATTCCGTAACTGTATTGGGACTCGCCGTATTTTCACGCCATTATATTTGTAGAGTAATTTTCTGCAATACATACTTACGACTAAATATGAAGAAAATTATTCTACAAATAAAGTTATGAGAAAAAAAGGCGTGGCTTAATACTATTACGGAATAAATTAGAATAAATGGCAGGCCTGAAAATGGTAATTGCCCTTATTAGTTCAAAAACAGCTTCTTCTTCTTCTTTTTTTTTTTTTTTTTTTTAAATAAATATTTGCAATTTTCAAAGTAATCGAAAATTATTCATTCAAAAATTAGATCTACGAACAGTGTTTCTTCTTCATGTATAAATATGCTTCAAGCTGGACTATAATTCGTTGCACTCTGATGACGAAAAATGCCAAAAGTCTTTTTTTATTAAAATAATAATAATAATAATAATAATAGTAATACGTTTTGTTATAAGAAACGTATTAATCCTTTGCGCTCGGCATATGAACAGTAAGACACGCCTTTTGGCGTTTCTTTAAAACGTCAAACGTATAGTTTCCAACTAACTACCTTTTGGCTACCGAAAAATTGTAATAATTTGTTTTATTTTACTTTATCATTAAATAAAATAAATCTTTCTGTTAAAATTTTCCGGTAGTCGAAAAGTAACCTATAAAAGTAACACGTTTTAGCCAACATTTTAACATTTTATGCCAAACACTGGAGCATAGGATGCTAATAACTGGTAAAAGGAATAACTAGCAGTGTCAAACACTGGAACATAGGGGCCAATTACTGATGAAATGAAAAACTGTCAGTGTCAATTACTGGAACATTGAGTGGATGTCAATTAAAAATTCATTAAATAAATGTTATCAAATGTATATATTTTAACATATATGTGGTTCTGAATGTCTTTCATGCGATATGTATTAACTTAAGATTTCGAAAAATATTTTCTGATGACTAGAATATTAAAAACATCAGAGATTGCTCTAAAAGTATCAATCACTGGAGCACTTACCCTATGTGCAGTTTTCCTTTCTTTCTTCCTTTTTCTTTTCTTTTCTTTCTTTTCTTTTTCTTTTCTTTTTAAACCTTTTGATAACTATGCGAAACATTTTTAAAATTGATTATTATTATCATTATTATTGTTTGTATTCTCAAAAAATGCATAAATATTTTACTTTACTCTGATAGAAATTAAATTATATAACACATGGCATTTCTGTGAGTCAGAGCTAGTATTTCATGAACTTTGTGTGCGCCAAAGCATAACGGTACTCATAGAATCTTTTAACTTTTTAAATGTTCTTTGAAACCCTTTAAATTTTGCTTAATCTAAACTAGAATGCTTTTCTAAATTCAAATGCTTTTTAAGTTACTTGCATGTTTAATTTAATTTCATTATTATTACATTTTACATTTATCAAAAATCTATAAAAGAGTATAATTAACTGAGAAATATTTAAATTAGAAATCATTGTCATTAAAAAAGGAAATATTAATAATCCAAACATTTATTTAAAAATGTCTAAAAGACTACCAATGAGGAATTTGCACACATGGGGAATTTGAACAAAATCCTATTTTTCTGGTAGTTTTAGGCCAATGAATTTCAAAAACTTTATTAAAAGGGGAAAAAAAAAGATCTCATTAATTTTAAAAATAACTTTTAAAATTAGCCAAAAATCACGTGCTTTCAAATCGATGCCTGACCCGTCACACTTTATGATACTTCAATGTTTACATTTTGTTAGCCTAGTTAGTAAACAGCAATTCGTTTTAACTTTCGTAATCATCAATCGTTTATGTGATTTCTGAGCATTTCTTTTTGATCTTTTAATCAATTAATATCATTATCACCATTTTCCATTATCGTTATTATTTTCAATAGTTTTGTTTTCATGGCAGTTGTCTAATGTTTTCATTCAATATGATCCTGTGGAACGCTAAAGAATAGCTTTTGAGAAGCATTAGCCGTTGTATTAGTGCAGAGTGGTACAATACAATATTTATACTACGATTTTTTTAATATCCGTCATTATTATAAAACACAAAACCTATTTCACTGATTCAAGAAGCAAAGCAAAGCACGAAATCGAATGCAAACAACGATTACTCCCGTTTGTTGTCATAAAGAGTGACGTCACGATATATTATACTGCGTTTTCTCGATAGAGTGCGGTGTTAAAATTGTTATAAATCAGTAATTAGATTTCTAATAAAAAAAAATGTATACATTTATTTTCTTACCTTTTCATTTTCTATTATACAAGAATAAAATCAGAAAACGTGCATTGCAAGTTTAATAAAAACCTGTTAAGAATTCATTTAATTTTCAGAGAAAACATGAAACTTTTATAACCTTTGAAAAGTAACTGAATTAATAAAGGAAAATATCTGGGATAGATACAAACATAGTATAATAAAATATTCAGAAAAAATAAAGTTCATCACAAAATAGTGACATATTTACATTTACCTTATAATTTATTACCCCGGCTTCAAATGCTAAACGGTAGATAAGAACATCCCGTAACATCCAATTTAACATTTCCAACTCTGTCAAAAGAGAACGGCAAGGCAATTATTAACGTCGTAACCCATTTTAAAAAGGATTACGCACACTTAAAGTTATTTGATTTATGCTTTGAACCTTAGTAATTTCTCTGTTTATAGATGAGTAAAATTCGATGTTTCATTAAAGTTGCTTAATATATGCAAGGATAATATTTTTATAACTCTTAAAATAAATAAGTCAAACTTATGCGCTTAAGCTAGATTTATATTAGATATTTCCTTTATATAAAAAAAAAGAGGGAGGGGGGGGGGGAGGAACATGCAATACAAACATGTCATACATTACAAAATCAAAGCCCTATAAAATAATATTTGAAAATGCATGGGGTGCCTCAAAATTTCAGTGAATGATGCGGAAACGGATATATACTATCAAGTATATTTCATAGATTTTAACAATTTATATAGTTTTAGAATGGTAAGGCGATAAAAAATTTGTTGAAAAGTAGCTTAAGTGTAAATAAAAATAAAAATAATTGTAAATCGTAAAACACAAGGATAAATTATGAAATTGTGTAGTATAAAAATTAATTTATGATAGCCAATTGTAATTTTAATTAATATCATCAGTAAAATTTTATTTATTATCATCAAATAATAATAAAAATTATCTGACATGATAATTTAGGTAGTTTTGTTAATTAAAAAAGAAATATTAAATTTGGTTCAATATATAAAATTTCATTTATAGTAATGATTTTTTTTTTTAATGTACACTTTTTATAATAATGTTGTAACGGTAAATTGAATTTAAATTTCGATATTTTTTTTAATTAAATTATAGATAATACTGTTAATATGATAGCATAAAATAATTAATCTTCTTTTACATAGAGTTTTTAAATGTAATTAGTGAAGCGAATTAATATTTCTTAATGAATGTCAAATTCGTTACTTTTGTGAAGGTGTACGCTCGATTAACAGAATAATGTATTCATTAATAACTTATACATAATCTAAAACCAAGTTACGGGCTATTTTTATTTATTTATTTAATTAAGTATTGAAATGTTTTCTAAAGTATTTTATTATTAATATCATTATTACATAATTTAATCTTGTGTTCATATCATTGTAACTTAAGGGTATTTTTTTTTCTTTTTAGTATAATGTGAAAATTAAAGACATTTATTTATTTACTTTATTTATTTATTTATTTATTTATTTATTTTTAATGTTTGAGAATGTATTATAGCAAAAAATTTGTCCTGAAGAGGAAAAGATAACTAGTAAAAAATTAAACAAAAGTCAAAATGTTTTGGATCACCCTGTAAAAAGTAATGCTTGGAATGACTGTTAACATGTGATTATGCGGATTCTTCTAATTATCTGTATAAATTTTTATGAAGCTACCACATATGTTCATGGAGATATAATGGTTTCTTTAAAAATCTGCAAAAAAGTTTTCCACTTTTTAATTTATAACACGTAGTGTATTAGACCCAGTGCAAAGCTATTTTTAGAAAACTTGTCGTACTACATTAGATAGAACATGCTGCAATCAGAATTCAAAAATATTAAATATCTTACGGAATATGAGTACTTTTACTAAATAATTTTTAACTACGCATGCGCAAGCTTTAATAAAATTTTCATTTACATAATTTAATAGCCAAAAGTATTCAGTTACTTATATGAAACACTTAAACGAAGTTTCTCTCAAAATAAAAGATGAAATATAATGGGTTTTACTCACATTTTTATTTTGATTCAATCAATGGCCAATGGTAGTACAGTGTTTGCGGATTGTAAATAAATATAACTGAAACCCCTTATCATCTTCCTTTTTTATTTTTTTTTTTTTAAAGAGGAACTGAAAGTCTAGTCATTCTATCTCTCATAACTTTTTTAATTTACATGATATTTGTTTGGGGTTTTCATATAAATGGCTCAATACCTTTGGCTATTAGATTATGTAAATGAATTTTTTTTTAAACTTGCGCATGTGTAGTTAAAAATATTTTGTAAAATTGCTCATTATTTGTGAGATATTTAACATTTTTGAATTCTAATAGAAGTATATTGTGTCTAACGTGTAATTCACCAAATTTTCTAAAAATGCCTTCGCACTGTGTCTGATACCTTTCGTGTTATAATTAAAAAAAATCCTGGAAATTATTTTACAAGTTTTTAAACAAACTGTTATATCACCACAAATATATGTAGTAGCCTCATAAAAAAATTATACATGCAATCAGATGAATCCTCATACTCACATGCTACAGCCAAAACACATTTCAAGTATTAATATTTAATGGGAGATCCAAAACGTTTTGACTTTTGTTTAATTGTTTACTGATTCTCTTTTCCTTTTCCGGACAAAACTTTTGATGAAATATATAAGGTATAACATTTTCTTTACTTTCCCAAAGTTTCAAGATAAATCCTGCAGAATTTTTCTAGATATTTGACAAAACGTCTGAATTCGAAAGTGTCCGAATATTTATTGGTATATAACGCATAATAATAAAATGGTACAGGTAGTCACACAATTCACATCTTACCATTTAAGCTCAAACCTTATTATCACAGGATTCATTATATCTAACAAGGAAACATTCAAAAGGTGTCGTCTTCAAAAAAATATTGAAAAACATATATGCAATTCTACTCATCATAAAACACCAGAAAAAATTATCGGCTGAAATGAATTACAGCGACCACAAAAAATTATCAAAATTAAGCATATTTGGCGATTTAGCGCTGTTAAGCGTTCAGTTCGCTAGCACCGAGATTGGCGTGTATGAACAGAACCGTATTTTGTTTCTCCGCCAAGTACTCAAAATCAGTCGCCTAACAATGTGAAATCGCCAAATATGCTTAATTTTGATAATTTTTTGTGGTCGCTGTAATTCATTTCAGCCGATAATTTTTTCATTTTCTGGTGTTTTATGAAGAGTAGAATCACATAATTTTTTTTTCAATATTTTTTGAAGACGACACCTTTTGAATGTTTCCTTGTAAGATGTGGAAGAAGTAAGCAGTACACACCTACTTGCGCACTAGTATGTTAAAAAAACTTTAAAAAAAGAAAGAAAACTATGGCTTAATGTCATTACTCAGCACACATTGCCTAGATCGCTGCTCGCTATAGCTCCAATTGTAAAACAAGCCCCTCTCCATTTCAATTCACCGGTTTCGGTATGCGTTCACAGGCAGCGCCATCAGTCGTGAGTTGGGAAGAAAACACCTACAAATTTGTACGATAATTTAATTTTATCAGAACAATTTTCAATTGCCTTAATCACAAATCAATTTAATTTATAGTTGTGTTAACTTTTATTTTCGAAAAATTTTCTTAATCTGTGTAAATCTCCATTCTTAAAATGTACCTAAATCAGAAAATCAAATTTTTTGATATGTTACCCTTTTGAACTAAGGAGTTTATATCAATATACAATTGAAATGCTTATATTTCAAATCCTAAATAGGTTATGTGCAATTATTTTAAAAATGATAAACTAAATTCTTATTGAATTTAAGCATCAAACCTTCGTCATACGTCGCATGTATAAAGACCAATTATATCAGTTTCGGTAATTGAGGCGTAATTTATAAAAAAAAAAGAATTTTTTCATGAAACAAAACTTTAATTTAAGGCTAATGAAACTGAAGGTTTATTTATAAAACTAAAAATAGACCTTGAGTAATCGACTTAATTATATTGCTGGTAGATATGCTCAAATTTCTATTCTATAATTGGAGCGGAATACTTAGATAAAATAGCATATATTAATTTTTAATATTAAAGAAGTAGACAATTATTTTCTTTTATATTAAAAAAAAAAATGAAAAGATATTAATGAAAATCTCGCCAAAATTAAAATTTCGAACAGCGTTTTTGAAATGCGTTAACCGGAGAAAAGACATTCTGGCGACGATAAATTCACAGTGCAGAATTGTCCCTGAGCTTAGAGGTCCCTCAACAGGAAGTCAAAAAACGAGAATTCTCGCAAGTAAAAATAATTTTTTTCAGTAACTTTCAAACAATACAAAAAACTTGCTTTATGCTATTTGTAGATAAGAACTCTCACCAAGTTATTAAAACCGTGTCTAGCCAATAAATAACGATAAAAACCAATATTTATTTTGAAGAATAAGAGCATTTACACACAGAAATTATTTCGTTTTTAAATAATTAAGCATTACCATTCATCAGGTGATAAAAAGCAGGTATCAAAGCAGAGTGGATGGAGCAACGTTGCTCATGTATCTACTTCAACTCGCTTCATGAAGAATAATGTTCAATTATTTCGACCTAAAACAATTGTTAAGTAAGTTCTAATTTTATTATATTTGTTTGCAGAGTTCTTATTTTTTAACTTTAAACACTAGGTTTTCTTTTTCTTTCTTTCTTTCTTTTTCTTTTTAGTTTTTTTTTTTTTTTTTTTCTACTATTATAACAATTACCCAATTTGCAGAAAAAATGAAAACTCTGTCTGGTTCTGTAGCTTTTATGCAATAAGTGTAAAGTTCAAGTAATACTATGCATTTATATATACATATATAAACAATTCATGAATATATCATTAAATTGTGAGAGAAAAAAGAAACATTTTCAAGACTAAACGGAATTATCGGTAAATTTCAGGAATGTTAAAATATTAATTATAAACATTACACGTAATATATGTCTAAAAAAATGTTTTGGTTTTTAAATAACTCTCTCTCTCTCTCTCTCTCCATATATATATATATATATATATATATATATATATATATATATAATATTTATTTTACACTTGAAAGAAAATTTCCTTTCCTTTGGATAATGAAAACTTATGGTTAAAACATAACAGATGTGTATTTCATTAAAAATCTCGTAGAAAAGGACACAATTCTTTAAGCGAAAAATTTGTTGGAGCTGTTCAGAAAAGCTATTATTTCAGTGTCATCAATCATACATTGAAGTACTCTTACATCAATAAGAAATTCATCAATCACAGGATCTATAGCTCAAAAATAGTTTACGATGCAGTTATTGTAGTTTGTTTCCACAGACATATATTTCATTTTTTTTTAGAGTCTGAATGAGCAATATTCTGACATAAAGACTTTATTTGAAATAGGAAAGGCATTGTAAAGAAATTAATTTTGCACCATTTAATTGTTAAGAAGGATGGAACACCACCATAACAAGGTGATGTTTTAACTAATAAGATCATTTAAACAAATTATTAAACAAAAAAAAAAAAAAAGTATATATATATATATATAAATCAGTTTTAAAATTCTGTTTACGTGATTAAAAATGCCGTTTAATACTGCCATTATATGTTTTATAAGTTTTTCTTTGCTTTTCACATAATTTTTTAAAATCTTTAAAGGTGACAAAGTTTAAATATTTTGAAACACCAAATTGTGATAAATATTTGAAGCAGTCTCATGTTTTAATATACATATCTCCAATTTGTATACACCTTACATGGTCTCTCTATGTCTCTATACATAAAGTTTCCTAGAAATTATAATAAAAGTTGCTGCATAGGATCTATAGCTCAAAAATAGTTTACGATTCACTTATCGTAGTTTGTTTCCACAGAGTTTTTTTTAAGTATCTCTAAGTGCGATACGCTGGCATAAAAGATTTTTTCTGAAATGAAAAAGCCATCAAAAACAAATTAATATTGCACCATTTTATTAATTTATGTGTTAAGGAGAATGTTACAAAAAAAGTGTTTTCTTTGCACATGAGAAGACAATGTCTTAACTAGTAAGAACATATACACAAATTACTAAACAATTAGACAAATTATTACTTTTAAAATTCTGTTACATGTTTAAAAATGTCATTCTATACTGACGTTATATATTTCCAAAAACTTTCTTTGTATTTTATTTAAATGTTTAAAATATTTAAAGGTGATTAAAATTAAACATTTGCAAAACCAAGTTTTGATAAATTTCTGAAATAGTCTCTTACCTTAATATACATATTCCCATTCTGTACATACCTTATATCGTATCCGTCTCATTATTCATTAAGTTTTGCTAAAAATGATAAAAATGATGTTGAAAACTCATGTAATCTTTCTGCGTATGCGCATAACAGAAGCGGAGAGTAAAATATATATTTGAATTGGTCCAAATCTTTCCGCAATGTATACTGAGAAAAAATTCTGTAACTGACATCTAGAATCTAAATTGCGGCTCTAGAAAAAATAGTTCCGTGCCATGCTTATAAATTCTAGTCCCCTTGGAAAGCGAGTTCTAGAAGCCCCTATTAGAATTCTAGAGCGTTTGCCTATATTCTCGAGGGCAAAGTTATTTAAAAATCTCTGCAAATAAATGAGACTACAAGAGGCTGGTTTCTGCAACTATAATTTTGGTTTATTAACAAATTCTAGAAAATCAAGCGAGAATTTCTCGCAATATAAATGAATCAGAATCTTTAGAGTATTCAGAATATTGTTTCACCATCTAGAAATATGTACACTAGAAATTCTCGATAATTTCGTCTATTCAGTTTATTGGCGCGCCTTATGCGCATAGCTCGGGAATCTATATTTCTAGTTAAGAGATTTAGAAAATGGCCACTTATTCATTCTAGAGAAAGGCGGTACATATTTTTTTTCAGTGTAAAAGATGGCGATGTTGATAATGATTTGTGTTCAGATCGACTTAAATAAGCAGAATTCTGGAAAAGTTCTAAACATACTTGTAGAGCGTCCAGTATAGATGAAGAGTAGTAGACTGTTTTTTTTTTTTAAATGATTTAACTAGATATATATAAATAGAGTTTATTTATAATTAACAATTAGGGGACGAGGGTCCAAGGTGATTTCACCAGCGGACATAATTACAGAATAAGTTCCTCTCTAGCTGAGAAAAAGGTTTTAAATGAAGTTTTAAGTGCGCACAAACAAGCGCACAGTAACTGTCAAAAGAAAAATTATGATATTTTAGCATAACTATAACACTCACGCAGTTTAATATGTCCTAAGAATACATACTGTATCACTGGTAGTCATCAAGACTTATAGGACTCGTTCTACCGGCCAGATATTTCAATTAATTACTCTTGCTATGCACATAACTGATAAATCAATGAAGATTTATATTTATACATATATAACACATAGTTTAATTTTAATTTTTTAAAATAAAAATATAATAATAGTTAATAAAGAATTCTTAAGATTGATGATTATCAATCATAGGTAGAATACATGCACTAGAAATGCTTCTTTTAAGGAAGCCATGAAGACTGCGAACTATTACTATTCAAATCTTTCCATCTATTACCAGAATTACGACTTCAATCCTACCAGTGATCCATGTACACAAAAGCTCGTCCTTGTCTTTTATGAAAACTATCATTCCTTCGCGCTCATTTTTCTTGGTAAAATGCCCTTTACTGTATTATTGAAAATGCATCAGATAACTACTGGATCAGTCTTTCCAAATTTGCTTAACCTTTTTTATATTATTTTATTTTATATTATATTATTTTATTTCTTTATTTTTATTTATTTTTGCATTTTCTGCAATTAGTCAAGGAGATTTTCATAAATCTAAGTGAAATTTGATTCAGAAATAGAATTAAGACGCCTACCCATACGAAAACGGCCTGGTGTTAAGGTTTGAATATCATCCGCAACTGCACAGAGGCCTAGAAATCAGACTTCCTTCTATCTGAACTTTTATAGTTAGAAGTTCTTTTAAAGTTAATATAGTTAATCTAACCTTTCGTTTTAACGGGTATTTAAATTGACGAACGTCAGATTCCCATAATCTACCAAATTTGGCGAACGAGGTGGAAGAAGTTTCCTGTCTATATTCTGCTGTAATAATAATAAAAAAAAAACTCGTAACATATTCATTTGATTCTATTGAGGAAATTTTTTAATTCAGAAAATGCACTTAAAAAATTTGTAGCATTATCGCTAAATATTATTTTTCTTTTTTATCGTTGTGCAAAAAAATCACTTTACCCAGAATTTCAAAGTCTCCAGCTTAGTGGCTAGGCAAATAAAAGTAGTTACATAAAACTTACCGTTTCACTATCCCTTATATTTAATGAGAAAGGGGCGATATAAATGAAGTCTAGAGTCATAAAAAGGTGGGCTTGGTTTGAACCTCTATTCACCCATTAATTGTTGGGTAATGACTTATTTTGTCATAAGACAGGTCATAAACACTTATGCACAGTTTTACGAGCGATATATCTGTCATTGTTTGTCCGAAACGTCTGCCTGGCAGTAGTTAATAGACTTTGTTGTCCGACATGCAAATCACTTGAAAACACTCGAATATTAATTTAGTTAATTTGAATTTTGCATTCAAAATTTTGTGGCGGTGATGATTAAAGGAAACACACGTGTTCTTCAGGTGGCCACTAACCCTTGGTATTTATTTAAACCCATTATACCCCTGTATTTATCTAAAAAGATATTTAAATATTTAAGTCTGCTACTTACGGATACAGGAAGGCCTTTTTGTAAGGTGGCAATTTACTGATAAAAATACTTTACCTAAATTTCTTTAACAAATATATACTAGGAATGTTTAATCTGTTGAGTACTACAATGGTGGTCAAAATTATAAGGAGAAGAGAAAAGTCGCCAAATCTTGGCTGCAGTTGGCTGGAAAATTATGCAAAATTTAAGGATTTACTGCACGTTAAATTGCGACAAAACTGAATGGATCGAAAACGGTCATTAGTAATTACTTTTAAAAAAATTCCTTCAAATATGGGCAGAAATGATGTACAACTAGGCCATTTTCTGTTTCTATGCATAAGAAGAAAATGATAATAAGGCGTGATTTCTCAAAAAAAAAAAAAAAAAAAAAAAGTTCGTTATGGAAAACACTTATCACAACTGACTCTTACAAAAGTTCATAAGAGACTGAAGAGGAAAGTTTTCCAAAAAAGTGCACTACTCTTGGGGAAAAAGGGTTAATGTATCGAAATTAAACTTTTTCTCATCTGAAAAGATAACACCATCTCAGTTACTTCTTATAGCAACGCTTTTTTTGGTAAACCCTCTTCTTAATCTCTTTGGAACTTTTGTATGAGGCGGTCGTAACTAGTGTTTTCCATAATGAACCTTTTCTCTTTTTGTAAAACACGTCGACCAGTTCGAGCATTGCATTATAAGTTTAATTACCGTTTAATTTCCGTCGATAATTGTTTTTCTTGAGAAATCACCACTTATTATCATTCTTTTCTTAAGCACATAATCATAAAAAGGCCTACTTGTACCTCTTTGCTGTTCATATTTGCCGGTATTTCAAAGAAAATTATAAGTAACCGCTCTCGATGTATTCAGTTTTGTCGCAATATGACATGCAGTAAGTCCAGAACTTTTGAAAGCAACTATTTTCTTTCTCTCAAACTCCGAAAGTATGGTACCAAACGACATGACTGTAAAAATGGAATACGACGTTCCCAATCGCTTACTAAGCATTTATATCGTCTGAAGCGCCGTGTGCAAAGCAAAAACACATGCAAATTTTGCTTTTAGAACACATAAATACAATTTTCCTTATAATTTTGTCCATTTCACATGGCTCTCTAAATTAAAAATGCATTTTATGAATATCAATTTCCCATATATTTCCATAAAAACTAATAAAAGGCTGTTGTTGATTTATAACTGATCTCCATTCCAAAAAAAAAAAAAAAAAAAAAAAAAAAAAAAATGTATGCTTTTCCAGTCAACTGTAGGCAAGATAGCTAATGTATTCTATTAACTCAATAGGATAACAATTCTACTAACAGATTTTTTTAAATCATTTATTAAAATTTTGTGACATGGAGTGATAGTTCATGAAAAATTCGCTTTTCATATTATTACAGTAATTTTTTTTCCACATAAACGTAATAATTTATCTAAATTATTTTGTTAATTCCTTAATTGATTTAATTCATTACGAAAAAATAAATTTTAATAATATTTAATTTTCTTTTCCAATGTAGGTATTTGCTTTCTCTTTCCATTAAATTATATGTCTAGCAATTTTTGCTGTAAAAACTTCAATATAATTATTCTTTTTTTTTTTTTTTTTTTTTTAACTAGTAGTATTATTAATACCATTTATCAATAGAGGAACCTACGATAGTGAGCTTGAATATCATGTAACAGTATATATCAAGGAATTCTTAAAATATTTACGAATTTAGAGTTCAGACGGACAGACAGACTAACGGATTTTGACAAACAATTTTGTTGAAAAGTGTCAATAATCTAGATTTATTTGTGTTTGATAAAAGCATTGTATATCATAATGTACATCTAATCATAAATTCACACAATCCAGTGTAAAATGAAAATAATCGTGTGATACATCTTTCTGTAAGACATTATTATTATTTTTAAAGCATATGTATATGTATAACAAATATTTAATATAATCTATAACATTTGTAACAATCGTCAATCTTGTAACTAAGTATACAAGCTTAGCTTTTCAAAATATACTTGCTAAATTCTTGAGAATGCATTTGCAATCCTATTGTTTAACTAAATCCTCTTTCCCGAAAAGCTTAACGACAATACTCTACATAAATTTTGCGAGTTCCGTCAACAGCTAAGTAGTATGCTTTTCACACTTGTCATTTAGTTTAACTAGAGATTAATTTATATATAGTGACACATTACATAATAAAGACATTAGCTTTCTCAACATACGTTTAATGGAGTGGGTTTATTAAACTAGGAAGATTAGTGCAGCGAAAATAAATGTTATTATCGCTAATATATATGTTGATAAAATGCAACATGTAAAACAATCAACCCTGCATTAAATGAAATTGTGTAATTAAAAAAAAATATTTTTTAATTTTCCCTTTGAGCTTTAAAAATAGAATTTTCCCTTTACATAATATATCCCTCCCCCCCTTTTTTTTCTTGAAACTGATAGACTGTTTTTCAGGTTTTTTTCAGCATCAGGCAAAAACTATTAAAGGAATTAAATTATATTTTTTCTACACTTTAATAAAAAGTTGTCGTTGGAATTACTGACATACAGGCTGTTATTAAATATCACTGCATGTACCAT
Organism: Salticus scenicus; assembly: GCA_963930645.1. Lineage (NCBI taxonomy): Eukaryota > Metazoa > Arthropoda > Arachnida > Araneae > Salticidae > Salticus > Salticus scenicus. The sequence goes on from OZ005653.1 coordinate 258,873,890, forward strand.
AGTTTAAATTATAGGTCGCTATATTAAAAAGAATCAGAGACATTGCCACAAACGAGTAGTATGTATTCTCTGTAATTACATACAAGGAAAATGTTATTTTACTACATCTGTGTCGTTTATAAATTAATTTAAGATGTATTGTATTTTTAAATTTAATACACAATCGAAAAAATATATTTATATTATAAAAAATACCATGCATGTAATGTACAAAAGTTGTATATTTTGCTGTAATTTTTCCTAGTGTAAAACATGGCAAAATAAATAAATAAAATTTCACAATGTACTTTTAATTTTTTTCCCTTAAAAAAAAAAAAAAAAAAAAAAATCCGAATATTTCGAAAAAAAAAAATTTTTAATTTCATAGATTTTATACTTTAAATCACTGCGGAAATGGTCATAAAAGTTACGTAATAAGAAAAATTAGTAAATTTTTATTAGATTTTATCTCAATTTTTGCGACCTCCATTATAAAAAACAGCAAATGAATCATTGAATAAAAGAGGAAAGACAATATTTTTTGTATTTATTTTAAAACTTTTCAATTTTTGCACGAAAAAAAAAAAAAAAAAAATGTTTTATTTCTTTAAGACAGGAAGAGAATAGCTTCTTCACCGTTTGCTGTAGACTATATTGAGTTCTGTATAATAAAAAATTGTCTATTACAGAATCCAAGAGTTCAATTTATAAATACATAAAGTGAGAAAGTTTGATTTAAAAATAGGACTCTGGTATAAATTACAGTCTTATTTAGGAAATATTTATTTTATTTTATTTTTATTTTACTTTATTTTGTATAAAGAAAATAGAAAATTGTTAATATTAGAAAATATATAAAATCAATGAAAAAATGAATATCTATAGAAAAAGATATTGCCTAAAAACTACTACCATGAATTAAAAATCATATTACTTCATTTCGACAAATGTAAAAAGAATCTGGTGTGTAAACAACAAATGATTCCCATTACCCACTATTGTGTGAATTATATGCACTTTTTGGAGATAATTTGGTCAGAAGACATAAAATTGGGCTATGAAATTAGACGTCTATCAATTTTCCTGCAACTAAGAATTTTCACTAATACGCGTATTATATGCATTCTTTGGAGTTATATGTTTTTCTTTTCGAATTTTCCGGTTAGAGAATCTTGATACAAGTGTAAAGACGTGTGAAACAGAGTTAACATAATAAGTTAAAAATTAAGGGGGAAAAAATGGTAGAGTCATTTTTTGAAACATTAATTTCAAAATTGTATATAAGGGATAATTTAAATTTTTAAAACTATATTATTGCAAACTATTTGATTGTAAAAGCGTGCACATACGAAATTCATCATTCCAATAGGAAACTAAAAGATTTGTTTTATATTGTTACTTGCATGTGGTTTGTGCTCTATTGCTTTCATGCTGCCTCTGTACCTCTTTCTTTTTCCATTTGATAAAGAATCGCGTTTAATGTTTTTGCCATTTAAGGCATTTAGTTTCCTAGATTTTATTCATAATCACCAACACTACGTATTGTTATGCATTTCTTTTGTTTCTTTTATTTATTTACTTACGAATTTATTTTTAACTACATTTTGCTGACTAACAGCAGAGAAAATTACCATTCATGCATAGATAAATCTAAGCCTTCTGTATGTAAAAAAAAAAAAAAAAAAAAAAAAAAAATAGTCTTAATGCATTCGTTGCAAAAATAAAAGTCCCCTTTTGTGTATAACCATTAAAGATTTTTTACGCAAATGAAAGTTCTTACAACGCAGTATAACTATCATTATTTCAGTTTGAAATCTAAATAAGTTTATTAAATTTTATATAAGCATTTCCCAATGCAATAGAAAACAGATCGTATCCAGTATAACAAAAAAAGCTATTTTCGTGTAAATTTCAGTTTATTTTTCCATCAAGACTTTTATGGATGCATGCGAATCAATTTTTCTATATTCTGCATAAATTGCCTTTTAAAAATATATTGCAGATAAAAGCTTTAAAAAATTTATGCATCTCTAGGGATTTTACGCAATATGTGAAATGTTCAAACGAAATTACATTGTTTTTAAAACAAAAAAGTGTTAAAAATTTTTTAATGTAAAATAGTGAAAAGATAAAAAAAAAAAAAAAAAAAAAATCTAATTTTATTTTATTTATTTATTTATTTTTAAACATATTTGCCAATATGGCAATTGCCGATAAGTTTCCATTATATTTATTATTATTATCATCTTCATCAAGTGTTATTATCATCATAATGCATAATACATGGAATAAACAATATCAACAATATCAAACATATTTCGAATTTTACTGACATAGTGAAAGAAATCGCATATGATATTTTATGTGAAAAATTTCAAAAATATTAAATAAAAAAATAGGTATACATACAAAATTATCTGTTGTAATTAAAAATTTTTATAAAAGGAAATTGCTTTCTTGATGGATTTCCAGTATCATTAAAATAAAGAAACAAATTTGTGTTTTTATTAGTTCCCCATCATACTATTGGTATGGGGAACTTAGGTAATCGTGAAAATTTTCGACCTCGGTTTTTTGACTTTTTTACACGTTTTCAGGTGTGAGGAATCCGAAAATGACAAAATGTCTATGGTGTCTGTCTGTAGGGTGTCTGTTAGTCTGTCAGTGGGTCAGTCCGTTAGTTTGTTAGTCTGTGTACACGATATCTCAAGAACAAATAGTCGCAGAGAGGTCAGATCAGTTTTAAAATATTACTTTCGACACTGGCAAGAACCCTATTCATTTGCAATATTCGAATTTAAAAACTTCGTAAGTTATTAGAAATTTACGATTTTCTTAACATGGGAGAATAGGACAAAAATTCACTTAAACGTGCATTAAATAAAAACTTTTTACTGTAAAAATGTCAGACCAGTTTTAAAATATCTGTTTTGATGCCGGAATGAACATCAGTAACTATAAATATGCTACTTTGAAAATTTCGCAAGTTACTGGAAATTTACGAATTTCTTAACATGGCAGTATAGGGCAAAATTTCACATAAACGTCAATTTTTAGAGATATTTTCATCGTAAAGATGTCAGACTACTTCTGAAATATTATTTAGGACACTGGTATGAATATTAATGACTATGAATTTTCAAATATAAAAATTTCGTAAAATATTGGAAATTTACGAATTTCTTAACATGTCAGAATAGAGTAAAATTTCACATAAACGTCAATCTTGAGGGATATTTTCAGCGTAAAGATGTCAAACCACTTTCGAAATATTATTTAGGATACTGGCATGAATATCATAGACTATGATTTTTCCAATTAAAAAAAATTCGTAAGTTATTTGGAATTTACGATTTACTTAACATGTCAGAATAAGGCAAAATTGATCATAAACTTCCATTTTGAGGATCCTAAATACATTAAACAACTTCAAAATTAAGTTTATGATATTTGTTTGAACATGATTGAATACAAATATTCTACTAGGAAATTTTCGTAAATTATTCGTAATTTACGATTTTATCAACATAGCGAAATTGTAAATTTTTCATATAAATATGAATTTTGAGGTTTATTGCATTGGAAATAGTAGCATAAAAACTAAACAACAGAATCGACCCTGATAAAATAAATTAATAAATTAGAATAAGATAATTATATCCAAGTGAACGGTGGATAGCCTATTAGGCGGGGATTTCATTCTGTCACTGTATCAAGCTTTGGTAAAATTCATTTCTTTTAACATGATTATAATATGTCTCGCACTAGGAATTTCTAAGAACATAAATATGATGGGGAACTGAGCAGAGTCCACCTATGCCAACTAATTTTCATGTATATGCAGAGTTCAAAGCAAAAACGCGAGAGGCCTTTATTATCGCAAACAAATACTTCCAATTGCTAAATGTTTTAAAAATGTAAGCATATATGACCTGTCAAATTAAAAATAATAATAATAATAATGAAAACTAAAAAATTAACTTTTATATAATCCCCAATCCTTGTCATATTTGTAAAAGTTGACACTCAGCCGGATACACATCTGTGCGCCTGAAATTGACCAAAATATTTAGTTTCAAAGTTTGGTATTTTTCTGCATTTTTTCAGCCTTCTTTAACCCATTTGCATCATTAGCGTATATATACGCTCAATTTTCCTGATCATTACCAATAAAAACTAGTTGGCATAGGTGGACTCTGCTCAGTTCCCCATCATATGTATGTTCTCATAAATTTCTTGTACAGGACATATTATATTCATGTTAAGAGAAATGAATTTGACCAAACGCTTGGCACAATGACAGAACGAAATCCTCACCTAATAGGCTACCCACCATTCAGTTCAACATATTTATCTTATTCTAATCTATTAATTTATTTTTTTGGGATCAATTTCGTAGTTTATTTTTCATGCTAATATTTCCAATGCAACAATCCCAAAAATGCATATTTATATGAAATACCGCAACATTTTGCTATGTTGATAAAATCTTAAATTTCGAATAACTTACGAAATTTTCCCATTAGAATATTTGTAGTCAATCATGTTCATTCAAGTATCATAAATGTTATTTTGAAATTGTCTGATATATTTATGATCCTCAAAATGGACGTTTGTGCTCGATTTTGCCTTATTCTGCCATTTTAAGTAAATCGTAAATTCCAAATAACTTACGATTTTTTTAAATTGGAAAATTCATACTCTATGGTATTTATGTAAGTATCCTACATAATATTTCAAAAGTGGTTTGACATCTTTACGATGAAAATATCCCTCAAGACTTGACGTTTGTGTAAAATTTTGCACTATTCTATTGTGATAAGAAATTCGTAAATTTCCAATAACTTACGAAATTTTTATATTGGAAAATTCATAGTCATCAATATTCATGCCAGTGTCCTAAATAATATTTCAAAAGTAGTCTGACATCTTTACGATGAAAATATCTCTCAAAATTGACGTTTATGTGAAATTTTGCCCTATACTGCCATGTTAAGAAATTCGTAAATTTCCAGTAACTTGCGAAATTTTCAAAGTAGCATATTTATAGTTACTGATGTTCATTCCGGCATCAAAACAGATATTTTAAAACTGGTCTGACATTTTTACAGTAAAAAGTTTTCATTTAATGCACGTTTAAGTGAATTTTTGTCCTATTCTCCCATGTTAAGAAAATCGTAAATTTCTAATAACTTACGAAGTTTTTAAATTCGAATGTTGCAAATGAATAGGGTTCTTGCCAGTGTCGAAAGTAATATTTTAAAACTGATCTGACCTCTCTGCGACAATTTTTTCTTGAGATATCGTGTACAAAGACTAACAAACTAACGGACTGACCCACTGACACACTAACAGACACCCTACAGACAGACACCATAGACATTTTGTCATTTTCGGATTCCTCACACCTGAAAACGTGTAAAAAAGTCAAAAAACCGAGGTCGAAAATTTTCACGATTACCTAAGTTCCCCATACCTATAGTATGATGGGGAACTAATATATATGTTGGAGCCGTATGTATACAGTCAACTTTGTTGATTACTGTCATTAGTCATTATCTAAAAATAGAAATGAAAAAATTTACTTCTTTTCCTATTTCATTGTGATGCAAATGGGTTGCAAGGTCGGTTAAAAATTTCATTATAAAGTTCGAGAAAATGCAATATGCATGTAGAAGCCGTATGTATACAGTCAACTTTGTTGGTTACACTGTTTAAAAAATGCAACTTTGCTGCCAGAAATTCTCTGTAATTTGAGAAAAAAGTCGTAAATTACGGAAAAAATACGTGGACAAAACGTATTTTTCTGTAATTACAGAAAATTCTTGGCAGCAAAGTTGCATTTTTTAACAGTGTACTGTCATTAGTCGTTATATAAAAATAGAAATGAAAGAATTTAATTATTTTCCTTTTTCCTTATGATGCAAATGGGCTAAAGGGTCGGTTAAAAATTTCTTTATAAAGCTCGAGAAAATGAAAAAAAAAAAAAAAAAAAAAAAAAAAAAATCGCAAATTGTGAAATTAATTACCTCGGTGAATTTTGGGAGTATAGAAGTGAAACGTTTTATGTTATATTCGTTTGGATGAGTGCCAATTTTTACTAAATATGACTATATAGGGACCTGTGGACTGTATAAAAAGTTAGTTTTTGTAATTTTCAAAAAATTAGTTTTTTCAATTTAAATATGCCATATCATAAATGGCTAGATTTTTTAAAACATTCTGTAATTGGAAGCACATGTCTGCTCCAAAGGTTGTGAAAATAAAGGTCCCCTCAAGATTTTGCTTTGCATCCTCTATATATTTTATTACACAAGTTAATCTTGACAGAACAGTTTTTCTTTTCAACTCTTAGTCTTTTTGTTAATTTGCTTAATTTTAAATTATTTTATTTCATTCTTTTAATAATTATTGTTACTAGAAATTATAATATTAAAGGAAATTATAAATTAAAGAACATTAAGAAAAATATACTTCTTAGAAAATGATTTTAAATTCGTTTTTAAAATTTATACTTGGACCGAAAACTGAGGAAAACATTATGAGCGTGAGATTTATTACATTAGCTTATATATATCAAAAATATCAAATAAATCTATATAAATAAAGCAAAGAGATTGTCTGCGGAACACATCCGGGCGGACCATTCCTGTTTTTGAATGGTCTAGATTTAACTACTTTGGTGATGAATGTCGGCCATTATTTTAGTAAAAACTGATGAAGAGATGTCATACTTTTTTAAAAGAGCTCTGAAAACTGTTCATTTTCTGTGAGGACACTATACATCAAGGTATTAGATTTAAAGATATTAAGTTGTAAAGTTTTACAGCGCGATATCATCCAATTGCTTTTGATGAAGGTCAGCCATTTATTATGGTAAAAACTGATGGATTTTTTTTTTAAATACCGCAAAAGTATTATTCTTTTTTAAAAGAGCTCTAAAAATTGTTCATTTTTTCTGAGGACACTATATACATCAAGTTATTAAATTTAAAGATATTACGTTGCAAAGTTTCCCAACGCGATACCATTCGATTTCTTTTATCATAAAATAAGAGTCTAATATTAAATAAAATACAGTCTAATATTTAAGAATAAGGAATAACTTTTTAAAAATTATAGTTTTGAAGTTATAAGAGCTGCAATTTTTAAATTACAGCGTACTTATTTCCCATACATAATCCATTAAATTTGTAAACAATTGTTGGTTCATTCTTGAGAATCATTCACATAAGACCATAGAGCATTGTTTCAAAACGAGTGCGAAATGGATGAAATATTTAATTTAATTTAATTTGTAATATGTTATTTTGACTTTTTGTCCCTAAAAGGAATTTTTAATTATGTTACAAAGCCCAAAATGTGATGTAAAAAAATAAATAGTGATTCAAATCCTTTAAAAATTCATTTAAATTTAGTAACCAGCGAAGCAGGTGTAGCCTGATAGTAAATAAATTAATAAGGAAAAAAGAAAAAAAAAACTGTTCAGGTCTTTTAAAACGTAATTTCAAAAAGTTTGCGCATATATATATATATATATGCGCAACTAAATTACTACTAATAATAATGACACTCAAATAAAAACAGATTTTTATCCTTCTTACTTAAAAATAATTAGTACCAATCTTAATCCTTTAAAAACTATTTTCTTAGATTTAGATATGAATATTGTTGTAAATTAAATTACTATTTTTGGTAAAAGAAATGATTTTGATTTTAAAGTGATTAAATTAATACACTGGAACTCTAATATTAGTAAAGTGATGTATAAAAAAATCATTTTAAACTATCTCAATCGAAATAAAAGATTAAATTTTAATTATCATCATAAAATTAAATATATTCAAGCTTCTTTAATATCGCTATTGAAAATGATTACCCTGTAGATTTTTTTACATAGTTATATCATAGAAAAATATTTTAAACACATGAAATATAAATAATACATAATATCTCTCATCGATAGGCTTAGTGTTATCGTTATATGGTTCACTTCTGCGTAAGTAATTTAAAATGATTTAACTATTAGTTGGTATTGTAATTAAATTATAAAAAATCTGTGAAAACATTTAAAATGAACTACAATCACTTTTAATTTTGTAACGCTGGTATTTTCATTTATCTTTTGATTGCTGAGTATTATAATGGTTTTAAATTATTCGATATATATATGAAATATTTCTTTCCTTCAATTAAATCTTGATAAAATAACTATATCTATTGAATTACTTTCCTTATTATAATATAGATGGCGATGGGATATTCTATTTTCTTGGATGAAACTTGTGGTTTGAGATGAATTGAGATGGTTTGATGTGGCTGTAGAAACTTGGATTGAAACTTGTGTTTTGAAATAAATCGAGATTGTTTGATGTGGCTGTAGAAACTACCCGGTTATATTTGTGTTTTGAAATGGATTGACTTTGTCTATAGCGGCTATAGATTTTACTTAGTTAATTGACTAAAGGTTTAATAAATTTCATGCTACAGTTTGAGCAAATATTGATCAATTCTTGCTTTTTCCATTTTATTTAATGCATTTTGATATTAGCTTTAATTGTGCTTTTTTGTTTAACTGTCTGCTTAGGGGGAGAGTTTTGATCATATAAGAGCATGCTGTAACCCTGCACGTTTGTCTCAAGACATAAAGGGCAGTTTTGGCAGTTTAATTCATTTTTTCTATGTTTTTGGATTAAGTTTTACTCTCGTTTTGTTCTACAATTTTTAGTTTTCATGTAAGTTTATTATAAGTTATTTTTTGTTACACATTTTTAATATATTGTATGATTGAAAAACATATTTTGAAATCATATATATATATATATATATATATATGAATGTATAAAAATGCTTATTAAATTTACTGTTAAAACTGAATATCAAAATGACTTAATTTTACAGAAAGGGAAATTAAGACATTATTCTCAACTTATTACGAGGGGTGATCCAAAAAAAAGTTTACAAGGCAAATGAAAAAGTATTTATTAACAATAGAAACAAGATACAAATGGGAATCAAGAGACACATCTGGCCTTCACTTTTCCACATAGTCGCCAAACCTGTTTAGGCATTTGTCACAACGTTCGACCAACTTGTTTATCCTGTCTTGGTAGTAATCAGGGCCCTGCTCATTGAGCCATTTCTCGGCAGCTGTTTTCACTGCATCGTCTGAGGTGAACCGTGTTCCGGATAAGTTTTGCTTCAACGCCGGAAAAAGGAAATAGTCACTTGGAGCCAAATCGGGTCTGTATGGGGGGGTGATTCCAGACCTCCCACTTGAACCTTTGCAGCAATTCCTGAGTCTGGCGTGCTGTATGGGGCTTGGCATTGTCATGCAGAAGCTCATTGCTTTGTCCCCGTATACTTCAACGATTTGTCTGTGAATTTCGGATGCGGCCACGTTCTTGGCCCATAAGAATCGAATTACGGCTCGCACCTCTATGCGAGACCACTTTTCTAGACGTCATGCCATTACTGTTGCTCGTAAGTGTCTGCGTACTGACGCTAGTTACTCGTAGAACCGCTGTAGGACAACTAGCGCTATCTGTCAACCACCCTGGGTGGAAATATTCGCTCCAAAATTATTACGTTTCAAATGCTTCTGCTTGTAAACTTTTTTTTGGATCAACCCTCGTACTATTCAACTAGAAAACTTAATTTTCCTTTTCCTTTTCCTTTTTTTTTTTTTTTTTTTTTTTTTTTGGCGATTATTAACAATTTCACTATAAATTGGTAATAGTTATCATGTTTTAAGCTGGGGCCGAAAACTAAAAGTGAAACTTTCAGCATAGAATTTCATTTTTCAACAACAATCTATTTTATTTGAATAAAACAGAAATACTATTATTTTAAAAATTGATTTTCATAAGTATTTTGATATTATTCGAAAATTAATCTTATGAATCTTCTTTAGATGCGAATATTTTACCTGCTGTAACGGTTGGTAGAATATTTCCATATCTGTGTAACTGGATTATGGCAATATTTATAAACATAGTATAGTGTAACTACGTTTCCTAAGATTAGCAGTGAGAACGAGTCCAAAGGATTTTGGAAGGGTGCCAAATTGACCGAATTAGGACTTGGTAAACATCCATTCATTCACACACCGTGTTCCCTAATCGCTTATTTTCTCTCAACAGCAAAGCTATCACTCCTATTTTAACACTGGACTCGTTCAGTCCGCACTTGCGCAGAGACTCCCAATGTCGCAAGAAATGTGGGTAAAGGATACCTACACAGTAATAAATATAAATATCAATTGTTTTGTGAACTGGTGTTGATGTAGTAGTGTTGGATTTAAGGCCTAGGTACCTAGGCATGGATGGGATAACCTCAGTGGGAGATATTTTTGAGGAGTCCTGGCCCGTATTCATCCAGTTTCAGAGTAAACATCGTAAAACCCAGAAGAACTTAACCGACCAGCGCAGCCTGGATTCGAACCCATCATTTTCCATTTACCATCTTGAAGAATAGAACCTTTGAGCCTTTGGTAGGACTGTTTTGTATAATAAAACACTTTTATAGATATATTTATTCCATAGTATTTACCTTTTACATGATTCTAATGTGCTTTTCTTTTTCTTTTTATATTCTCATTAAAGCATCAGTCAAATGCTTAAAATAAAAAGATATATAAAGATATTAAAATAAAAGATATAATATAAAAAGATATATATAAAAAGATATAAAGATATATAATAGGTTTTTATATTATGCATTTTCCTCTCAATTTCTTAGACAAATATGTAAAAAAACTTTATATTTCATGGAATGAAAGATTAAAGAAAAAATAAAAGTTTTTTGGTTGGTTGATTTTTTGTTGTTGTTTCTTTCTTTTGAAGATTTCTGTCGGATGAATCGCATCTTGCAAAAATAATCTAAGCTTTTACCAGGATTAATATATTTTCGGCGTTCACATCATAGTTATAAAGCTTTTTTTTTTATTTCTTAATTCTGCTACAAGTAATTTGCTTTTTAATAAGCATTAATTAAAATATGTAAATAATTAGATAGATATCTTTAAATGTAAGTAAAGAATTCAAACTAAATTATAAATACATGATGCATCATGAAATTTTTAGGAAAAAAAAATATATCTTACATTATTTTTTAAATTATATTTCTTATACTGCCTAATGTTCATTCTTGTAATGGGTGAGAAAACGCATAAAAATAAATAATTTTATTCAGGAATTGTTAACAACAATGGAATCGAAGCATGTGGAACTAAAGGTTTTTATTAGTAATAAATCAATTACACAATAGGTATTAGTAATACACTACACAGGTCTATATCTAAAATTTTGATTTGATAATTTTGGCTGACCTTTAGTTTTTTTTTTTTTTTAGCTCGAATCGTAATTGAAACAAGTTTTTTTTTTTTTTTTTTTTTTTTTTTTTTTTTTTTCTATCACGTATCAATTTTCGGCAATAGTGGGTGTTTACCGACAATATTTTTTCCTTGACTCTTCCACCATTATAATTATAAAGTAACTTTTATAGTATGTTTCCAAATTAATTATAGCCAATCATGAAAACATACTAGAAATGACCTGAAATGAAAAAATTAAATCGGTAGATACAATTTTACACAATTAATAGACACAATCGACTGAGAAAAACTGGCTTCATTTTTAGTTTCAACACACCAGAAAACATAAGTATCAGCAAAAATTATCAGATCGAACTTTTTAAAATTTATTTTTTGGAGAATTGTGTTATTTACCAGGAATTAATATGTTAAATTATTTGTATTCAATAAATGCATTAAAATACGAATTAACAACGCTAAATAAATAAAAAAAAAGAAAAGAAATGATTAAAAACACGTGTAAAATAAAGATAAAACTTCATTGGCACATGTAAGATAAAATATGTCTTTATATAAAAAAAAATTAAAATTTTTTTAATTACATTTTAATATACAGGGTGATTATAATGAAAGTTACGATTTCAAAACGCTATAATTTTAAAACTACCCATCAGAGCGATTTGATATTTTACCACAGCAATCGTGAGGCAATGAAATTTTTTTTGGGGGAGGAAAAAAGTAGTTCCAACATGTTCCTATAGATTGTGCTGTCAGAGTAATGTCAGGAGAAACGCCTAAATGGACTCATTAAACACAGGAATGATGTTAGCAACACAATGGAATAGCAGGAACAATAGACTTCAAGGGTTTACTACATTTTTTTTAGAAAAAAGACACGAATACGTGTTTATAGTAGAAACAGTCATAGTGAAAAGAGAAAAAGAGGAGTTTCATGAAACAAATACTTTACGGATAATTAACGGCACATTTTGGAACATTTTCTTTTTCTTTTGCCAAGCAAAATCTCATTGCCTCACGATTGCTCTGATAAAATATCAAATCGCTCTGATGGATAGTTTTAAAATTATATCGTTTTGAAATCGAACTTTAATTATAATCACCCTGTATACCAAGCTTGTCACATATATTATAACAGCATCAACATTTGTAAAATGCTAAATAGTCAACAAATATAAATGGTAATGTCATAACACAACTGAAGATACAATACAACGAGTAAAAAATAAAAAAAAATCAACAAGTAAATAAAACGATGGAAATCCACAATTTTCGAAGAAGCCTGTTACAGGTGCTATTACAGGTGCTATCCGAGTTACTCTCGGTTCACATTACCTCGGATAAGCGAAGCTCTACAGTATATATATATATTCTTTTTTTCAATTTTCAATTTTTAAGTATTTTTTTAATATGCAGAGTTTTAACCTAATACTTTCACGAAATTTCAAAAACTACAGTAAAGGCAATTATCTAAATAATAAATGTTTGGTGAAATATGAGAATTTTTATAAAATGAGCTGAGTATGAGAAAGTCTAAAGCTGAGTATGAGCAACTGAATAAGTGATAGTAAAATATGTTTTGCATAATTTGGTAGCAACATTTCATATAAAATGGTCCGTTGAACTATCGCAAAAAATCAGAAAGAAATCAACGACAAAATGACACTACATAATTACACTCTGGAATGAAACTTGATTTTAAGATTTTTTGCAAAGTATAAATTTTAAAACTAATCTTCATATTTTTCTCTTTGCGTGGGATAGCTGTATCATAACCTTCGTGACATGGAATGGCACCAAACTTGATATACAGGGTAATAGTTATGAAAAATATTTATCCTAATTCCATTTTATTTAAGTTCACTTACAAGGAACTGTAATGTTACTATAAATAGCATTCAGGACTTAACTGTATTGTTTGTGGTGATTATTAGAGCTGTATGTCAAATTCTTCTGAGTTTAAGGGATCGAAATTTATTTTAGATATCTGAAATATGAGAAATTACATGCATATATCTGTAATTTAAATGACATAAATAAAAATTTTGTGATGGATGTAGATATTTTAGAATTTTGTTTATTTTAAATTTAATGAAATTCTAAAATTTAAAATTTCTTCAAGTGTTGCTAAATAAATAAATATTTTTTTCTTTTCTTTTTTGATTAGAATTTAGGTTTTAAGCAGACAGTGAAGTTTTGAAAGATCAGAATTGGACTAATAATTTTGATAATTAATTATAAAATGTCTTCAGTCCATCAAATAAAGGGAAGCACTACCGGTTTCGAAAGGACGTTGCCTTTCTTTTTCAGGTGCAAATGAAGTTTAACTTTGAGGTAAAAGCAGAACTGAAAGACAGAGAAAAATCTAAGAGGGAAGAGCAACAGAACCATCCAGTAGGACAGCTGTATGCGACAACCAAACAGAAGCGACACAGTACAGTGTATACAGGATGGTCCGAAAAATATGATAGAAAGTATTTTAAGTTTCTGATTTCAAATGTATTGATGCAAATATAATTCTTCCATATTATAATAGCACATATAGTGACATTTCAGTTGAATGCTTAATTACCGGAAATAAAGAATAAGCAATATAGAATCACAAACCTTTTAAGATCGATTATATATCGTAAGAAAATTTTATGAGAATAACCGATGTAATGTCCCCGTTCGACGAGCATGTCGTTCAGAGTTCAAAAAGAAAAGGACGCTTAGTGAAGAGATAATCGCGCAGTAAGTTATAGCACTCTAAAGTCGCAGTGATTTTTAAGCCATCAGATGACTGATGTAATGGTCCTAATCTCCCACTGATTTTCATTGTTTACAGGTTGATGGACAGATATGAATCTACAGGGAGTGTTTAGGATGCAAAAAGAAAGGCGTCGGGACGAAAATCAGCAGTTGTTACTTACGACATCAGGGAGCCTGCACGCGCATACTTTGAGGATCAGCCAACCACTTCCACTCGACAGGCGGCCCAACAATTAAGCATATCCAAAACATCATTACAAAGGCTAATGAAAGCAGTAGGATTGTATCCATACAAGAACCAAATGGGACAGCCGCTAAAGGGGGGGGGGGGGATACTGTGCAGCGGAGAGATTTCGCAAACCACATAATCGAGTAACTTAAAAATGGTTCCATCAGTGTATACAAGATCTGGTTCAGTCATGAGACCCATTTTAGTTGAATGGTTTCGTGAACAAACAAAACTGGCGCCACTGAGGTACGGAAAATTCTCATCTCAGCGCCATCTCTTCACTGCATCCACAAAGGGTCATGGTGTGGTGTGCCATATCGTCGAAGCAGATAATTTGTCCGATATTTATTGATGGTGTGGTCACAGGAGTGAAGTATCGAAAGTTGCTAGAGCGTCACTATGGCCCTGATGAGGGCCATCTCAACAGTACACGCCAGTACTGGTTCAAGCCAGATGGGGCTCGTCCCCAAAAAACTTCTGACGTCTTCACGTGGCTTGAAACGACGTTTGGTGAGCGTTTGATTGCATTGAATGCAGAGAAATTCACAAGGCACGGGATAGAGTGGACCCCATACAGTCCGGACCCAAATCCGTGCGACTTATTCTTATGGGGTTACATCAAGGTTAGAATCTATAGGAATAGCCCTGATTCACAGGAGGACCTAAAATTGGCTATCAGAAGTGAGATTGATGCACTTGATTACGACACACTCCAGCGCATTATGCCAGAGTTTCGGAACCGGCTTTATAACACTATAGTCGGGGACGGTAGACATTTTAAGCATCTTGTATGTTAAATGTCATTCATATCTTTATTCAATAAAATATGTTTCACGTTCTTGCATGTTGTCTTTTTTCCACAATGATCGCTTACTTTCTATCCTGTTTTTCGGACCACCCTGTATCAGTACAGTGCACAGTGCGAGGGGGCAAGCGGACTCACGAAACTATGTGTGCCCCGGGCCTCATATGAAGTTAATCAGGGTCTATTTGTGTCAGAGCTCGATTAACTTCGTGTGAGGCTCGGAGCACGCACAATTTTGTAGACCCCTACCCCCTCATATTCGTACTGTGCATTAATCAGCAAAGGTACATATATACATAAAGGCACATATATATAACTAAAATGACAGAATTTTGCATTTTTTGACACCATTTCTGTCCTTTTTAGAGGCCAAAGAGGCAAAATAGAACTTTCAGGACCAAGTTTAGGGCCCTTAGCTATTCGGGGCCCAGGGCATGTATCTTTATGTTAATCAGGTCCTGGTTTGTGTGTACTTATGTGCTTTTCTCTGTGTATATGCGTGTGTACATTATTATATCATTCTCTTTCGATGATCTTGTATTAGAAATATGATCCCCCCCTCCCCCCGAAAAAAAATTCTGGCTACGGTTTTGTGTATGATTGATTATATATATATATACTATATATATATATATATATATCAGTTAAAAATTCTGAAACTAATAAAAGTGTGGTAGTTTACTTCGTATATTAGAAAAAAATACTGAAAATAAATTTTCGTATCTACAGCACTTAAGAGCGGACAATACCTAATCTCGCCGGCAGCCTTGGCCCATGTTATTCTATGGGAAAATTTGATTACATAATTACTCATTACCTAATGTATATTTTTCAATTCTGTTTTCACATTTAGAATATTCATAAGCGTTAAATTAGTACTTGTTTTCCAAAAATTGATTTTTTAAAATTTTAGTATTTCATTTTGCGACTAGAAAATGAGAAAAATGCATTTTGTGTAAAATCGCATTTTTGAACTCAAAATTAAAATTAAAAAAAAAAAAAAAATGAACTTTTCAAAAATGAGTACTCATTTAACGATTATGAATTTTCTGACTGCGAAAACAGAATTAAAAAATATACATTAGGTAATGTGTAATTGTCGCAACAAATTTTCCCATAGAATAACATTGGACCTAGAATAGAATAACATAGAATAACATTGCTGTCCGCGAGATTAGGTATTGTCCCCTCTTAATACATAAGTTTCATTGTATGTCTTACTGTTGCATGATAAATGTCCCAGTTAAAAAAAAAAAAAAAAAAAAAAAAGCGAATAGCTTTTATAAAACTTAATATGTGTTGTAACTAAAATTTAAATTGCCTGATAATACTTGATTAATTTAAATGTTTTGTCTGGCCAAGAAATTGTACGTTGGTAAGAACTAAAATGACAAGACTTCTGCAAAATGACTGAAAATGTATCAATATTTAAACTAAAAAAAAAAAAGTTTTCTAGCTATCAAATTAAATATTCAGATCTTCAGATACTTTAAATCGGAGATTGTAATTAAAAAAGGTGCAATACCTGAATGTAATACAATAACTCTGGTGTTGAAATATTCATTTATAAAATTGTTTTTCGAAAAACTGGTGAGGAGATTCATTTAAATTTAATTAGATTTTGAAATGCAATTATTTTAATAGAATATTTCTCCTCGTTTTCAAAGGCATTTAATCTAATAACGAATTTCCAAAATAATGCAAAAATACAAAGAAATTTAAATTCAAAAAAAATTTAATTCGGGTGTAGTGAAAGTCATTAAATTTTCTGCAAGGAAATTTAAAAGTAATAGAACCTGATTATCTATTTATTGTTTTTTATTCTAGTTAGAAAACCGTAGTAAATAACTAAAATTGTACGTTGAATTTTGTAAGTTGAATATTGTACATAAATATTTCGTATCATGGTTTTAGGTTAAGGACACGTTAAGGACATGATTATGTGTAATTACAGATGTCTGTAAAATAAATAAGTAAAATAAATAAATAAATAATAATAAAGACATTCAGCTGCTTGAAAGTGTTTTGAGAAAAATTTATTTTTTCGAGGATATTGATTATAAATAATTATAACATAAAAAAACTTTTTATATACCATGTTTTTAAATTTTCTGTTGAATCATATAAATTTGGCACATTACTCGAATAATTACAAATGTATTGCCATCGTGTTCTGAGCTATTCTAAAAGTTTCAAATGTCTAGCTAGTCCCGGGAAGTTATTAGGTTGATGCAATAATAATCTCGGTTTTCATATTGTTTACTTTTATGTATAATTTCTGAATAAATTTTTTATTGAATGTAGCCATGCTATATGTCGTTTTAAAGCGCGTTTTTCGCTCTATCTAATTGTGTTACTTAATATTTTCTCTTCTTTTTACAAGACTTCAAATACGGCATGGGCAAAAAGCAAATTCGCACGATTTTCTTGTTCCAGATCAAACTAGGCCGAAAAGCTGCCCAGACAGCTCGCGATATGAACGATGCGTTTGGCCCAGGAACCACTAACGAATGTATGGTACAATAGTGGTTCAAGAAATTTCGCAGTGGTGACGAGAGCCTTGAAGATGAAGAGGGCCGCTGCCGCCCATCTGAGGTTGACAATGACCAATAGAAAGCCTTAATCGAAGCCGATCCTCGCAAAACCACACGAGAGCTTGCCGAAGAACTCAACGTTGATCAATCAACAGTTGTTCGCCATCTGAAGCAAATAGGGAAGTCAAAAAAGCTCGATAAATGGTTGCCGCAGGAACTGAACAAGAACCAAAGAAATCGCCGATTTGATGTGTCATCGCCCCCTTTCTCGACCGTATTGTAATGTGTGATGAGAAGTGGATCCTCTATGACAACCGACGATGTTCAGCTCAATGCTTGGACCATGATGAAGCTCCCAAACACTTCCCCAAGCCAAAATTGCACCAAAAGAAGGTTATGGTGACTGTTTGGTGGTCTGCGGCCGGTCTCATCCATCACAGCTTCCTGAATCCAGGCGAAATCATTACGGCGCAGAAATACTATCAACAAATTGACGAAATGCACCGGAAACATTGGCGTATGTACCCGACATTGGTCGAAAGAAAAGGTCCAATTCTCCTCCACGACAACGCTCGGCTGCACATTTCGATGATGACGCGACAGAAGCTGCATGAGTTGGGCTATGAAACTTTCGACCATCCGCCTTAATCGCCGGACCTCTCGCCCACCGACTACCACTTTTTCAAGCATTTGGACAACTTCCTCCAGGGGAAATGCTTTAGAAACCAAGAGGATGCCAAAAACATCTTCGCTGATTTCATCGCCTTCAGAACTCCGGAGTTCTACGCAACCGGCATAAATAAGCTTGTTTCTCGTTGGCAAAAATGGGTTGATTCTAATGGTTCTTATTTCGATTACTAATGTTTATTATAGAAAAAGTTATGATCTTATAAAGTTAAAGATTAAAAACCCAGATTATTTTTGCATCAAACTAATAGCTAAAAATCGATTGCAAGATTTGTACTGGACAAACAAGAAAGCGATATAAAAAAAAAAAAAATGTCGGTTTTAAAAATAAAATATTAATCCTTTTGGAACAAAATATATTAGCATCATGAACTACATTAGCAATTTATTAATGTGTAAAAAATTTTTAAAGTTATAATGACGTCAATTTTTTTGGGATGCCTAATTTAACTTTTTATAACTTTTTAATGTTTACGTTGAATAAAATGTATTTATTTTTATGTCGAAAGAAAATAAACTCGTAAATTCTTTTTGGAAACAATTAAATTACAGCTAATATTTAAATGGCTAATTTTAAAGCTATTGGGAGTTTATTATTTTTATGATTTAATTAATTAAAAGAAAACTAATCAAAATTTCGAAAATATTCGAAAAGCTTCGAAGTATTGCATTGTCATCGTGTTCTGAGCTATTCTAAAAGTTTCAAATGTCTAGCTAGTCGGGAAGTTAGTTAAAAATCGATTGCTAGATTTGTGCTGAAAAAACAAACAAACAAGAAAGCGAGTTAATAAAAACATGGTAAAATCACCTCTTTCTGCTTATCTGTAACGGATTCTGTTTCTATTATTATTTTTATTTATTTTTTAATAATAGTGGTTTACACTAAAAAATCGCAAAATTTATTACGTTGAGCTATTCATATTCTCTCCCATGATTAAACAATCAATTTTCTCGCATAATTTATTTAACATTCTGTGTTCATACTTACGAAAACTATTCTCTCCTTTTTAACCCCTTCCCCCTCGAAGACTCTTCCGTTTTCATTCCTAACACTAATATATTATTATTATTATTATTATTTAATAAATACATTTTATTTTAAAGTAAGAAATAATTATTGCATAAAGTTTTTGTAATCAGCTGTGCATACCATATTTCAGGATTTCACGCAAAAGTTTTTTAAAAATATAAATAATATATATATATATATATATATATATATATAAAATAAGAAAGTGATAGAAATTTTTTGCTATTACTTTCTATTTTAGTGAGTTAAAAACTACACTAAACAGTAATAGTTTTATGGTTAGAAACTTCTATTAAATATAATTTATGAGGAGTGTGTCTGTGTGTAATAATATTTACATATAATATGTTTATGCATTTAAGAAATAATAATAATAAAAATAATATTAATAGTCTATAATACAGATACACATATTTAATATAATTATGTAATAATTAGACAAAAAGAATTGAATCTCGGTTCGTTAACAGTATTTGCTAGATAACTGAATAATTGTAAACGTTTTACTAGCCCCTCCCCCTCCCACCCTTGGTAGAAAACGAAGTTTATCGAAAAATAGAGAAAGGGATAACATTTATTTTGTAATATATGAATAATATAAATTCGAGAAGTTTTATTGAATAAAAGAGATGAAGTGCAGATATATATATATGTATATATGTGTGTGTGCGCGCATAAGAAAAATATAAATTTTGAAGTATATATAACACATAATTTAGATTTTCTAAACAATAAACTAAATAAACAGCCAATAATCAGATATGCATATAACTAAGGTATTCGAAAAACCTTGACCTCAAATTTAATTAGTGAATATTGGTCTTAAACATATTTTATAAACTGGAAGATTGCGATAAAAAAGTTAAGAAATATTTAAAAGTCAATTTAAATTTTTAGATAATTCGATTTGAACAATTAAAAAAATTAATTTTATCTAGGTCCTTCATACCAAAAAAATTTCCCGTACGTAAAATGCTCTCCATTAACTAATAAAGTTATGCAAAAAAAATTCAGCATTTTATCATATGAAATCCAGGCGATGCGACAAAAAAAAAAAAAAAAAAAAAACAAAAAAAAAGAACTTATTTACCCTACTTTCCAAAGCTTCATAATTTTAAATGAAAAATTAATATCTACAACACACGATTCGATGATTATATACGAATTGCGAGGGAAAACCACTACAAGGTAACTAAATAAACGGCTTTGTATTTTTATTTTGGGAAGAACTTTGTTATAACATATCTCCAAGACATTTTAGGAAACAATACTAAAATCTTGTCAACCAACTTATTAAAGAACGGGGTATGAGTAAACTTTATCCACTTTTTTTTTTTTTTTTTTAATTTCTGAAATTGAATCCTCTGAATTTGTTTAATTGGTTAATTGATTAATAAAAATATTATATTTTTATAGATGAATCTGCAAATTACACTGTATATCTAAGATAAATTAATAATTAAATACCGAGTTAAAAATTTTCCGAATACATTGTATATATATGTGTATATGTAAAAATTCTTGTATTACTTTTATTGCCTATTACAAGAATCAGACGAAACCTATAATATTTAAATAAAAAAATAAGCATTACAATACAGAATTTTGTAAGTAATAAAGTAAAGATTACACATTAAGCTTGTAAGTTAATCAACTTACGACAACAAGTAATTATACATTATGTTATTTAAATTCATCAAGTAAATATTGTTTTTCTACTACAGGTGAACTCATGTCATTTTCAAACATTTCTAATCTTTCTCAAAATCAAATAATTTTTTTTTTATTGAAACAAACCTCGACAGATTTTTTCAATGATCTTTAGAGTATGCATATGAACTCTGAATGTCAAATAATCATTTATAGAAATTAAGAATATTATTCAGGTCCACCAAGTAAGAGATGTTTCACTGGCACTGGTAAACACATGTCATTTACTACTGTTTGCAATATTTTTGAGCTTCTAAAAAATATGTTTTGTGAAGCACATCTAGAAAAATGTTTCAGTGATCTAGGAGTGCATGTTGTCGTACTCTTAATGCCAAATGTTTCTCCATTAACACTAAGAAATGTTTCTGTTATTTCAGCTTAACGTTCCCGACTGCCTTAATAGGAAATGAAGCATATTTTCGAGATCATCACGTATTGCATATGATTCTGGAATAATTTGATAAAACATTTTGTGAAGCACTTTATATATTTATCGACAAACTCATAATCATTCAGTTTCAAAATGATCCCTCTTATAATCTTTAAGATGAAAACGATATACAATCTGGCACGTTTATATGGATATTCCCTATGCATTGTGTTTAGATACATGAAAATTTCCCTTGACATAGATAGAATGATTTCTGTCGATTATTTCTTCCAGCATATTCACTTTCATATGACAACTATAATGAAAGTTAATATGTTATATAGATATCTATGAGAAAGTGCAAATAGTATATACAATAACATTTATCCGTTTTTAATAAATAATTAGTCTACAAATGATTCATCCCCCACCTCAAAGAATCAACTATCAAATAAAGTTCAACTCGAGTTCAGTTCAATATACCAGGTGTTCCATGAGTCTGTAGATATTTTAAAAATTCATAAAAATTGGAGGAATCGGGGGAATTGGACGCGGTTTGCAAAAAAGGTAAAAGTTTTTTTTTTTTTTTTGGTAAAGAAAAAAAAAATAGTTAATTTTTTCGTCAATAGAGGGCGTTGCACGGATGAATAACGAGAAATATGCAAGTCAGAGTACTGTAAATTGCACGGTTTTACGATTAACACAGCTTATTTCTTATTTTGCATCCTACTTTTGCATACATGAAGTTCTAATTGGGATGCTGACTTGGCGGATAAAACGTTACATTGGTGAAGGTGTTTTTCCACAGGTACGAACCACTGACGGCGGCTGCAGTTAGTGATGCTGTAACGCGTTTGCAAATTGTAATTTGTGGTAATGGTGGACACATAGAATGGAATTTATATGCTTGTAAACATTTGCATGCAAATATAGTTTTTCATGGATATGTTTGTTTTGCTCACGTACAGTGCCCTCTGTTGACGAAAATAATTTTAACTATATTTTTTTCTTTACAAACCCCCCCCCCCTCCTCTCCAAAAAAAAAAAAAAAAAAAAAAAAAAAAAAACCTTCACGAGAATAACTTTTTCGTTTTTTCGTAAACCACGTTTAATTCTACTAATTCCTACAACCTTTATAAATTTTTGAAATGTCTAGAAACTTATGGGACACTCGGTAAATAAATATTGAAATAAACACCCTTACATACTCTAAGACGAAATATTTTTTTTTTCTAAATTAAACATTTAATGTAAAACTATATTCCTTAATTTACTGCTGCTTTGATCGAAACATCCATTATTAGTTAGAAAAAAGAGGAGAAAAAAGCATAATTACGAAATGAATACGAACTGAATATCAATGAATATCAATGAATATCAATTTTATTCTTCGTCTCACTGCCTATGAGCAAAACAAGAAGAAACAAATTATTTTTAGTTGAGGAAGACGATGATAAAAATAGCTTAATATGTTTTTCTATGATTATATTATCAGCATAAATGAAACTTGTGGAAATGAGATTGAGTGAAATTAAATCTTTTAACTCAGTTTCGATTCTTTCTTATAGATTTTTTTAATTCAGTTTTAAGATAATTGGATTTTTAAGGAACATTATTAGAAACATAAAAGATAAATATAATTTCTATTGTGATTAGATCTATTGCAGTGACTGAACCGAATGTAAGGGTTTGTTAAAATTAAACTTCTCATATAAATAGTATTATACATTAAAAAGGGTGAGCGGATCGGCTTCGAATTTAGAAGACCAGACGCATAACGAATATATTATTATTATTATTATTATTTAAGAACACAATAGATAAGCAAAATGAATTAAAATAGCTGGCACAGTGGACTCTTTTCAGTTCCTCACCATATATTTGTTCTCAGAAATTTGCGATACAGAGTATTAGTATGAAGTGGTATTAATAATACCATTGGTAAAAAAAAAGGGGGGGGGGCAATAATTATGTTGAAGTTAAGAGAAATGAACACAGCTGATTAATCGAGACAATCGCAGACGAAATGCCCCAACCTAGTGCTCTATGCTACCCTTTCCTTCTTTGACGCATTTATCTTAACCTAATTTTTTGGTTGTCTTTTATTAAGAACAGTTCCGTATTTTAGATTTTATGCAGTTTCATACTATGTATTTCCAAGAGTACAATCCACATAATAAATTATGCGAGATTTTGCCCTATTTTCACATGTTATGAAAATCAGAATTTCGAATATATCTATCTATAATTTAAATTGAGGTACGTGTACTGATAATAAATAGAACTCCATATATTAGTAATTGCTACGGCAATTTTTTTTATTACTGTGTATAATTCAATTCATTTAGTAGTTTTTGGTCTGATACTAAAAAAAAAAAAAAAAAAAAAAAAAAAAATCTCAAAAACATTATTACAGTTTCATACAAGGAAAAAAAAAAAACATATTATGAAAAGGGAAAATTCAATTTTTAAAGCTCAGAGAAAAATAAAAAATAAACTTTTTAATTATTTTTTCATTTAATACAGTGTTGATTGTTTTACATGTTGCATTTTATCAGCATGTATATTAGGGATAATAACATTTATTTTCTTCCTCGTTTAATAAACCCACTCCATTAAACATATATTTAGAAAGCTGATGTCCTTATTACGTAATGTGTCACTATGTGTAAATTAATCTCTAGTTAAACTAAATGACAAGTGTGAAAAGCATACTACTTAGTTGTTCAGGGAGTTTGCAAAATTTATGTAGGGTATTGTCGTTAAGGGGGATCGTCAGTTACGGCTTTTCTAGATTACTAATGCTAAAATTCTAAAATCAATCCCGTGCACTGTTAATGCAATTAATTTGTTTGAAATTTTTTTTTGGCGTTAGATATAACTTTTATCTCTCAGACGATATAATTTTTAAAACGAGATGTGTTCTCAATCTTTTTTAAATTTTAATTTTTCAAAAATTGCATTTTTTCGAAAAATTTCATGTTGTTTCTTTTAGCTATTAATAGATGGCGTTGCTATTTCGAATCGTTTCTCCTATTTATTGAAAAGCTTTTATTTTTGTCATTTTTTAAATTTTTCTCATAATTTTATGTCATATTCTTATAAATAGCTGTATAAGGGATATGTGTAGAGCAATATGATACCGAAATATCCTACAGAAAATACTTTTAATATAATCTATGACTGATTTTAATCATGGCATACTGCAGCAGAATGACAGATATTTTTAATGTTACAGTAACCCTAAGCCGTCTGCTTTAGTTCCGGTAAAAAGAGCGCTTATGTTTTGAGTTGAGTTTTAGTTTCAGTAGAAAATATCAACTGAGCTTATTACGTTGTTTTTCTTGACTATTGCAGCGACTTTAATTAAGATTAAGCTTTCTTATTTATCTATTTATTTACTTAACATTTAATATTAGAAATGTTTTTTTCGTCCATTTTATTTTTGTAATTAGACAGAATGTCGATGTTTATAACTTGTTCATTGTTGTCATTTGAAATGGACATTTCGGAATAACTTTTTCGATAAAATCGTTGCTTACAAATCATTACATGCGCATATCATTGACGTTTTAGTAAAAAACTTGAAAATATGAACTCTTTTTTTTTTTTTTTTTCTTTTAATCATAATACAGCTTTTCTCGGATAGTGGGCGACGGACATAGAGACTTTCCATTCGTCTATTCTCACTCTACTTGGAGAAATAACAGAGTAAGAAACGAAACTGCCGAAGATATCAAAACTTTTATGTATACACCAAGCATTTTTCCTTTTCCAAGCTGGCGCGATCTCGGGCAGCGCACACACAGACTCGGGTCTCCGAGAATCTAAAAAGGAGAGGTTAAATATGAGGTTATAAGATGGCAAGATTTTGCCATTTTTAAATCTATAAAAAGAATGTTTTCTGTTACCGTATCGTGTAAGAATTGTATCTATAACTAGACCAAATTTTTACTCGCCACAGCAAAAATTCCACTCGCCAATGGCGAGCTGGCAAGTGGAAATTGCGCGCCTTGTATATATATTAATAGAATCGTACATCATAATCCAAAATAGCAAATACGACAAATTTCCTTGAAAAAAAAAAAAAAAAAAAAAAGAAACTCTATAAATTTTTTTTCTAAGAAATTTGAAATTGATAAAAAACAGAATTTCCAAATCTTTTATTTTCTATTGTTGGATACAACAAATGCATAGTAATCTGTTTTTTTTGGTGTATATGCACTAGGAATGGTAATAAAAAACATTTTTTTTTTTTTTTTCCTAAAAGTAAAAAAAAATGTTAGGAAGTCGAAAATTTCAAATCATTGAATTGACGAGATTTTCGGATTATTGTTCATATGTATGGTAACAAAGTTGTAAGATGTAAAAAGACAGATGATAAAAAGCCGCCGCAATGCTGAAGAACCAAAATGAATTTATGTGTATGTGTGTATATATATATATATATATATATATATATAAATTTATTGAAAAGAATTTATATATATATATATATATATATATATATATATATATATATATATATATATATGAGTTTAAAGATTAGAAAAAACCAAATCCATCCTCCATGACAAACTGTGTAATTGCAGGAAATATAAAATACAAAACCGACCATTATAAAATTAACAAATTAGGATTAAGTAAATGTGTGCGTGTATATGTATATATATACGATAAATATCAAAACTAATTATCTTACACGGTACATATTTCTAAAATAAAGATTTCGAAAATAAAATATTCATATTGTAATAAAATTTGAAGTCAACCTGAAACCCAAGTCAAACTCAACACAGAAATTTTCATCAGCCCGAACCCGGAAAAGAAATTTTTGTTTGTAAAATAAACAAACACTAGACGCAAACTGCCGTTCTCTCCGCCCCCCCAAAATAAATAAATAAATAATAGTGATTAATAAATCAATCAAATGACATAATTTATATTTTTTTATTTTAGAATAATATTTTATGAAATATTTTTCAAACCCATCCAGTAATATTCTAATTATAAAATAAAGTAAACTAGCGGTGTCACACAATTATTTATAAGATATTTTTGAGCGGGATACGAATACATAATTTACAACAATCATTTTAATTCTCCTGTATACCGTTATGGTAAGCGTTTTAGATCCAATGCGAGATTACTTCCCTTTTTACTTCCATTACCCTACTACCGTAGGTAATGGAAGTATTGTATTCGGTCTGAAAATTCGATATCGGGTTTTCACCTGATTTACACGTTTTAAGGTCCCCTGAGTCCAAAAAAGTGGTTTTTGGCAATTGGTCAGTGCGTATGTATGTGTGTGTGTATATATGTATGTATGTGGAGAATCTTCTGGCTATTATAGCTCAGAAACTAATAAAGATAGATCTACGAAACTTTAGAATTGAAATACGTCTGGTGTACAGATGAAATTTCCAAATTTTGGTGAAAATTGAAAAACCGGAAGTGGGACATCGGAAACCGGAAGTGGGACCGTAAGTTCGTATCTCAAAAACGGCTCTAACAATTTTCTTCAAGCTTGCTATATAAACACTCTATTAGATGTCCTTTCGAATGATATAGTTGGTTAGTTCAGGAAAATTGATAGGCGGCATATATAAATAGCTCAATTTCAGGCCTCGCAAAGGCGTTCCTTTAAAAACGGTTGTACGGATTTTTTTCAAACTCGCCATTTTAACTCACTTTTAAGTATGCCTTTGTATGTAATTATTGTTTTCCTGTCAATAATTGAGTTTAACCGGAAGTGGGACATCGGAAACCGGAAGTGGGACCGTAAGTCTGTATCTCAAAAACGGCTCTAACGATTTTCTTCAAACTTGCTATATAAACACTCTATTAGATGTTCTTTCGAATGATATAGTTGGTTAGTTCAGGAAAATTGATAGGCGTCCTGTATAAATAGCTCAAGTTCAGGCCCCGCAAAGGCGTTCCTTTAAAAACGGTTGTACGAATTTTTTTCAAACTCGCCATTTTAACTCACTTTTAAATATTCTTTTGTGTGTAATTATTTTTTTCCGGTCAATAATTGATTTTTTGTAAAAGTTGGTATCTCAAAAACGGCTCTAACGATTTTCTCTTTAGGTCCCTTTTACGTTTTCTGATCACATTATCTCTCAAAAATGTATATAATACATGTAATAGCGGGTAATGGAAGTCGTGTGGTTGTTTCACACCAGATTTTTTTTAATGTTCTGTGCATCTAAAATTAGCTTTCAAACATGAAAAATAAATGAAATAAAATCTCGGAATATCGCTCAAACGATTTTCTGAAGATAAATACGTCGCCTTTTTACATCGAACTTTTTCCCCTCTTCCAGTTCTCCGAAAAATAGACAAAAGAAGAAAAACAAGAACGCACTTCCTACATTATATTCTCCATCCTCACATTCATAAAGTTTAGCAAGAACTGAAAGAGGGATATCAAGCTTTCTCACTTTTATCAGCTTTTCGAATAAGTGGCATTGAAACAACTTTTGAATTCCCAAACTAGAGTCCTGCATCGGATCGGGTAACCCGATTTCACCCGAACCCGACCCGCGTTGACAGAATTTTTTCTCTTGCGGGTCGGGTTGACTGATCTTTTTTTCGCGCGGGTCGGGTTCGGGTCGGGTTTGGTTTTCAATAAGTCGGGTCGACTTGAGAACACCTTTCAAAATATTTTTTACAATTATAAACATTTTATAGGCATGTTTACAACTATGTAACTAATTTAAACATTCTGTACATACTAGACATGTATCGGTTGGTTGTTTGGTTGGAGGATTTAAGGCCGATTGACTCCAGATGTGTCCTACGCCTATAGGGGGAATGCCCTCCGTTTGGGTCTTTCTAAGCGGTCCTAGCCCGTATTTACGCGTGTTTCGGAGGAAACCATGGTAAACTCCGAAAGGCTAGGTCGATGAGCGCGACCTGGGATCGAACCCGACAGCTTCCATCTACCAGCTTTGAGCGCAGAACCGCTCGGTGGCTGGTGGGCAGACATGTACCGGAGCTCCCTATTCGTATCCGCCAGAAAAATAGATCCGTATTTGTATCTGAATCTGTATTCTTTTCTTTAACGGAACTAATATGTATCTTTTGTAGAAATTGTATGAAAATTAGAAAAGTATTATAAATCTTTCTTTACTGTTGTTAATGTATATATTAAAGAAATACAAATACAGTATAACCTCGCATTTACATTCTGGAAATTGAAAAGATTTCGCAGTTTACAAGCTTTTTTTTTTTTTTTAACTTTCTTCTATATTTAGTAGAAGAATGTATTAGATTCGTAAAAATTTTCAACTTCCGGTTTTTGAGGAATTTGCATGTTTTGAGAGTCCAGAACACGATTTGACTATTTCCAGAAAATATCAGTCTGCGTCTCTGTATGCGTGTGACAGAAATTTTGTGGCGACTCTGGAACTACTGCACATAATTGCATATAAATTTATAAATAAATGCACCTTGACATAAATTAGTGCCTATCAACTTTTGGTGCCCATCGCTCAACAGATAGCGCTGCTATACAGTGATTTCCACAATTTAAGGGAAATTGCGCAGTTTACAAGTTTTTTTTTTTTTTTTTCCACTTTCTTCTATATTCAGTAGAAGAAATTATTAGATTCGTAAAAATTTTCAACTTCCGGTTTTTGATGAATTTGCATGTTTTGAGAGTCAGGAACTACTGCAGAGAATTGCATATAAATTTATATGTAGATGCACCTTAACATAACCTAGTCCCTATCAACTTTTTATGTCAATTTCTCAAAAGGTGGCGCTGCTATACAGTGATTTCCACAGTTCAAGGAAATACTTTATTTCAGGATCTACTACACAAAATTGCACATAAATTTATATATGGATGTACCATGATATAAATTTTTGTCTATCCACTTTTGGTACCAATAATTCAATAGGTGGCGGTTTTATACAACGATTTCCATAATTTAAAGGAAAGAGATATCTCAGGTTCTATTGTGTATAATTAAAATAAAATTGATATGTGAAAAGACCATTATCATCAGACATTATGCTAATTCAATTTGGATGCATATCGGCCATAAGGTGGCGCTGCTGTACTGCAATTTTCCCCGAGAACGGAAAAGCTATATCGCAACTTCCATGGTGTATAACTGCACAAAATTTGATAAGTGCGATAACCATTATCATAACGCATTTTTTAATATATTATTTATAGAGAATAAAACTGTCTTTCTTTGTACTTTTAGTGTAACTTTTCTCTAAGATGAAAATCGTCTGCATTCATTATGGTAGGTAATTTTAATAAATAATAGCTTTAATAAATTATCAGTACTGAGTGAATTTGTATTACAAAATATAGAAGAAAGTCTTCTGGTGGGCACAACATACTATTTTTTTTTTTTTCTAATACCTTTACTTTTAATGAAATTCAATCCTCGCTTTTATGTGAACGGAATTTTGAATTTTCCTCCATTTATACTTGTATATACATCAAATATAGAAGAAATACTTGTTGTGATTTCATTTAAAGCTAGTATACTGTGAGCACCTCAAATTTTCTTCTATATTTTCCTATAGGAATTCGCTCAGTAAAAATATTTTCTTAAAAATATTATTTATTAAAATTATCTACCATAATGAATGATTTTCATTTTATAAAAAACTAACACTAAATATAACAAAAGAAAGACAGTTTAATTCTCTATAAATAAAGTCTTAAAAAATGCGTCTTCATAATGGTTACCACATACATCGGGTTTCGTACCGTTATATGTCATAGAAGTTGAGATGTAGCCACATTCCGTTCTCAGGGAAAATTGCAGTATAGCAGCGCCACTCATACGCTGATATGCTTCCAAACTGAATCAGCGTAATGTCATGTAATGGCTACACTGATACGTGTCAAGTTTTGTTTGATTATGCACAACAGAACCTGAGATATAGCCTTCCCTGAAAATGCGAAAGTCGACGTATAACAGCACCACCTGTTGAGCAATTGACACAAAAGTTGGTAGGCACTAACTTATGTCAAAGTGTATCAAGTGTATCTGCATATACTAGATTTATACGTAAAATCGTGTAGCAGTTCCTGAGATATAGCCTTTCCTGAAATTGTGAAAACCGTGGTTCAGCAGCGCCATTTGTTGAGAAATTGACACCAAAGGTTGATAGGAACTAATTTAGGTCAATATACATCAGCATATAAATTTATATGCAGTTATCTGCAATAAGATACAGTCGCCACAAGATTTTTCTTTTTTTTTCACGCACACACACAAACAGACAGACAGACACATATTTTCCAAAAATACCTAGTCAAATTGTGTTCTGGAATCCGCAAAACGTGTAAATCTATCAAAAAACGGAAGCTGAAAATTTTTACGATTCCAATACTTTCTTCAATTGAATACAGAAGAAAGTAAAAAGTAATGTAAAATAAACACATTTAGGAAACGGATTCCATCAAGGCATAATAATAATATTCTTCTTCTCTTGAACAAATAAACAAAACACGAAAATTGCCACTGCAGAAAGATAATTTGCTGATCATGTGAATTGAAAGTGATTGTGGGAAAGCAGATGTCCCAAATAATTATAAACATTCACGTCGAACAAAAGCAATAAATAAATAAATATACATTTTTTTTTTGTCAGAATATAAGCATAAAACAACGAACTAGTAAGTAACGCTGAATTTGAAGTACATTTTTGCAATCTTGAAGTTCACAACTCACATAAATGTTTAAACATTATTATTAAACATTTTTTTTTTTTTTTAGATTTTTTAATTTTTAACTCAATACAATCAGTAATTACATTTTAATTTTTTTTTTTTCACTTTCTTCTGTATTCAATGGAAGAAAGTATTGGACTCGTAAAAATTTTCGACTTCCGGTTTTCGACGGATTTACAGGTTTTGAGAGGTCTAGACCATGATTTGACCATTTTTAGAAAATGTCTGTCTGTCCGTCTGTGTGGGTGTAACAAACATTTTGTGGCAGCTGTATCGTTGGAACTACTGTTCAGACTTGCATTTAAATTCATATGTAGATGCACCTTGACCTAAATTAGTGCCTATCAATTTTTGGTATCAACCGCTCGAGAGGTGGCGCTGCTATACAGCGATTTCTGCATTTTCAGGGAGGCTATATCTCAGGTTTCATTGGGTATAATACAACAAAATTTGATATGTGAGAAGACCAATATGAGATATTTCGCTGATTCAATTTGAATGCTTATCAGCCAACAAGTGGCGTTGCTATACAGTGATTTCCGCAATTTAAAGAAAGGCTATGCAGAGAATTGCATATAAATTTGTATGTAGGTGCACTTTTACATATATTAGCGCTTGCCAACTTTTGGTGTAAATTGCTCAACAGGTGGCGCTGCTACACAGCGATTTCCACAATTACAAGGAAAGCTATATCTCAGGTTCTACTGCGTATCATCAAACAAAACTTAATATGTGAGAAGGCGATTATGAGACATTATGCTGATTCAGTTTGAATGCTTGTCGTCCAATAGGTGGCGCTGCTATTCTGCAAATTTCATCGATAACGGGATGGCTATATCTCAACTTCTATGTCATATAACGGTACAAAACTTGATATGTGAGATAACCATTATAAAAATACATTTTTAATTTTTACTTTCTTTTATATTCAATAGAAGAAGATATTGGATTCGTAAAAATTTTCGACCTCGGATTTTTGATGAATTTACACGTTTTGAGAGTTGTATAACACGATTTGACCATTTTTAGAAAACGTCAGTTTGTCTGTCTCTGTGTGTGTGTGACAAAATTATTGTAGCAATTGTATCTCAGGAATTGCTGCAGAGAATTTAATACAAATTGGTATGTAGTTACATCTTGACATAAATTAGTGCCTATCAACTTTTGGTAAAAACTGTCCAACAGGTTGCGTTGCCATCCCGCTTTTTCTAAATTTTTAACCTGGTGGTATAGGACAAAATTTTGTATAAATGCGCAAAAATTTTGTATAAATATTTTTAATAATCATTATGAAATTTAAAAGAATTATTTGTAATACAGGTATTCAACTGTGGAAAAAAAAAAAAAAAAAAAAAAAAAATGTATGTAGAAGCCTCGTCTTACCCCTTGGGGGCAAGTCCCTCCCTCGAGGGGAGTAAATTTTCATGATGGGTATTTTTCAAAAGAGCTCGTCAATACCTTTAAAACGAATGGTTGAACGATCGATCTGCGATAATTTGAAATAAAGTTATTGATTTTTTCATTTTTAACAATAATAATAATAATATTCAGGATAAAATTGACTTTTTTGGACATTTAGTGTTATACTTCTTCTCTAATATGGAAATCGACTGCATTATCATGAAATATAATTTTTTTAAATATTAATTTTAATAAAGTTTTTTGCTGAGTGAATTTGTATAGGAAAATATAGAAGAAAGTCATGTGGTGGACACAACATACTACTTTAAGATGTTATTTATAGACGATAAAACTGTCTCTCTTTAGATATTTAGTGTTAGATTTCCCTAAGATGAAATTATTTGCATTCATCATGTTAAATATTTTTAATCATAGTTTTAATAAATTATTCGCACTTAGTGAATTTGACAGAAAAATATAGAAGAATGTCTTGTGGTGGCCACAACATACTAGTTTTTTTCTTTTTTTAATTTACCAACTGTGTGACAGTGAAAATTTATTTTATGTCATGTTATATCATTTTACCTTGTTTTGCATGGTTTTTAAATGAATAAGTAATGTTGATTTATTTTTCGGGTTTTGGGTCGGGTTCGGGTCGCAAAAAGTTCTCTGTTGCGGGTTCGGGTTGGTTTTCGGGTTGATGAAATTTTTTTTGTCGGGTTCGGGTCGGGTTTCGGGTTAATGAAAATGTTTTTGTCGGGTTCGGGTCTGGTGACTCTATCGGGAAGTTTTGTTGAATCATATAAACGCTACCGAAGCAGCGGGGATCCGATACAATCGGCTTAAAGAATTAAAAAAATGCATTGTCATCGTGTTCTGATTTATTTAAAAAGTTTCAAGCCGGGAAGTTCATGATTGTTGAATCATATAAACGTTACCGAAGGCAGCAGGGATCCGAAACAATTGACTAAAAAAAAAAAAAAAAAAAAAAGCATTGTCATCGTGTTATGAATTTTTCTAAAAGTTTCAAATTTCTAGCTAGTCGGGAAGTTATACGATTGTTGAATCATATAAATGCTACCGAAGGCAGCAAAGACCTGAAACAATTGGCTAAAAGTATTTAAAAAATGCATTGTTATCGGGTTTTGCGCTATTCTAAAAGTTTCAAATGTGTAGCTTAGCTAGGCGGAAAGTTAGTTAAATAAATTTTCTGTTGAAACATATAAACTCTGTCGAGGGCACCAGGGACCCGAAACAGTTGGGTAAAAATATTTAAAAAATGTATTGTCACCGTGTTTTTGAGCTATTTTGAAAGCTTCAAATATCTAGCTAGTCGGGAAGTTAGTTAAAAATCGATTGCAAGATTTGTACTGGACACACAAACAAGAATCGAAGTAAATAGAAACATGGTCAAATATAAATTAATTTGCCATAATAAATTATCGCATTATGTTGAAAAATTTGTTCTTAAAATTCTAAATTGGCGAGGTTCTACTGATATCAGTGAGTTGTATGTATTGATATAGTTGAGGTTCACAAATTTTTCACTCACTGTGTTTTCATTAATAAGTACACTATAAATATTAATTCCCGTTTGAGAGAATATAAATTTAAATTTGAAATGCAAAAAATCTATACAGCAATTTTATTATTTTACCATGAAAATTTTTGTAATTTAAAGTATTATATTGCCCTCTAACACATTTCACTTGTGATTAAAGTTATTATAATTATTTCACTTATACAGCTACAGCGCATTTCAGTACAAACTGCTTATGTGACTGCTAATACAAAACAAATATAAAAAATCTTGAAAATGAGGATGAACCGAACTAATATACGCTCTGGGATGATGACCGCACTTGTTTTTCCCCCCTTTTTTTTCTTTTTTTCGCGTACTTCACTTGACGTCACAGGAAAAGGGGAAATGACGTACTCAACAGAACTAGTTTACCAGAAACAGAAAACTATCGCTCAAGTGAAATACAACGCCATCTCTTGGGAAAAGGTAGATTATCGAGAAACTGACGCTCCCCCTTAAGCGTTTCGGGAAAGAGGATTTAGTTAAACAACAGGATTGTAAGTGCGTTCTCACGAATTCAGCAAGTATACTTAGAAAAGCTAAGCTTGTATACTCAATTTCAAAATTGACGATTGTTACAAATTTTATAGATTATATTAGATATTTATTGTATAGATACATGTGCTTTAAAAATAATAATAATTTCTTACAGACGGATATATCACACGATTATTTTCATCATACTTTGTATAATATGAATTTAAGATTAGATGTATATTATGATATACAATGCTTTTATAAAACACAAATAAATATATATTATTACACTTTTCATCAAAACTGTTTGTCAAAATTCGTTAGTCTGTCTGTCTGTTTGAAATCTAAATTCTTAAATATTTTAAGAATATCTTGATACATACTGATACATGATATTCAAGCTCACTTTGGTAGGTTCCCCTATTGATAAATGGTATTAGTAATACCACCGGTTAACAATAACAACAAAAGGCAATAATTATATTGAAGTTTTTAAAGTAAAAATATGCTAGACATATAATTTAATGCAAGAAGAAAGCAAAATAATGTTTACATTAAAAACAAAATGCTCGTAAAAAAATTTGAAAATTCATTTTAATAAAACTTATTTTTACTTTCTTCTATATGTAATATAGAGAAAGTATTGGATTCGCGAAAATTTTCGACCTCCGTTTTTTGACGGATCTACACGTTTTGGGATGTCCTGAACACGAATTGATAGTTTTTAAAAAATGTCTGTCTGCCTGTCTGTCTGTCTGTCTGTCTGTCTGTCTGTCTGTGGTTTAGTGTTTTCACCGTATCTCACGAACCAATGAATGAAATTCAACCAAACTTGGTATATAGTTGGACCCTGGCGGGGCATTGTGCTGATTTGATTTTGGGATAAATAGCCCATCAGGTGGCGCTGTGATCGCATTTTATGTAAATTTTTAACATGGCAGTATAGGACAAATTTTCGTATTTTTCACCGTATCTCACGAACTAATGAATGAAATTCAACCAAACTTGGTATATAGTTGGAACCTAACGGGGCATGGTGCTGATTAGATTTGGGGATCTATCGTCCAGCAGGTGGCGCTGTGATCGCAAAATTTCGTATGTCACACCGTATCTCACGAACCGATGAATGAAATTGAACCAAACTTGGTGTATAGTTGGACCCTGACATGGAAAGGGTCTGATAAGATTTTGGGATCAATCGCCCGGCAGATGGCGCTGTGATCGCATTTTATGTAAACTTTTAACATGGCAGCATAGGACAAAATTTCGTATAAATGTACATAATGAGCGTTATTTTAAACTTGTGATTGTAAAATTAATATGAATTATTGATAATAGTAGTTGTTAACTACGAAAAAAAATTTGTGCATGTGGGGGCACCGGTTCCCCCCCTGGGGGGGAAGTACCCCCCCGGGGGGGGTAAATTTTCAAGATGGGTATCTTTCGAAAGATCTCGTCAATACCTTTAAAACGAATGGTTGAACTATAAATCTGTGACAATTTGAAACAAAGTTATCGATTTTTTTACTTTTAACAAAAAAAAAACAAAACAAAAAAATCGTATTTTTTTTTTTTTTTTTTTTTTTTTTTTAACGAAACTTAACCAAACTTGGTATTTAGTTGGTCCCCGACATAAACTGGTCCTGATTACATTTAGGGATCAATAGCTCAACAGGTGGCGCTGTGATCGCATTTTTTCTAAATTTTTAACATGGCAATATAGGACAAAATTTCGTATAAATGTACATAATGAGCGTTATTTTAAACTTGTGATTGTAAAATTAATATCAATTATTGATAATAGTAGTAGTTAACTACGAAAAA
This sequence comes from Salticus scenicus, assembly GCA_963930645.1. NCBI lineage: Eukaryota > Metazoa > Arthropoda > Arachnida > Araneae > Salticidae > Salticus > Salticus scenicus. Next base: position 258,910,307 of record OZ005653.1, read on the forward strand.
AATTTTGTGCATGTGGGGGCACCGGTCCCCCCCCCTGGGGGGGAAGTACCCCCCCGGGGGGGTAAATTTTCAAGATGGGTATCTTTCGAAAGATCTCGTCAATAGCTTTAAAACGAATGGTTGAACTATAAATCTGTGATAATTTAAAACAAAGTTATCGATTTTTTTTTTACTTTTAACAAAAAAAAAAAAAAAAAAAAAACTTAGAAAAAAAATCGTATATATATATTTTTTTTTTAAATATTGTTACTGGTTGAATATGTATTACTTTTAACAAAAAAAAAAATTAGAAAAAAATCGTATTTTTTTTTTTTTTTTTAATATTGTTACTGATTGAATATGTATATAGGAAAATATAGAAGAAAGTCTTGTGGTGGCCACAACATACTAGTTTCGTAATGAATTAAGATAGTTAATGAATGAACGTAATAATTTAGATAAATAAATTATTACTTTTACGAAATATTTACTGTAATAATATCAAAATCAACCACTCCGTGAAATATCACACATGTATTTTTTTTTTTTTTTTAAATAAAGTAGTATGATTTTTATTCTATTGAATAAGTATAATACCGAGTGTTCCATCAGTTGGTAGACATTTTAAAAAATTCGTAAAATTGAAAGAGTTGGTAGAATTGAACGCATTTTTTTTTTTTTTAAAAAAGTCATTCTTGTGAAGGGGAATTTAATTTTTAATTTTTAATATTTTTTTTGGCTGGGGGTAATGAAAAAAATTGTTAAATTTTTCGTCAGAAGAGGGCGCTGCACGATTGTATAACGAGAAATATGCAAGTTATAGTCCTGTAAATTGCACGGTTTTTCGATTAGCACAGCTTAGTTCTTATTTTACTTCTCTCTAGTACATACATGAAGTTCTAATTGCGTTGCTGACTTGGTGGATAAATTATAAGGATAAGGTTATATTGATGAAAGTGTTTTTCAGCATGTACGATCCACCGAGGGAAGATGCAGTTAGCGATGTTGTAACTCGGTTTTAAACTGTAATTTGTGGTGATGACAAACACATAAAATAGAATTTATATGCTTGTAAATATTTACATTCAAATATATACAGTTTTTTACGTAAATATTTGATTTACTCACGTACAACGCTTTCTATTAACGAAAATTTTAACTATTATTTTTACCTTTACCAGTAAATAAATAAATAAACAAATAAATAAAATAAACAAGTAAATGAATAAAAAAAATTCCCCTTCTTTTTGCAAAATGCATTTAATTCTGCCAATTCCTCCAATTTTTATGAAATTTTGAAATGTCTTATGGGATACCTGGTATAAATATATTGACATAAATACGGTAAAACCCCTTCATAGCCTAAGACGAAATAAACATCTTTTTAGGTATTTACAGAATTATTTATAAATTAAGCATTTGATGCAAAACTATATTCCTTTATTTACTGCAATTTTTTGACTGAAATATCTATTATTAGTAAGAAAAAAAAAAAAAAAAAGAGAGAGAGAGAGAGAGAGAGAGAGAGAGAGAGAGAGAACACAATTACGAAATGAATATCAACTGGCGCCTTATATTTTCCGTCTCACTACCTACGAGCGAAATATAAAGAAATAAACTATTTTTAGCTGAAGAAATGATGATTAAAAATAGCTTAATATGTTTTTCTATGATTAAATTATGAGCATCACAAATGAAACTGATAGAAATGAGATTGAGAGAAATTAAACGTTTTAATTCTGTTTTGATTCTTTCATGTAAATATTTTTTTAATTCACTTTTAAGATAATTGGATTTTTAATATTAGAAACATAAAAGATGAATATGATTTCCACTGTGATTAGATTCTTATTCCATTGACTGAACCGAATGTACAGGGTTGTAATAATTGAACTTCTCCTATAAATTATATTTTAAATTTAAACAAATGAGCGGATAGAAGACCATACGTAAGACCATATATTATTAGACCCTTTTTTTCTTTATATATAAGAACACATTAGATAAGCAGAAGGAATTAAAATAGTTGGCATAATGGACTATTTTTCGTTTTCCACCACATATTTGTTCTCAAAAATTTGTACTAGAGAGTACTAGATTGATGTTAAAAGTAATGAACACTTCCGACTACTCGGCACAGTCACAGACTGAAATGCCCCAGTCCCATCCTCTATGCTACTCTTTTCTTCGACACATTTTTCTCATCTTAATTTTCTGCTTAACTTTTACTAAGAACAGTTCCGTGTTTTAGTTTTTATGCAATTTCATATTATGTACTTCCTAAGATAATTCACAGTGGCTGTTTATGCGAAATTTCGCTTTATTTTCTCACGTTAAGAAAATCTGAAATTTCGAATAGCGTACGAAGTTTTCAAAGTAGAATGTTCACAATCAACGACGTTCATGTTAGTGTCATAAATGATATATCGAAATATTCTGACATTTGTACAATTAAAATAATCTTCATAACTCACGTTTATGCGAAATTTTGCTCCATTCTCCTATGTGAAGAAAATCGTAAAATTCGAATAACATAGGAAGTTTTTAATCTAGAAGGATTGAAACTACACTGAAAAAAATGTATATCACCTTCATCTATAACGAATAAGTAGTCATTTTCTGGATCCCTAAACTAGAACTATGGATTTCTGAATTATGAGTATAAGGTAAACAAACAACCTTGGAAGGATTGAAATTACACTGAGAAAAAAAATATATCGCCTTCATCTAGAAGGAATAGGTAATCATTTTGTGGATTCCTAAACTAGAACTGAAGATTTCCGAAATATGAGTATAAGGTAAACAAATAACCTGGATAGACAAAATGATCGAGAATTTCTAGTCTATACTTTTCTAGATGGTGAAACAATATTATGAATATTGTGAATCTTTTGTATAGCGAGAAATTCTCACTTGATTTTTTAGAATTATTGGGTCATAAAACAAAATTATAGTTACTAAAACTCGCCTCTTGTGTTTGTGATTATTTTCAGAGATTTTTAAATGAAATGGACCATGATAATATAGGAAAATGCTGTAGACTTATAATAGGAGTTTTTAGAACTCATTAACAAAAGGAACTAAATACACTGAGAAAAAAATATACCACTTCTCTAATCGAAGCGAGCCCGTCCGGTAAGCGAGAGAGAATTTCTCTGAGGTCTTGCTTTCCTTCTCACAAAAAACGGAATAATAAAAAACATCCCTCTCACGCACCGGCAGACCCGCCGGCCATCAAAGGGCCCCCCAATGAGTCTAAATCCAAACGAGATAACCGTTAATACAACCTCCGGCACCCCCGCAAAAGCCCACACACAGTGCACTTTCTCCAACACAGTCATAAATGAAAATGGCAAGACATATTCACTCTTTTTATTATTATCATTATTTTCATCACCCGTTTTTATACAAAATGAAATCCAACATCCCAACAGAAGTTTATTCGTGAAAGAAATTTTAAAACAACTTTCTTAAAAAAAAAAAAAAAAAACAATCTTTAAATGAAATTTCAATTTCATATGACCATTTCAAAAATACGTGATCACTTAATTTATTTTATTCCATTACTTCTCTTTGCTCCGGTAAATTTCGAAATAAAGTAATATTTTGATGGATCAAATTTAAACGCTTGCCTTTTCACTCAATTATTTCTACAAATCAAGTTTATAACATAAAAAGAGATTTTCTACAAAACTTTTCGTGATTTCTTTCTTCTTTTTCTTCTTCTTCTTCTTCTTCTTCTCCTTCATTATTTATTTATTTATTTATTTATTTTTTATAAAGAAACGTTTTAAATAGTTTAATTTGTGTATTTATCTTAACTTATCTTATTTATTTATTTATTTATTTCTAAATTTTTAATATTATTCTCGAAAAATTAACACACGTTATTTTAAACAGCCTTGTTTGAATTTAAATAGAAATTTAGGCCTTGTTTACCTTTATACAAACTTCTTAAAATTGTAAACAAATAGGAAAAAATAGTTTTTTTTTTTTTTTTTTCGTTTTGATGAAAAACTTTCTTCTTAATTATTTTTTTAAATCTTTATATGTCTATTCTGGTTACTGTGGAAGTGAAGTAAGAACATATTGATAGATTAGGTTCTAATGATTACTTTTTCACATAAGTATTTATAAAGCAATACACTGTTACATTGTTAAAAATAAAATTCTGTTAAAAGTAAAATTTAAAGTCACGTATACGCTGTTAAAAATAAAATTTTACATTTAACAAAAAAAAAAAAAAAAAAAAAAAAAAAAAGATATAGAGAGAGAAATAGAAATTCTATTTAGCTGTAATTAATATTTCGGTGCAATATTAGTGGTGCCATTTCAGAAACAAGCAACACTAAAATGGTAAAATCTAGAACCAAAGTATTGGTTGCAGCTACAATGCAATACAAAACAAATTACAACAACAACTAAATAACAACATATTATTATATTTATGTACATTATATTTTGCAACAATTAAATACAATATCTATTTAACACTGTTCTTAAGGTTAAACGTTGAGCTTATTATTTTTAACAATGTACTATGGATCTTTTATCCGTATGAAATCTACGATAAAGTTTAGAGTTTAATTATACATTTTATAAGGAAGAGTGACATATGAAATGCACTCCGCCTTTACAGTTGAAACCTTAACATTAAGCCTATTCTATATATGAGTATTGTTAATATCGGCTACGTTATCAATTGCGTTATTTTAGTAAATACGTTTGGATAAACAGTGTTCCTTTTGTTGTATATTTAATTGAGAGATTCATATATGTTTAGCCATATTAATGTGAACTAACCGCTTCACTGGCACTATTTTTAAATAAATCATTATAATTAATGAATTCTCAAAATTGCATTATTTTTTTATCATGTGAAAAATATATATATATATCTGACCGGGAAAAATGTCGCACCGGGTCTTCACTGCCGCGCGTGCGCATTTATGCTCAATACTCTTAAGGAATCAATATATTACCGTAAGGGGAAAACATAAATATAAAATACAAAAAAATTCTTCTCTCATCGGTGTAATAATCGGTCCGGGCCCCCCACTGCATGCGGCAGCGTATACTCACGCGCACGGCGAGCGTGTTCCTTCGCCCACCGTTCCCGCCCCTCCTAATTATTTTACACTTTCAAAAAATACCCGCAATCGTTTTCTCGGACTTTTAAACCTAATAATACTAATGTCCAATGTTCTATCTGAATTTCTTTATTTTTGACCCGGCGACCGCCCCCATTTCCGCTCCTTGTATTAATTCTACACTTTCGAAAATATCCGCAATCGATTTTTAGGGCCTTAAAATCTAATAATACTAATTTTCCTCTAACTCTCATTACTATACTTTTGCCTCTTCGCCCTCCTCCTTTCCCATCTATCCTAATATTTTGTTTTTTCTTTTGAAAATATCTGCAATCGATTTGTAGGTCCAAAAAACCAATATGTGCAATTTTTAACGGTCTAACTCTATTTCTATCGTTTTGCCCCTTCGCACCCCCCCTTTCCGGCTCTCCTAAAAATTTCACAAATTCGAAAATATCCGCATTCGATTTGTAGGTATGAAAAACCTCTATGTACCAATTTAGAACTATCTTTATTTTTTTGCCCCTTCACCCCCCTTCAGGTCCCTCCTAATAATTTTATACTTTCTTAAATATCCCCATTTACTCGCAGGCCTCTAAAACCTATCTGTACCAATTCTGAACGGTCTAACTGTATTTCAAAATTTTCTCCGTAGACCCCCCCCCCTCCCCCTTCCCGCCACATCTGGGACGAATTTCTAAAATTCCAGAAATTTGTCTTTAGATATTTGTGTGAGCTATATTTTAGAGCAAAAATCTCACATATAACTTTTTTTTTTACGATATGAAGGATTATTTGAAATCACGTTTTGCCCCCTCCCCCGTTTAGGGGCTAAATTTCAAAAGTTTCAGATATTAGTTTTTAGATATTTGTATTAGCTATATAACAGAGCAAAGATTACAAGTATAAATATATATATATATTAATTTGAGATATGTAGGATTATGGGATATCACGTTTTGCCCCATTCCCCCCTCTTGGGGACACCGAATTTCTAAAATTCCAGAAATCGGTTTTGAAAGCTATATTTTGCAAAATATTAATGCAAATTTAATTATTACAAATTTAATTTGTAATAATTAAATCGGCCCGGACCGATTATTACACCGATGAGAGAAGAATTTTTTTGTATTTTATATTTATGTTTTCCCCTTACGGTAATATATTGATTCCTTAAGAGTATTGAGCATAAATGCGCACGTGCGGCATTGAAGACCCGGTGCGACATTTTTCCCGGTCAGATCTTTTTTTTTCACATGATAAAAAAATAATGCAATTTTGAGAATTCATAATTATAGTGATTCATTTAAAAATAGTGACCAGTGAAGCGGTTAGTTCACATTAATATGGCTAAAAATATTTATCCATAAAATTATGCAAAATATTTTGCAATTTAATTATTAATGCAAAAATGTTACGGATATCTGTTTTTTTTTTTTTTTTTTTTTTTTTTTTTTGAGACATAAAGGATTTTGTGAAATCCCGTTTTGCCCTCTCTCCCCCCTCTTGGGGACGAATTTCGTAAAATCGCTTCTTAATGGGTATCTACGCAACAGAAGAAACATTGTCACAAAATTTCATGCTTCTAGGTCAGGGGTTTGGGCTGGGCGATGATGAATCAGTCACTCACTCTCTCACGCACTCAGGACAAACGATTATACACACACACACACACGCACACACACACACACACACACACACACACACACACATATAAATATACACACACACAGATAGATAACGATAATATGTGCTACTAATTCTTGGTAATATGGTGTGATGGTGAATACCCTAAAAGTGAAATATAACTAAACATGATCCGATTATCGGAATACAATTTGACATAACTTGATAGGAGAGAAATTGTTTATAATGTTTGTATTTATTGAAAATGCAATAATTTCTTATTGTACTAATAAAAGTAAATATTTTTAAAGTTAATAATAATAATAATAAAAAAATTTAAATAAATCCTATAGTTTAAATTTAGCAAAATATAGAGACATTGTGAACGTAAAGTAATTAAAATGGTTGGTCAGGGTCTGAAAAAACAAAAAAAAAAAAAAAAAAAACTCATAATTTATAAAAATGCTTTCTTTCTTTCTTTCTTTTTTTTTTTTTTTTTTTTTTTTTAGTACTTTTACAATAAATAATAACTTATGTTACTTTTAAATTCTTTATACATAATTTAAATCATTATTAAAAAATAATAACAAATAAATAAATAAATAAATAAATAAAAAAGCTTAATTTAGTACTAGAAGATTTCTCTGTAGCATTCATATTTTGATGATGAATGAAATTTCTCTTTTCTTATATATATATATATATATATATATATATATATATATATATATATTATACGTATGAAATGGTTATTTCGTTAAAAAGTACGTTGAAAGAAGGCAGCCTTTAAAGGAAAATCTTATCTCAGAATTTGTACAGCTGTTATTTGAGTGTCATCAATCACATACTTGTGCCACCACACTACCATCGTAACTCATCCATCATCGTAGTATTGATGAAAAATAGTTTTGTAATAGAGTTATTATCTTATTCTGTTTCATACTTTAAAAGATCCTAACAACTTTTAAAGATAACATGACAGACGGGAATTTTAAGTGTTTTTCAAGAAAAAGACAAGTAAAACATGTTAAATTAATAATAACATATTGCTGCTATTTTGTACGTTTTCTTTTCTTTCCTTTTTTCTTTTGCTCTCTTTGTTTTTCTACCAGAAATTTTTAATAGAAATCTTATATATATATATATATATATATATATATATATTAGCAATTTTCTGTGATTAATAAAGCTGAATATTTATATTTTCACTCAGTAATAAAGCCGCTCAAGTTGACGCTGATAGTTAACAGGAAGAAAAATACTTCCCTATGAAGTGGGAATAATATTAAATATTCATATTATTTAGAATATCTATTTTATCAATATTGAATTAAAATCTAGATTAGTTTTAATTTCAAAATTTCGAAAACACTTAAAAGTTGAAAATCTTGAACTTCACTCAAATAATCTTTGCGGAAATTAGAAAAGAAAAGATTAAAAATGTGAATCCGCTTTATTATATAATATCTTGTTTAAGTCATGCAACATAATGCTTAAATAATTTTAAAATAAAGTACAGATTTATTAAACTGAAAATTAATTAACTTTTAAAGAAAAGTTCGATCATTTGAGAATCATACGCAAGCAAAAGTGATTAAAAAAGGATATTGTTTACGCCCAATTAGAGAGAGAGATTTGATTTATTACTAGCATCTAATAAAGGACAAAGATTTGCCAATCACGCCTTCAATCTTCCAAACAATGTTACCACATTCTAGGGATTATTTTATTTAATAATTATCACTAATCTTAAACTAGTGGATCTGCAGATCAGGAGCCTCAACGTCCTATTTGCATCAGACATTTTTCAATAGGTCATTTTTATTTATTTCTTATTATATAATAGTATATATTGGATTCGATCGACTTGTTACCATAATCAGATACATTCCTGAGGGGGGCTGCCGCCCCCCTCAACCCCCCGCTGTATCTCTCTTTCTATACCTATTTGTATATCATATAAAGTGTTACGAAATTGTAAATAGTTGCATTTATTTTTTATGAATTTTTTCAAAGAGGCTTAGTAAGTCGATAAAATGCTAATTTTGTGCATTTCTAGTCGTTTTAGCGTTGAAATAGCCTAATTTTCCTTTAAAAACGAATTAAAAAGCTCCAATAAGAGAAGAAATGGATTTGGCGCCAAATTTGGCGACTGTTTCATTCCTTGGCGATTTTTTTGGAGACTTTGGCGAGAAAATCCTTATTAGGGATATACCAAATATGGAAGTTCTAATCTCATTAGCTGATGAGATACGATAATTTTCCAGAACAGTCTGTGTTCGATAGAATAGTAAAAGGAGCATTTTTTTAGCCAAGGCTTTCAATCTCAGATCTGTGTCGGTTTCGTCAAATGCTTGCTTTGCTTTGAGCCTCTTTGAATGAGACTTGCTTTATGTGTTATTGCTAAACAGTTTGTACTGTTGTTTTGCTGTTAACGGCTGTTGTTTAAGCTATGTTTACTGGTTGAATTGAAGCTGATACTTGGTTTATAGACCTGTATTCTTCTGGAACTTTCTGTGAATAAATCACTGAATTTTTGCAATTTCGCCTTTCATTCTCGGACAACTTACAAACCCCCAAGTACGCAACAATATGCATTTTTATTAAACGACGGTCTTGTATTATTTCCCGGAAATTCATAAATGCCGAATTTCATACAAAAAACATTACATAGCATATCGGAAATATTTTGCGTAACCTTTAAACTAATTATCAATTCTATGCCCACAATTTTCAACATGAAAACAAGCTTTTAAAATTCTAATAAAATTTCATTATATTTGATGGGGTGTAACCATGTTAAAATACACTTTTAAGAAATACCGACTATACACCATAAAAGTACGAAATTCCTTTATGTATCCCGGAAAAGTAGCCACAGTCATTATAAACGCCAATAATAAGAATAAATCTAATTAATTATAACTCATTAATCTTTCAAACTAATTTGACATCCTTTGGATGATTACAGTACATACTCGGAATTATTTTGTGTGGTCCCAAAAATTATTTAGTCTATACATAACCTTTTTTTAGAGTAAACATGATTTTAAGCATCTTTATAATGTATGTTAACTTTATTAAGTTCAATTCAGCATAAACGCATTAAAGTGCGCGCTTAAATTAAAAATTCGTCCATAGGCTCTAATGTTACGAAATTCTTTCGTGTGGCTTTGTAAACGAACCATAAACATTGTATACACCAGTAAAAACTATTCAGCTTCTTTTGCGTTTAAAATTAATAATTGTTCCAAATTTAACATCGTTTGGATGACTAAGTGACATTGTCAGAACACTTTTGCAAGGTCCTGTACATTAATTAGAAAGCTTAAGAGCACATATTTCCTTCAAGCAACATAAGCTTAAGCATCTTACTCACGTACTCTAGTTTCATTTTCTTCATTGCAAAGTAATGATATTAAAATGCGCTTAATCGAAATTCACCCCATACGCCGTAATGTTAAGAATTTTGGCGTGTCCCTGTACACAGTTTATAAAAAATATAGCAATGAAAATTATACAGCTACTTATATGGAAAGCTGGAATGTGTGCGCCAATTTGCAAGTCAATCGAAGGATTTTTGCGGCCGCTATTGCGGTACATACAAATTCTTTCCATAGGCCGTAAAATTTTCGCGTGTCCCTGTACACGAACAACAAAGAGAATACACACCTAACACTATACAGCTAATTCCGTTGGGCTCGTGAATATGTGTACCAAATTGCAAGTCTATAGCGTTATTTTTGGGGACGCAATCGCGGTACATACAAATTCTTCCCATAGGCCGTAATGATAAAAAAAACTTTGGAGTGTCCCTGTACACGAACTACAAATGGAATGCACACCCAAAACTATACAGCTAATTTCGTGGGGATCATGAACATGTGTACAAAGTTTCAAGTCAATAGCGTGGTTTTTACGGCCGCTATCGCACGACAGACAGACAGACAGACGGACGGACCGACGGAACCCAAAATCCTTTTGAGTCTCAACAGAAGGCCTCCACTGACGTTTCGGCAAAAATTGAAGTCAATAGCTTGATTTTTGCGGCGGCTATCGCGGTACATACAGATTCTTCCCATAGGCCGTAATGATAGAAAATCTTTGGCGTGTCCCTGTACACGAACTACAAATGGAATACACACCTAAAACTATACAGCTGATTCCGTTGGGCTTTTGAACATGTGTATCAAATTGCAAGTCGAAAGCGTGATTTTTGTGGCTGCTATCACGGTACATACAAATTCCTCCCATAGGCCGTAATGATAAGAAAAACTTTGGCGTGTCCCTGTACACGAATTACAAATGGAATACACACCCAAAACTATACAGCTGATTTCGTGGGGCACATGAACACGTGTACCAAATTGCAAGTCAATAGCGTGATTTTAGTGGCTGCTATCGCGATACATACAAATTCCTCCCATAGGCCGTAATGATAAGAAAAACTTTGGCGTGTCCCTGTATACGAACTACAAATGGAGTACATACCAAAAACTATACAGCTGATTTCGTGGGGCTCATGAACACGTGTACCAAATTTCATGTCAATAGCGCTATTTTTGCGGCCGCTATCGCGCGACAGACAAACAGACAGACAGACACAGCCCAAAACCGTTTTGAGTCTCAACAGAGGGCCTCCACTGACGTTTCGGCAATAATGATGTTAGATATGTATGATAACAGATTAGACAAAGACACGTTTAGATAAACAGTACAATAAAAAAATTGCCGTAATTTCTGGTAGATAACCCGCAGGTAAGATGTGTCATTTCTCCACCAGAAATTTTATTTAATAGAGAAATCTATACTTTTTCGAAGGAAGAGCTCGTACAAATATACATTTATTTATCAATTGAAATTTCTGGTGCAAAACTGGATTATATAACCTGCGGAGTATCTACCAGAAATTCCTTAAGTTAGCAATACTGCTCCGAGGCCAAAGTGAGTGCAAGACAACGAGATAAGTAAAGTAGAGTGCTGATTCAATGTATAAAGGATTAGCTTTCTGGGGTTCAATATAAATCACGTGATATGAACCAATAGATTGCAATGTTTGGCCCTTTATCGCTATTTTGGCATTTAAAATTTCAGTTCGGCAAATTATCATTATTATTAGGTAGCCGGACAATCCTGTAACCGAAATAAATTGTTTGTAAAATATTTTTTCAGATATTTCACATTATAATAAATAACAAAAAAAATTTTTTTTCATTATTTCCCAACAAAGTTTAAAAGTGTTTATAAAGAAAAGTTAAACTTTTAAAAGAGCTAAATTTAAAAACAAATAATAATTCCTCAACTATTTTTAAATATTTTGTCGGTTAAATTTTGACTACACGAAATAAGAAGAAGTAAAATAAAAACTAAAACTATTTAGAACAAAAAAAAAAAAAAAAAAAAAAAAAAAAAAATTCATATATATTAAATTACGTAAGTAAACAAAAATTTTAGCGGTTATGACTTTCGCCAAGTACAATCTCGAAGCAGTTGCCATAGAAATTTATTGAAAATAATTTGTAACCAACGAAACCAATGCTTAGATAACTCATCGCACATGACTCCCGTTGGATCATGTCAGGGTTACCACTTATCTTTCAACTTTTATTTATCTATCTCGTTGGTGCAAGATAAGATTAAAAACATCATGTTAAAAAAAATGTCCACCTACAGCAGCGCCAATTATCTGTAGCGGTTGAGAATAAACGTAAAAAAAGGCGGCTGAGAGTCACCTACAGTCGGCAGCAAAAGTATCCGAACACTAGAAAAAATTTCTATATAAAAGGTACACTTAATACAGTTTTGTTAAATAAATCCTTGTCGGATCCTATTCTTAGTCAGTTTATGAACATGATTCGACAAGGATTTATTTAACAAAACAGTATTAAGTGTACTTTTTTTTTATATAGGTGTTTTTGCTAGTGCTCGGATACTTTTGCTGACAACTATTAATTATAAAAGCTGCATACTTGCAGCTTTCATACTTTACGGGGTAACTACAGACAAATCTTCTATGACATTAAATGGAATCGAACTTGATATTTCAAATACTGATTACTATATTCACAAGTATTAAGATTATTTTCATAAAACAAAGGATATTACTATATACATTGGACTATTATTAAACACATCTTCCAAAAATGCCCTGATCTTTGAAGGATGTTTTAATATAGTATCTGTAAAACCCCTGGAGGATTGTAAGCAATTCGTTTTTTATTTTGTCAATATACTCAAAACGAGAAAAAACTAGTTGGCATAGGTGGACTCTGCTCAGTTCCCCATCATATTTATGTTCTCATAAATTTCTACTTCGAGACATATTACAGTCATTTTAAAAGAAATGAATTTGACCAAAGCTTGATACAATGATAGAATGAAAGCCCCGCCTAATAGGCTATCCACCGTTCACTTCGATATATTTGTCATATTCTAATCTATTAATTTATTTTATCAGAGTCAATTCCATTGTTTAGTTTTCATGCTACTATTTCCATTGCAATAATACTCAAAATTCATATTTATATGAAAAATTTACAATTTCGCTATGTTGATAAAAACGCAAATAACGAATTATTTACGAAATTTTCCTATTAGAATATTTGTATTCAATCATGTTCAAACAAATATCATAAATGTAATTTTGAAGTTGTATAATGTACTTATGATCCTCAAAAGTGAAGTTTATGCTCAATTTTGCCTTATTCTGACATGTTAAGTAAATCGTAAATTCCAAATAACTTACGAATTTTTTAAATTGGAAAAATCATAGTCTATGTTATTCATGCCAGTATCCTAAATAATATTTAATTATTTAATTATTTAATTATTTACTATTATTAAACACATCTTCCAAAATGCCCTGATCATTGAAGGATGTTTTAATATAGTATCTGTAAAATCCCTGGAGGATTGTAAGCAATTCGTTTTTTATTTTGTCAATATACTCACAACGAGAAAAAACAAGTTGACATAGGTGGACACTGCTCAGTGCCCCATCATATTTATGTTCTCATAAATTTCTAGTGCGAGACATATTATAGTCATGTTAAAAGAACAATTAATACAATGACAGAATAAAATCCCCGCCTAATAGGCTATCCACCGTTCATATCGACATATTTATCTTATTCTAATCTATTAATTTATTTTATGAGGGTCGATTCCATTGTTTAGTTTTCATGCTACTATTTCCAATGCAATAATCCTCAAAATTCATATTTATATGAAAAATTTACAATTTCGCTATGTTGATAAAATCGTAAATTACGAATAATTTACGAAATTTTCCTATTAGAATATTTATATTCAATCATGTTCAAACAAATATCATAAATGTAATTTTGAAGTTCTCTAATGTACTTATGATCCTCAAAATGGAAGTTTATGCTCAATTTTGCCTTATTCTGACATGTTAAGTAAATCGTAAATGCCAAATAACTTACGAATTTTTTAAATTGGAAAAATCATAGTCTATGTTATTCATTCCAGTATCCTAAATAATATTTCGAAAAAGGTTTGACATCTTTACGATCAAAATATCCCTCAAGATTGACGTTTATGTGAAGTTTTGCTGCATTCTGCCATGTTAAGAAATTCGTAAATTTCCAATAACTTACGAAATTTTTATATTGGAAAATTCATAGTCATTAATATTCATGCCAGTGTCTTAACTAATATTTCAAAAGTAGTCTGACATCTTTACGATGAAAATATCTCTAAAAATTGATGTTTATGTGAAATTTTGCCCTATACTGCCATGTTAAGAAATTTGTAAATTTCCAATAACTTGCGAAATTTTCAAAGTAGCATATTTATTGTTACTGATGTTCATTCCGGCATCAAAACTGATATTTTAAAACTGGTCTAACATTTTTACAGTAAAAAGTTTCCATTTAATGCACGTTTAAGTGAATTTTTGTCCTATTCTCCCATGTTAAGAAAATCGTAAATTTCTAATAACTTACGAAGTTTTTGAATATGAATGTTGCAAATGAATAGGGTTCTTGCCAGTATCAAAAGTAATAATTTAAAACTGATCTGACCTCTCTGCGATCATTTGTTCGTGAGATATCGTGTAAACAAACTAACAAACTAACGGGACTAACACACTAACAGACACCCTACCGACAGACACCATACAAATTTTGTCATTTTCGGATTCCTCACACCTGAAAACATATAAAAAAGTCAAAAAACCGAGGTCGAAATTTTTCACGATTACTTAAGTTCCCCATACGTATAGTATCATGGGGGATCTAATAATAACTAGTAAGGTGTGTTTGAGGGTCTGATCATCGGACGATCCCACTTGCCCATGGGCCAAGGGTCATTGAATTTGGGTGCCCGAAACTTTATTTACAGTTGGGAAAAAAAATTAAAAATAAATAAAAATGCTCTCGAAAATCAAAAGTTATGAAAATTTTACTTCTGAAAACAAAATGAAAAAATTGAAAAAGGTAGTATTTTACCCAGATATGCATATTTGGGGAAATTAGTAGGAAATTTAATTATTTTTTTAAGAGTGGTTAAAACCATGAGAAAATTAATAGGGAGCGGGGCGAATGGGTATTGAGCCCACAGCCAACTTTTGACTTGAGCAGCAGATCATCAAGGTCATCCAAAGCCCATGTTATTCTATGGGTAATATTGTTTATAGAATTACACATTACCTAGTAGTTATTTTTTAATTTCGTTTTCACAATATTAATATATACAACTGTTAAATTTGTACTCGTTTTCCAAACATTAACTTTTAAAAGTTTTTAAATCTGAATTTTTAGTTTAAAAATGCAAATTTTCAGTAAATGCATTTTTCTCAAATTTTGGCTGTAAAATGAAATATTTAAATTTAAAAATTTCAATTTTTGGAAAACAGATACTAATTTAAAGTTTTGAGTTTTCTAAATTTGGAAACGGAATTAAAAAATATCAATTACTTAATGATTAATTCTATAAACAAATTGAGCCATAGACTTACAGTTAGTAATTAAATTATCCGAGCACTAGCAAAGGTTCCTATGTAAAAAATGTACACTTAATACTGCTTTGCTAAATAAATCCTTGACGAATCGTGTTCTGAGAATCCTGTTTTTAGACTGACTAAGAACACGATTCGACAAGGATTCATTTAACAAAACAGTATTAAGTGTAGCTTTTTATACGTAGGAATTTTTGCTAGTGTTCGCCGGATACTTTTGCTGCCGACTGTACCTATTGACATTTTTTGGGGCAGAAATTGATTATTCTCAGTAACCGAGGCACAAGAAAAAAAAACAATGCAATACTTTGTTTTTTGATTGACTTTGAAGTAATCTTTCCGGTCTTATCTGGCCTTTCATATTGCGATACTTTAAATTTTTAATTTGGAATATTAATAGTATATACATGCATGTTTCCTCACCAATAATAATAAATTTTCGAACTAATTCACCTAGAAAAATCCTTCTCTAGGCTATCTGAATTTCTGGGATCTCAAGATGTCATTTTTTAAAATTAAGAACAATCGAATAAATTTAGAAGCGACGTGTAACTATTTCATTTTTTTTTTTTTTTTTTCAAAATTGGTTTAAAGATAAACAGATCTGTGTTGAAATAAAGTCAATTGTTCGATTTCAAAACCTGGATGTAGTATCTTTCGTGGTAGGAATTTTGAATGGCCGTAGTAAAATACCAATAATATACCAACTTCTTCAATAATGTCCCCGTTTGTTAAAAGACAGTCATTAAGCATTAATCGCATAACTTAACTTGCTTCAAATTAGTAAATGAATATATTCTTTGGCATGGCTCGTTTTCTGTGAAAATCACTACTTTTTACTTGATTATCCTACTACATTAGTTAACGGAAGTATTGTATTCGGTCCAAAAATTTGATATCGAGTTTTCACCTGATTTAGAAGTTTTAAGGCCTTCTGAGTCCAAAAAAGTGTTTTTGACAATTGGTCAGTGTGTGTGTATGTGAGGCATCTTCTGGCTATCATATCTCCAAAACTAATAAAGATAGAACTACTAAACTTCCCAATTGATACACGTTCGGTGTACAGATGAATTTTCGAAATTTCGGTGAAAATTGGAAAACCGGAAGTAGGTCATCGGAAAACTTTTGTGGTACCGTAAGTCCGTATCTGCTCCAACGATTTTCTTCAAAATTGCTATATAAACACTCTACTAGATGTCCTTTCGAATGATATAGTTGATTAGTTCAGGAAAAGTGATAGGCGCCCTGTATAAATAGCTCAATTTCAGGTCACGCAAGTATGTTCCTTTCAAAATGGCTGTTCGGATTTTTTTCAAACTCGCCATATTAACTCCCTTTTATATGTCCTTTTGTATGTAATTGTTTTCCGGTCAATAATTGAGCATACCAAGTTTTGGCCAAAGCTGTCTCTCAAAAACGGCTCTAACGATTTTCTGGAAAATGGTTACATAAATTCCTTTTAGATACCCTTTCTCATGTATTACGCTGTTATTACAGGAAAATTAGTGGTCATTCTGATTTGGTAGTTCAGTTTTAAATCTCGGAAATTAGTGTTTAAAAAAATTATTCTATCTTTCTTTTTCTTTTTTTTCCACCATATGTAAACTCTGTTTATATGTCTTTTGCACGTGTATCAAGTTTCTCTTACTGGAAAATTCTAAAAAATGCCTATAATATCACCAAAAAAAAGCATATAATACGTGTAATACTCAAGATTTATGTATATATGAACGGTGGGAACTATAGAATAGTTGGGTAAAATAAAATACCGTTATATATCTTCTGTATACGGAGCTGCAATTTACCAAAAGCATGTGAAACGTCTTCTCTGGGCTTTAACTGGTAGTTCACCTTGTTCCAGAGAGAAGAGCAGTTTTGTGTCATACAATATCTTTGGTTTATACCGATTCTGATTTTTTTTTTTTTTTTTTTTATTGGAGGCAAATATTAAGGATTTTATAAACTATTTACGAAGCAGGGTAAACAAACGACAAACATTTTTTTTTTTTTTTTTTAATCGTCTTACGTTACTTTAGAGTATTTTGTTTTATTATATTTCATAATTTTAGCTAAGTAAACTATGATATGGAAGTTTGTTTAGCGATAAACTTCTATAATCATTCAAGAAGTGAATATAAAATGTTCACAAATCTTCTATTACTGTGTATTTGAGTTTTGGTGACATTTTGTAAAAGAAACAGAAACCGCCCTAACAACACATCTTACCCCAGTACATACGTAGGATATCCTCAGAATAAAATGACATCCTGAGAATGTACTGTGAAAAAAATGTGTTTTTAGGAATATTATTGTCGCTTATTGCTCTTATCTTGACCGCATTAGCTTCAGATGAAGATTTCTCAAAATCATTAGGGAAGCGATAAGGACGCCAAGCGGGAATGCTGTCCTTTTCGGAGGCAAAAAAAAAAATGGCGGTGATGCACCGGCCTATTATTTTATTTAGGGGCTCTGAGTAAAATGAGTGAAAACCTAGTGTCATTTCCGGTAGAGGAGTTGATTTATTTAGTAGTCTGATTCTCATGAACTTATTTCTACAAACAGGTGATTGAGGTTGATTTATTTTCCAAGATGACGATTCGTGTAATATGGAATAGCAGCTACTTCATATTATTTATCATTTTTGTAAAACTTGAATGTTGATATTTTTTTCAATACTGCCCATTTTCAATAATGATTTCAAAATAAGATTTTTATATTAAAATAATTCATGATTTTCTGTAAGAACACTACCCTATTCTATATTATTCTTTAAGGAAATCGGTATCGAGTGTTACTCTTCATAACTATTGCATAATATTCTCTTAATCCATATTACATTAGAATAACTAATAATTGTTTTTTCATTAACTAAAAATTTTACATGAAAACTATTTTATTGTAACCTAAAAACACCAAAAAACGTTAACGACCCTTGAAAGTTTGCAATAGTCGAATCTACAGTGATCTAAAATACTTCACTTTATTAAGATGAGTTCAAATACAAATGGTATTCCATATTCAGCAACTATTTATCTATATATGAAAAGAAACATTCAAACCGTGCTTTCTCCTTCGGATACAATTTATCAGAAAACATAACAAACTGGTAAATAAAAAAAAAAAAAATATCTACATTTAAACCCTGATTATTGTTTGTTTAGATGTATTACTGGTTTATACGAAGATATGTAGGCATACTTTACCTAATGAACTTAAAATTAAAATTAGAGAAATGCATTTGAAATTTGGAGAAATCATGTTTTGATCGAAAACCCGAGGAGGTAATATGTTTTGAATGTTCCCAGTGTGGATAAAGCACTTTTTGAATGAAAAAAGTATAAACCAACATAGCATGAACAAAATAAGCAAACATTAAATCTGGTAGGTGTGCAGGTCCCATGACAATTAAGAACAGCTCTGGTTGGCATGGAGGTAGGCTCTGGAGGAAGCACTTTTTGATTGAAACCGCAATTTTCTAAGTAAATTTATAATGGTATAAAATTAGTTTTAGGTAACAATAATAGTATATTTTCGTACTATTTTATGTTGAGATTAAAGAAAAAAATCACTAACTCATTTTTTTTTTTTTTTTTTTTTTTGAGAAAACACGGTTTGAATGTCTGCTCCTCATATAACATTTTAAATATTTTTGAATAAGTATTTATTGCGTTGCTTTGATATATTTATATATAACATCAAGCCAAATTTAATATACTTTCAGTAGAAGTGAACAAGTGCTCCAAATTCTAAGAATATAAATACTGGAATGTGTATTAGAATTGCGTCGACAATTTTTTGATTGCACTCAGCACATTACTTTGATATCTCCTTTCTGCTATTTTTATTTTATCAGAATATTAAGCGAAAAAAAAAAAAAATAAGTGTGAAATTAAATTAAATTATTTGCATACATTAATCAAGTTTGTGTGTGTGTGTGTGTGCGTGTAAATTACAATTTATAAACAAGCGAAATCATTATCTGAAAATCGTAGCTAATATATACTGGAAAAAAAAAATTGCAAATATTAATGTTCATCTTTTATGTTTTAACACACACAAAGACAAAAAATAAGTTAATAAATAAAAATAAAAATCTTTCATTTCGTTAAACTGCATGTGATAGAGAAAGAATAATAAATTACAAGAATTATGGAAAATAAAAACTTCTTTTTATAGTTAATATTTAAAGGATTAAAACACTTAAACAAATTTAAATCGAAAACCTTTTTTCCAAAAAAAGATTATTTTTCACCTTAAAAAAAAAAAAAAATGTGCATCGATAATAAAATAATTTTAGATCATTCAGAAAAGTTAGATTTTTTTTCCTTAAGATTTTAATCTTTTTTGAGCAAAAATAAGTGATTTTAATTTTTTTCTAAAAGAAATTATGTTATGAAAATAGAATTATTAAGATTTTTTTTTAACAGTGTATGTAAGTCTGATGATTAGGAAGTAATGATATTCTGGAATTATATGCTTTTTTTTATTTTAAATTTTATTTTTTTAAACTAAATTATTAAAGTGTTTAGTCTGGGCTCAGTTGGAATAATCATTATATTAGGAAAAATTGCTTTTTAATAAAGAAAGAAAGGAAATAAAGATAGATGCAAAGGGAAAAAGAAATCCTTAGTTATTTTTATTATTATTTTTTTTTTATAATAATTAAAATTACTCGTTATGCATACAATTAATAGATGAAAAAATTAACCGACAGAAAAAAAAAAAAGAAAAAAAAAAAAAAAATCAGAATTTTAAGTATACAAATTACAACTATGGGTGTAGAACATCTCTATTACTGTCGATATTAACAGAACAAACTAATACAATAAAACTAATTACATTCACATTGCGTGGAGTGTTTGGAAAAAGTCCAAATATTTCAACAGCAGAAAAGTTCCGTTATCTTTATAGTCATAATATTATTTATTTATTATTATTATTTTTTTAAGTATAAGGTGTGCACAATTGAAAAGGAGACCTTAGCTGTAGCGGCGTTATATCAAATCCCAGTGAGTTAATGTGTTGCTCAATATATGGCATGGTGGTATTGATACATGCACATTGGCAGTTAACGGCTTTGCATCAATATCCTCATTGTTGGTGAGTCATTTCCGCAGTTCGTTGCATGATGGATTCCTCCAGATCAGCATAAAAGGTGTGTCCAAACGAAAAGGAGACTAAAGTTATATGTGAAGAAATTTTAATAACAATAGTATAATTACAGTTGATGTGGTATAGTACAACTATAAATAATTGCCATTTGATACACTAATCCCAGCGCGTAGGAAGGGAGTGGACGGCTCAACAGATGGGTCAGGCAAACATCCATTCTTTCCGTCTTCTAATTCTCTGACAGATGTTTGGGCACCCATTGTGCACAAACTTTGCCACAACCAAGCTTTTTGTGGATTATGCGATGCGAGGTTCCTTTGTTTATCGACAGTTCAACAGCAATTTCACGTGTGGTGGTCCGGCGATTCCGCCGTATGAGCTCATCCACAGCCGATCTTTTTGTGCTGATCTGGAGGAATCCATCATGCAACGAACTGCGGAAGTGGCTCTCCAGCAATGAGGATATTGATGCGAAGCCGTTAACTGCGCATGTGCATGTAGGAATACCACCATGCCATATATCGGCCAACACATTAACTCACTGGGATTTGGTATAACGCCGCTACAGCTAAGGCCTCCTTTTCATTTGGGCACACCTTATAAAATTGTTTATAACATCATGATGGCTGTAATTTTTCGTATATTAAAAGAAAAAAAAAAAATCATTATTGATTTAAGATTATTTTTACTTTTAGGAGTGAATCCCAGACCATCGCCATTTGCCCATAGTGTAGCACTAGAGTAGGAGAACGAAATTGTTAAATACCGAAATTGGAACAATGAGCATTTTGCAGAGTACTCCAAAATCTAGATTAAAATACAATAAATATACAGATAAAGTATACATGCAATACTGAAGAATATATTTCTACTTCCAAGAGCTTGACGCATACACATTTATCAGGATTATAAAATCTGATCTTAATGGGAAATATTTTAACATTTTCGTGATTCGAAAAGTCAGAATATATGATTAAAAAGGGTACATTTTCTAGTTCTAACCAACGTTCCTTTCCATCACCCTAAGTTGAAATACACTTTCCTCAATGGCCTCAAATTTTGTTTGGGCACAAGAATTTGTATTTGAATATACTTTCGTTGAAATTGGTGCTGGTGGAAGCTATTATAGAAGCTAATTTACAGTTGTAAGCAAAATTACTGAAGCACACATTCACATTTTTAAGTTTCATTAGTTTGATCGCTAATTTTTATCATCAACTTACTTTTTTATAAACAGCATAAGACTAAAATCATGACTCGAGAAATATTTACTTGACAGAGTAATATTAGTTGCTCATATTTTAAATGGGAATTGTTGCTAGTGCTGCAATAATTTTGTTGCCAATTGTATGTTTTTCAGTGTTCCTATGGTTAGACATATGATTTTTCCTTCCACCAGCAATAAAAAGAAAAAAAAAGTATTAAACCTTACTAAATACCACAGACTCCAATCGTTTTTCTACACATGGATACAGTTTTTGTAAACTATCATCGAGTGAACATTTTTGCTTCGTAGTCATAACGGCTAAACATTAAATAACTACAACGTGTCCACTAACTGGCGCTTGATTTAAAAATTAATTTATTTCTAACGAAAGAGAGCTAGAAGAAGAAAACAAATGGCACGTTTATTTTAAAAGCTACTTTTTTTTTTTTTTTTTTTTTTTAACACGAAAACTAAAATTATTAAAAAATATTGCCAGCAGGGGGCGCTGTATTCATGTAGCAAAGTTTTAGGCATTGATTTATGAATTCGTCCTCTGTGAGAAGTTATTGCATCACATCGCAAACTTTTCAAAATATCCACCTTTAGTTGGTGCAAGCGAAGAATAAAATTTTCAGTCACTTTTTGTAGTGTGTTAGTCAATAAAAATGTTCGCACATGCCTCACACATTAACTATTCAAGATTTTCCGATGTTGAAGGACTCTTCTGAAAAACAGTGTCCTTCAATACGCTCCAACAAAAATAGTCACAAAGGGTAAGATCGGGTGAATGTGGGGGGGGGGGGTGTCAAAATGTGTCTTTCCCCTTAAATGAGGGGTAATCCAAAGCAGGATCTTTTGCAGCTTTAAATCGGGATTGGAAACTTCGCCTTATTGCCATAGGACTTTGATTTATTCTGTAAACAAATTTTTAATTATTCGGTTATTTTAAATAGTCCATTTAAAATAATAAATTTAATTAAGTTAGCAACACTGCTCCGAGGCCAAAGTGAGTGCAAGACAACGAGATAAGTAAAGTAGAGTGCTGATTCAATGTATAAAGGATTAGCTTTCTGGGGTTCAATATAAATCACGTGATATGAACCAATATATTGCAATGTTTGGCCCTTTATCGCTATTTTGGCATTTAAAATTTCAGTTCGGCAAATTATCATTATTATTAGGTAGCCAGACAATCCTGTAACCGAAATAAATTGTTTTTAAAATATTTTTTCAGATATTTCACATTATAATAAATAACAAAAAAAATTTTTTTTCATTATTTCCCAACAAAGTTTAAAAGTGTTTATAAAGAAAAGTTAAACTTTTAAAAGAGCTAAATTTAAAAACAAATAATAATTCCTCAACTATTTTTAAATATTTTGTCGGTTAAATTTTGACTACACGAAATAAGAAGAAGTAAAATAAAAACTAAAACTATTTAGAACCAAAAAAAAAAAAAAAAAAAAAATTCATATATATTAAATTACGTAAGTAAACAAAAATTTTAGCGGTTATGACTTTCGCCAAGTACAATCTCGAAGCAGTTGCCATAGAAATTTATTGAAAATAATTTGTAACCAACGAAACCAATGCTTAGATAACTCATCGCACATGACTCCCGTTGGATCATGTCAGGGTTACCACTTATCTTTGAACTTTTATTTATCTATCTCGTTGGTGCAAGATAAGATTAAAAACATCATGTTAAAAAAAATTTCCACTTACAGCAGCGCCAATTATCTGTAGCGGTTGAGAATAAACATAAAAAAAGGCGGCTGAGAGTCACCTACAGTCGGCAGCAAAAGTATCCGAACACTAGAAAAAATTTCTATATAAAAGGTACACTTAATACAGTTTTGTTAAATAAATCCTTGTCGGATCCTATTCTTAGTCAGTTTATGAACATGATTCGACAAGGATTTATTTAACAAAACAGTATTAAGTGTACTTTTTTTTTATATAGGTGTTTTTGCTAGTGCTCGGATACTTTTGCTGACAACTATTAATTATAAAAGCTGCATACTTGCAGCTTTCATACTTTACGGGGTAACTACAGACAAATCTTCTATGATATTAAATGGAATCGAACTTGATATTTCAAATACTGATTACTATATTCACAAGTATTAAGATTATTTTCATAAAACAAAGGATATTACTATATACATTGGACTATTATTAAACACATCTTCCAAAATGCCCTGATCTTTGAAGGATGTTTTAATATAGTATCTGTAAAACCCCTGGAGGATTGTAAGCAATTCGTTTTTTATTTTGTCAATATACTCAAAACGAGAAAAAACAAGTTGGCATAGGTGGATTCTGCTCAGTTCCCCATCATATTTATGTTCTCATAAATTTCTACTGCGAGACATATTACAGTCATTTTAAAAGAAATGAATTTGACCAAAGCTTGATACAATGATAGAATGAAAGCCCCGCCTAATAGGCTATCCACCGTTCACTTCGATATATTTGTCTTATTCTAATCTATTAATTTATTTTATCAGAGTCAATTCCATTGTTTTGTTTTCATGCTACTATTTCCATTGCAATAATACTCAAAATTCATATTTATATGAAAAATTTACAATTTCGCTATGTTGATAAAAACGCAAATAACGAATAATTTACGAAATTTTCCTATTAGAATATTTGTATTCAATCATGTTCAAACAAATATCATAAATGTAATTTTGAAGTTGTTTAATGTACTTATGATCCTCAAAAGTGAAGTTTATGCTCAATTTTGCCTTATTCTGACATGTTAAGTAAATCGTAAATTCCAAATAACTTACGAATTTTTTAAATTGGAAAAATCATAGTCTATGTTATTCATGCCAGTATCCTAAATAATATTTAATTATTTAATTATTTAATTATTTAATATTATTAAACACATCTTCCAAAATGCCCTGATCTTTGAAGGATGTTTTAATATAGTATCTGTAAAACCCCTGGAGGATTGTAAGCAATTCGTTTTTTATTTTGTCACTATACTCACAACGAGAAAAAACAAGTTGGCATAGGTGGACTCTGCTCAGTTTCCCATCATATTTATGTTCTCATAAATTTCTAGTGCGAGACATATTATAGTCATGTTAAAAGAACAATTAATACAATGACAGAATAAAATCCCCGCCTAATAGGCTATCCACCGTTCATTTCGACATATTTATCTTATTCTAATCTGTTAATTTATTTTATGAGGGTCGATTCCATTGTTTAGTTTTCATGCTACTATTTCCAATGCAATAATCCTCAAAATTCATATTTATATGAAAAATTTACAATTTCGCTATGTTGATAAAATCGTAAATTACGAATAATTTACGAAATTTTCCTATTAGAATATTTATATTCAATCATGTTCAAACAAATATCATAAATGTAATTTTGAAGTTCTCTAATGTACTTATGATCCTCAAAATTGAAGTTTATGCTCAATTTTGCCTTATTCTGACATGTTAAGTAAATCGTAAATGCCAAATAACTTACGAATTTTTTAAATTGGAAAAATCATAGTCTATGTTATTCATTCCAGTATCCTAAATAATATTTCGAAAGTGGTTTGACATCTTTACGATCAAAATATCCCTCAAGATTGACGTTTATGTGAAGTTTTGCTGCATTCTGCCATGTTAAGAAATTCGTAAATTTCCAATAACTTACGAAATTTTTATATTGGAAAATTCATAGTCATTAATATTCATGCCAGTGTCTTAACTAATATTTCAAAAGTAGTCTGACATCTTTACGATGAAAATATCTCTAAAAATTGACGTTTATGTGAAATTTTGCCCTATACTGCCATGTTCAGAAATTTGTAAATTTACAATAACTTGCGAAATTTTCAAAGTAGCATATTTATTGTTACTGATGTTCATTCCGGCATCAAAACTGATATTTTAAAACTGGTCTAACATTTTTACAGTAAAAAGTTTCCATTTACTGCACGTTTAAGTGAATTTTTGTCCTATTCTCCCATGTTAAGAAAATCGTAAATTTCTAATAACTTACGAAGTTTTTGAATTCGAATGTTGCAAATGAATAGGGTTCTTGCCAGTATCAAAAGTAATATTTTAAAACTGATCTGACCTCTCTGCGATCATTTGTTCGTGAGATATCGTGTAAACAAACTAACAAACTAACTGACTAACACACTAACAGACACCCTACCGACAGACACCATACAAATTTTGTCATTTTCGGATTCCTCACACTTGAAAACGTATAAAAAAGTCAAAAAACCGAGGTCGAAATTTTTCACGATTACCTAAGTTCCCCATACCTATAGTATGATGGGGGATCTAATAATAACTAGTAAGGTGTGTTTCAGGGTCTGATTATCGGACGATCCCACTTGCCCATGGGCCAAGGGTCATTGAATTGGGTCATTGCCCGAAACTTTATTTACAGTTGGGAAAAAAAATTAAAAATAAATAAAAATGCTCTTGAAAATCAAAAGTTATGAAAATTTTACTTCTGAAAACAAAATGAAAAAATTGAAAAAGGTAGTATTTTACCCAGATATGCATATTTGGGGAAATTAGTAGGAAATTTAATTATTTTTTTAAGAGTGGTTAAAACCATGAGAAAATTAATAGGGAGCGGGGCGAATGGGTATTGAGCCCACGGCCAACTTTTGACTTGAGCAGCAGATCATCAAGGTCATCCAAAGCCCATGTTATTCTATGGGTAATATTGTTTATAGAATTACACATTACCTAATAGTTATTTTTTAATTTCGTTTTTACAATATTAATATATACAACTGTTAAATTTGTACTCGTTTTCCAAACATTAACTTATAAAAGTTTTTAAATCTGAATTTTTAGTTTAAAAATTCAAATTTTCAGTAAATGCATTTTTCTCAAATTTTGGCTGTAAAATGAAATATTTAAATTTAAAAATTTCAATTTTTGGAAAATAGATACTAATTTAAAGTTTTGAGTTTTCTAAATTTGGAAACGGAATTAAAAAATATCAATTACTTAATGATTAATTCTATAAACAAATTGAGCCATAGACTTACAGTTAGTAATTAAATTATCCGAGCACTAGCAAAGGTTCCTATGTAAAAAATGTACACTTAATACTGCTTTGCTAAATAAATCCTTGACGAATCGTGCTCTGAGAATCCTGTTTTTAGACTGACTAAGAACACGATTCGACAAGGATTTATTTAACAAAACAGTATTAAGTGTAGCTTTTTATACGTAGGAATTTTTGCTAGTGTTCGCCGGATACTTTTGCTGCCGACTGTATCTATTGACATTTTTTGGGGCAGAAATTGATTATTCTCAGTAACCGAGGCACAAGAAAAAAAAACAATGCAATACTTTATTTTTTGATTGACTTTGAAGTAATCTTTTCGGTCTTATCTGGCCTTTCATATTGCGATACTTTAAATTTTTAATTTGGAATATTAATAGTATATACAGTCGGTAACAAAAGTCTCCGAACACTAGCAAAAATTCCTATCTAAAAAAAGTGCACTTACTACAGTTTTGTTAAATAAATCCTTGCCGAATCCTGTTCTTAGTCAGGCTAAAAACAGGATTCGACAAGGATTTATTTAACAAAACTGTATTAAGTGTACTTTTTTTACATAGGAATTTTTGCTAGTGTTTGGAGACTTTTGTTACCGACTGTACATGCATGTTTCCTCACCAATAATAATAAATTTTCGAACTAATTCACCTAGAAAAATCCTTCTCTAGGCTATCTGAATTTCTGGGATCTCAAGATGTCATTTTTTAAAATTAAGAACAATCGAATAAATTTAGAAGCGACGTGTACCTATTTCATTTTTTTTTTTTTTTTCAAAATTGCTTTAAAGATAAACAGATCTGTGTTGAAATAAAGTCAATTGTTCGATTTCAAAACCTGAATGTAGTATCTTTCGTGGTAGGAATTTTGAATGGCCTTAGTAAAATACCAATAATATACCAACTTCTTCAATAATGTCCCCGTTTGTTAAAAGACAGTCATTAAGCATTAATCGCATAACTTAACTTGCTTCAAATTAGTAAACGAATATATTCTTTGGCATGGCTCGTTTTCTGTGAAAATCACTACTTTTTACTTGATTATCCTACTACATTAGTTAATGGAAGTATTGTATTCGGTCCAAAAATTTGATATCGAGTTTTCACCTGATTTAGAAGTTTTAAGGCCTTCTGAGTCCAAAAAAGTGTTTTTGACAATTGGTCAGTGTGTGTGTATGTGAGGCATCTTCTGGCTATCATATCTCTGAAACTAATAAAGATAGAACTACTAAGCTTCCCAATTGATACACGTTCGGTGTTCAGATGCATTTTCGAAATTTTGGTGAAAATTGGAAAACCGGAAGTAGGTCATCGGAAACCGTTTGTGGGACCGTAAGTCCGTATCTGGAAAACGGCTTGAACGATTTTCTTCAAAATTGCTATATAAACACTCTACTAGATGTCCTTTCGAATGATATAGTTGATTATTTCAAGAAAATTGATAGGCGCCCTGTATAAATAGCTAAATTTCAGGTCACGCAAGTATGTTCAGTCGGTAACAAAAGTGTCCGAACACTAGCAAAAATTCCTATGTAAAAAAAGTACACTTCATACGGTTTTGTTAAATAAATCCTTGTCGAATCCTGTTCTTAGTCAATGTAGGAACATGATTCGATAAGGATTTTTTAACAAAACTGTATTAAGTGTACTTTTTTTACATAGGAATTTTTGCTAGTGTTCGGACACTTTTGTTACCGACTGTTCCTTTCAAAATGGCTGTTCGGATTTTTTTCAAACTCGCCATATTAACTCCCTTTTATATGTCCTTTTGTATGTAATTGTTTTTCGGTCAATAATTGAGCATACCAAGTTTGGCCAAAGCTGTCTCTCAAAAACGGCTCGAACGATTTTCTGGAAAATGGTTACATAAATTCCTTTTAAGTAACCTTTCTCATGTATTACGCTGTTATTACAGAAAAATTAACGGTCATCCTGATTAGGTAGTTCAGTTTTAAATCTCGGAAATTAGTGTTTAAAAAAATTATTCTATCTTTCTTTTTCTTTTTTTTCCACGCTATGTAAACTCTGTTTTATATGTCTTTTGCACATGTATCAAGTTTCTCTTACTGGAAAATTCTAAAAAATGCCTATAATATCACCAAAAAATTCATATAAGACATGTAATACTCAAGATTTATATATATATGAACGGTGGGAACTATAGAATAGTTGGGTAAAATAAAATACCGTTATATATCTTCTGTACGGAGCTGCAATTTACCAAAAGCACGTGAAACGTCTTCTCTGGGCCTTAACTGGTAGTTCACCTTGTTCCAGTGAGAAGAGCAGTTTTGTGTCATACAATATCTTTGGTTTATACCGATTCTGAATTTTTTTTTTGTTGGAGGCAAATATTAAGGATTCTATAATTTATTTACGAAGCAGTAAAATTAAGGCTCCTATATATACGAGCTGGCGCATCAGGCATTTTGTTGCCTTAGGGTTGACACATGTACCTAGCACGTTTCTCTGATAAACAAACGACAAACATTTTTTTTATCGTCTTACGTTACTTTAGAGTAACTTTGTTTTATTATATTTCATAATTTTAGCTAAGTAAACTATGATATGGAAGTTTGTTTAGCGATAAACTTCTATAATCATTCAAGAAGTGAATATAAAATGTTCACAGACCTTCTATTACTGTGTATTTGAGTTTTGGCGACATTTTGTAAAAGAAACAGAAACCGCCCTAACAACACATCTTACCCCAGTATATACGTAGGATATCCTCAGAGTAAAATGACATCCTGAGAATGTACTGTGAAAAAAATGTGTTTTTAGGAATATTATTGTCACTTATTGCTCTTATCTTGACCGGATTAGCTTCAGATCAAGATTTCTTAAAATCATTAGGGAAACGATAAGGACGCCAAGCGGGAATGCTGTCCGCTTCGGAGGCAAAAAAAATGGCGGTGATGCGCCGGCCTATTATTTTATTTAGGGGCTCTAAGTAAAATGAGTGAAAACCTAGTGTCATTTCCGGTAGAGGAGTTGATTTATTTAGTAGTCTGATTCTCATGAACTTATTTCTACAAACAAGTGATCGAGGTTGATTTATTCTCCAAGATGACGATTCGTGTAATATGGAATAGCAACTATTTCATATTATTTATCATTTTTGTAAAACTGTAATGTTGATATTTTTTTTCAATACTGCCTATTTTCAATAATGATTTCAAAATAAAATTTTTATATTGCAATTATTCATGATTTTCTGTAAGAACACTACCAAATTCTATATTATACTTTAAGGAAATCGGTATCGAATATTACTCTTCAGAACTATTGCATAATATTCGATTAATCCATAATACATGAGAATAACTATTTTTTTTTTTTCATTAACTAAAAATTTTGCATGTAAACTCTATTTTATTATAACCTAAAAACACCAAAAACCGTTAACAACCCTTGAAAGTTTGCAATAGTCGAATCTACAATGATCTAAAATACTTCATTTTATTAAGATGAGTTCAAATACAAATAGTATTCCATATTCAGCAACTATTTATCAACATATGAAGAAGAAACATTCAAACCGTATGTTCTCTTTCGGATACAATTTATCAGAAAACAGAAAAAACTGGTAAATTAAAAAAATATATCTACATTTAAACCCTGGTTATTGTTTGTTTAGATGTATTACTGGTTTCTAGGAAGATATGTAGGCATACTTTACCTAATGAACTTAAAATTAAAATTAGAAAAATGCATTTGAAATTTGGAGAAATCATGTTTTGATCGAAAACCCGAGGAGGTAACATGTTTTGAATGTTCCCAGTGTGGATAAAGCACTTTTTGAACGAAAAAAGTCATGAACAAAATAAGCAAACATAAAATCTGGTACGTGTGCAGGTCACATGACAATTAAGAACAGCTCTGACTGGCATGGAGACAGGCTCTGGAGGAAGCACTTTTTGATTGAAACCGCAATTTTCTAAGTAAATTCATAATGGTATAAAATTAGTTTTAGTTAACAATAATAGTATATTTTCGTACTATTTTATGTTGAGATTAAAGAAAAATCACTAACTCAATTTATTTTTTTAATTTTGGAGAAAACACGGTTTGAATGTCTGCTTCTCATATAACATTTTAAATATTTTTGAATAAGTATTTATTGCGTTGCTTTGATACGTTTATATATAACATCAAGACAAATTTAATATACTTTCGGTAGAAGTGAACAAGTGTTCCAAATTCTAAGAATATCAATACTGGAATGTGTATTAGAATTGCATAGACAATTTTTTGATTGGACTCAGCACATTACTTTGATATCTCCTTTCTGCTATTTTTATTTTATCAGAAATATTAAGCGAAAAAAAAAAAATAAATTAAGTGTGAAATTAAATTAAATTATTTGCATATATTAATCAAGTTTGTGTGTGTGTGTGTGTGCGTGTAAATTACAACTTATAAACAAGCGAAATCATTATCTGAAAATCGTAGCTAATATATACTGGAAAAAAAATTGCAAATATTAATGTTCATCTTTTATGTTTTAACACACACAAAGACAAAAAATAAGTTAATAAATAAAAATAAAAATCTTTCATTTCGTTAAACTGCATGTGATAGAGAAAGAATAATAAATTACAAGAATTATGGAAAATAAAAACTTCTTTTTATAGTTAATATTTAAAGGATTAAAACACTTAAACAAATTTAAATCGAAAACCTTTTTACCAAAAAAAGATTATTTTTCACCTTTAAAAAAAAAAAAAAAAAAAAGTGCATCGATAATAAGATAATTTTACATCATTCAGAAAAGTTAGATTTTTTTTTCTTAAGATTTTAATCTTTTTTGAGCAAAAATAAGTGATTTTAATTTTTTTCTAAAAGAAATTATGTTATGAAAATAGAATTATTAAGATTTTTTTTAACAGTGTATGTAAGTCTGATGATTAGGAAGTAATGATATTCTGGAATTATATGCTTTTTTTTATTTTAAATTTTATTTTTTTAAACTAAATTATTAAAGTGTTTAGTCTGGGCTCAGTTGCAATAATCATTATATTAGGAAAAATTGCTTTTTAATAAAGAAAGAAAGGAAATAAAGATAGATGCAAAATGAAAAAGAAATCCTGAGTTATTTTTATTATTATTATTATTTTTTATAATAATTAAAATTACTCGTTATGCATACAATTAATAGATGAAAAAATTAAACGACAGAAAAAAAAAATCAGAATTTTAAGTATACAAATTACAACTATGGGTGTAGAACATCTCTATTACTGTCGATATTAACAGAACAAACTAATACAATAAAACTTATTACATTCACATTGCGTGGAGTGTTTGGAAAAAGTCCAAATATTTCAACAGCAGAAAAGTTCCGTTATCTTTATAGTCATAATATTATTTATTTATTATTATTATTTTTTTTAAGTATAAGGTGTGACTAATTGAAAAGGAGACCTTAGCTGTAGCGGCGTTATATCAAATCCCAGTGAGTTAATGTGTTGGTCAATGTATGGCATGGTGGTATTGATACATGCACATGCGCAGTTAACTGCTTTGCATCAATGGTGAGTCATTTCCGCAGTTCGTTGCATGATGGATTCCTCCAGATCAGCAGAAAAGGTGTGTCCAAACGAAAAGGAGACTAAAGTTATATGTGAAGAAATTTTAATAACAATAGTATAATTACAGTTGATGTGGTATAGTACAACTATAAATAATTG
This sequence comes from Salticus scenicus, assembly GCA_963930645.1. NCBI lineage: Eukaryota > Metazoa > Arthropoda > Arachnida > Araneae > Salticidae > Salticus > Salticus scenicus. The sequence goes on from OZ005653.1 coordinate 258,943,045, forward strand.
CCATTTGATACACTAATCCCAGCGCGTAGGAAGGGAGTGGACGGCTCAACAGATGGGTCAGGCAAACATCCATTCTTTCCGTCTTCTAATTCTCTGACAGATGTTTGGGCACCCATTGTGCACAAACTTTGCCACAACCAAGCTTTTTGTGGATTATGCGATGCGAGGTTCCTTTGTTTATCGACAGTTCAACAGCAATTTCACGTGTGGTGGTCCGGCGATTCCGCCGTATGAGCTCATCCACAGCCGATCTTTTTGTGCTGATCTGGAGGAATCCATCATGCAACGAACTGCGGAAGTGGCTCTCCAGCAATGAGGATATTGATGCGAAGCCGTTAACTGCGCATGTGCATGTAGGAATACCACCATGCCATATATCGGCCAACACATTAACTCACTGGGATTTGGTATAACGCCGCTACAGCTAAGGCCTCCTTTTCATTTGGGCACACCTTATAAAATTGTTTATAACATCATGATGGCTGTAATTTTTCGTATATTAAAAGAAAAAAAAATCATTATTGATTTAAGATTATTTCTACTTTTAGGAGTGAATCCCAGACCATCGCCATTTGCCCATAGTGTAGCACTAGAGTAGGAGAACGAAATTGTTAAATACCGAAATTGGAACAATGAGTATTTTGCAGAGTACTCCAAAATCTAGATTAAAATACAATAAATATACAGATAAAGTATACATGCAATACTGAAGAATATATTTCTACTTCCAAGAGCTTGACGCATACACATTTATCAGGATTATAAAATCTGATCTTAATGGGAAATATTTTAACATTTTCGTGATTCGAAAAGTCAGAATATATGATTTAAAAGGATACATTTTCTAGTTCTAACCAATGTTCCTTTTCATCGCCCTAAGTTCAAATACACTTTCCTCAAATGCCTCAAATTTTGTTTGGGCACAAGAATTTGTATTTGAATATACTTTCGTTGAAATTGGTGCTGGTGGAAGCTATAGAAGCTAATTTACAGTTGTCAGCAAAATTATTGAAGCACACATTCACATTTTTAAGTTTCATTAGTTTGATCGCTAATTTTTATCATCAACTTACTTTTTTATAAACAGCATAAGACTAAAATCATGACTCAAGAAATATTTACTTGACAGAGTAATATTAGTTGCTCATATTTTAAATGGGAATTGTTGCTAGTGCTGCAATAATTTTGTTGCCAATTGTATGCTTTTCAGTGTTCCTATGGTTAGACATATGATTTTTCCTCCCACCAGCAATAAAAAGAAAAAAAAAAGTATTAAACCTTACTAAATACCACAGACTCCAATCGTTTTTCTACACATGGATACAGTTTTTGTAAACTATCATCGAGTGAACATTTTTGCTTCGTAGTCATAACGGCTAAACATTAAATAACTACAACGTGTCCACTAACTGGCGCTTGATTTAAAAATTAATTTATTTCTAACGAAAGAGAGCTAGAAGAAGAAAACAAATGGCACGTTTATTTTAAAAGCTACTTTTTTTTTTTTTTTTTTTTTTTTAACACGAAAACTAAAATTATTTAAAAATATTGCCAGCATGGGGCGCTGTATTCATGTAGCAGAGTTTTAGGCATTGATTTATGAATTCGTCCTCTGTGAAAAGTTATTGCTTCACATCGCAAACTTTTCAAAATATCCACCTTTAGTTGGTGCAAGCGAAGAATAAAATTTTCAGTCACTTTTTATAGTGTGTTAGTCAATAAAAATGCTCGCACATGCCTCATACATTAACTATTCAAGATTTTCCGATGTTGAAGGACTCTTCTGAAAGACAGTGTCCTTCAATACGCTTCAACAAAAATAGTCACAAAGGGTAAGATCGGGTGAATATGGAGGGGGGGGGGTGGCCGCAAAATGTGTCTTTACTCTTAAATGAGGTTTAATCCAAAGAAAGATCTTTTGCAGCTTTAAATCGGGGTTGGAAACTTCGCCTTATTGCCATAGGACTTTGATTTATTCTGTAAACAAATTTTTAATTATTCGGTTATTTTAAATAGTCCATTTAAAAATATTATTATTCAAGAAATATTAAACAAAAATAAATGAAATAAACTTTAATTTATAGCATATTTTTTAAAAATATATATTTATTTTGATAGGATTATCATTGCACAGTACTTTTATTTATTTATTTTTATCTATTTATTTATTTTTATTATCATTATTATATATTTTTTTAATTACAGTTTATGAAAAAAAAAAAATCCTTATCAGAATATCTTTATCTAACAAATACAATTAAAAAAAGAAATTGATATTTATAAAATTAATGTCCATCTTTTATATTTTCCTTTTTCATGCCGAAATATTTTCATCTTCAAAAAAATCAATACAAAAAGAAACTTATTTTTATAGTTAATTTTTAAAAGACTAAAACTGTTAAACATTTTTAAGTCGAAAAAATTTTCTCACAGCGAAAAGAATATTATATATGCATTTTCTTTTTTAAATAAAATTATTTGCTAATAGGATAATTTCGCAGCAATGGAAAGATTTAAGCTCCTCCTCTCCCCTAGAATTTATGCATTTTCAGAAAAGAAAAATGATTTTAAATCTTTTTCTAAAGAGTTTATGTTGCCAAAATAGGATTATGGAGCTTTTTCTTTTTTAATTGTATACACCTAATTATAATGATTATAATGTGATAATATTCTGTAATTACATTTTTTTTTTCTAAGCTCTTGTTTTTTAATAAATTATTAAGGTACAGTATTTAGCCGGTGTTGAGTCGCAGTGTTTATTGTATTAAGTTTTTTTTTTTTTTCTTTCTTTTTTTTAAGGAAAAAAATAAATAAAATAAAGGTTGAAGCACATAGCAATAGAAAACATGTCTGTTTCTATTTATATACATTTTATGAGAATAAGGATTATATGGGTTTATAAAAATTTAGACATTTTCTTCTGGGTTTACGTAAAAGGTGTAAACAAAACAAACAAACAAACAATCAACAAGAACAAAAAACACAGTGTTGGGGACCAGGGGTGATTCTGGCTCAAAGTTAAAATCTCTGAAAACCAAGAGTCTAAAATAATAATAATAATAATAATAATAATAAAGAATTCCGAATGTTAAGTAATATTCATATTATTTAGTCAGAAGCCTTCAATCTTTTTGTATCTTTTATTAACCATTTATTATTTGTGTGGCACTATCATTTTGAACGCACCTAATTTATACACACACACATACATATTTACAACAATAAAAGATTATAAATAAACAGACCATACAACAACCAAAAATGAGGGAAAAACTGGTTTAATTCAGTAGAAATAATAATAATAATAATGATGATAATAATAATATAAAATAAAATAAACTAAATATATTTATCTTGTTTTATATTTTATGTTTCGCACTGAGTTGCATCAATTCTCTCCTTCTATAAATAAGCAGACCATACAATAACCAAAAATATGGGAAAAACTGGTTTAATTCAATATATATAATAATAATTATAATAATGATGATAATAATAATATAAAATAAATTAAGTATATTTATCTTGTTTTATATTTTATGTTTTCTACTGAGTTGCATCAATTCTCTCCTTCTTCCTTGTGGTTGCTGTTTACTTTTCATACTTAATTGTTATAAATAAATATATATGTAAAAGGATAAATGACTGAAAAATTCATTATAAATATCAGTTTAATATTTTTAGTTTTATGTTGGGGGAATCGAAGTAAAGCCTTCAAGCTGCAAAATAATACAATTATTTTATATGAAAACAATTCTAAAACCATTAAGATCATCAAAAATATGCTATTCTTAATTGCATTTCCAGTTTCAATTATTTTTATCTTTCAGATATTTGTTATTAGTGTTATAACTAATGCATCTAGGGATAATATTTTTTTACTTAATGACTTACAAATCATAATAAATATCAAACAAAAGTCTTTTATTTAGAAAAATATTGATAAATGCGGCGATTAAAAGATACATAGTCATACACCTGTTTTTAAAAGATATACTAATGACTACATTGTAGATGTACTCCAAACAGTTTTATATACGAAGAAATCTTAGTATTGTGAAAGTAATAAAAGTTAATATATATATATATATGTATATACCGGGTGATCCAAAATTCACTAGACTTTTTAAAACCTTATAATTGTTAAACTATTTATAATAAAATGGTGCAGTTTGCACAGAAAGGTTCAGAAATATGGGGATATTTGTTTTTAATGAAAAACAATATATTTATATTAGCTACATTTTTGACCAAAGGTGGCACTGGAGTTCAATTAACAGACTTATTAAATTATAATGCAGTTCATTGATATAAATAAAAGTGTTTCAATGCCTACAGCTATTCAATTTGATTCCCATCACTGATAATTACAGCCGTCAGACGATTGAAGACACCCTGCACAGCGTTAGAAAGCATGCCAGAGGGTATAACCTGACACGTAGTCGCGCATAGCTTCTTTTAACTGCGCCAAAGACGTAGGCCGATCGCTATACACACATGACTTCAAATAACCCCATTACCAGAAGTCACAAGTTGTAAGATCTGGAGACCTTGCGAAGGACATTCGTGTGGAAAACATCGACCAAAGATATGGCTGCTTCCAAATGTCGACCTCAGAAGTGTCGTGACAGGAGTAGCTATGTTCGGAGGCGCTCCATCCTGCATAAATGTTATTGAATGGAGTGTTTGCCACTCTTGTAAGCAAGGGATGACTTTATTTTTTTATTAGTGCTTTATCATTCAATTGTGACAGAAACTGTTTTAAATGTTATGAGATAATGCGCAATGAATTCATCTGCTTATTTAACCCATGATAAGGTTGTATTCCACATAAAACACTGGCGCCATCTGTTGACGAAAATTATAACTTATATGCAATATATATATTTTTTTTTCATTAAAAACAAAAATTCCCCATGTTTCTGAGCATTTCTGTGCAAACCGCATCTTTTTATAATAAATAGTTTATAAATATAAGGTTTTAAAAAGGCGAGTGACTTTTGGATCACCTGGTATATATACAGGATATTTCTGAATTCATGGGTGAAACTTTTAGAGCAGTCAAAACGCAAAACACGTATGAAGAAACATTTTTAAAAAATAGAAATATGGGGTCGAATATGAAAATGGAAAACAAGAAATGCACTGCACTTTAGATTGGGGAAAAAGTGAAAAATCTATAGAAAACAGCATTGAAAAAAAAAAAAAAAAAATCACACATTCACAAGAGGGTGAAAATATAAATAGATAAATAGACTACTAACACCAGACTAAAAATAAAAAAAAAAAAATAAAAATAAATAAATAAAAATAAATAAAAAGAAGGAAAAATTGGCAAGGAAAATAAACTGAAGCGATGAATGTGAGAGCTCCAGGCTCGCCGAAAATTTTCATTTCCAACCCCATAGTGCTACACAAAAGTGGGCTCTTTATACACATTTTACCGAACCTTAAAGTTTGACTAAGAAATCTCTGTATAAACATATTGTATATGCACATGCATATGCATATGCATAATGAAACAAGACAAATTTCACACATTTTGTTTTAATATGAGTAACGATCAACAAAATATTTAAAAATAAGTTATTAAAAATGCATTTTAAGAGGCCCATATGAAGAGCGTCTCTCAAAATACTTCAAAAAAAAAAAAAAATAATAATAATAATAATAATAATAATAAGATTCTGGATTTATAATTCTGTTGCATTATAAATGTACAGACTAAAGTGTACGCTATGTTGCATAGCACAAAATTACTTATGCTTGAATCTTTTCTTTTTATTCTGTACTAGCAGGCTACGCCTGCTTCGCTGGTCACTATATTTAAATGATTTTTTAAAAGAATTTAATCACTGTTTATTTCTTATATCACATCATTAAAAAAAAAAAAAAATTACCTACATTAAAATCGCCTGAAACTTTGCTTCGGGTACCAGCAAAATTTCATTATTCGTATGAAAATATATTTATTTTTTGTCTCGAAAACAATAAACTGGAAAACTTTTTTTTGAACACTTAAATTTAGAACTGAAATTTAATTGGCTAATTTTCAAGCTATTATAAGGAAATTATTTTCATGTTTTAATTAATTTAAAAAAAAAAAAAAAGAAAAGAAATCTAACAAATATAATAAGAATCTCGAATGTTCTCGAATGCTTTTTAAAATATTTTGATTAGTTAAACTATTTTATCGTTGGCAAAAGTGAAACATCTATATTTTTCTTTCAAATTTACTTATTGATGACACGCTGATTTTTTATTTTTTTTTATAGCCATATCTCTTCAAGAATTAATATTTATTTTATGATTTTTATGGCTCCAATGTTTTTTTTTTTTTTTTTTTTTTTTTTTTTTTTTTTAACTTATATTTTTAGTTTGTGAGTTTTAGTAACTAAAGGAAAGCTTTTAAAAAATCTAATCAGAATTTCTTAGGATACTGTGTAGACAATGAAATGTTTTCTTTTACAACTGACATCTTATCTATGAATTATCTGCAAATAAAAGGAACACATCCGCCACCGAATATCGAACCTACAACTATCGCATTAACAACTTGACGCTTTAACCGGCTGAGCCATTGACCAACATGAGTAACACCTCACATTTACTTTTAAATGAAAACGCCTAGTTTTTAGCGTGACATGGAAACACTATGGCAAAATCCAATTTCATTAATAATAATAATAATAATAATAATAAGTAAAAGAAAACTAATGATAAATTCGTTCAAAGTGCATCAGGAGAGGTCATTATGAACCTCCATGCAAATTTATGTAGCTCTACGATCAGCCGTTTTCCTAAAATGCTCCGGACATACATACACAATGACACACACACATCTTATTTTATTATATATAGAGAAGAAGATGTTGAGTTTTACACTTCCAGAGCAGGCAAAACATTAGACAATTCTTAAGACAAGAACAGAGAAGAACAGAAAACAAGGAATAAAAAAAAAAAAAGTACGTGAGACATTGTAAATGCTAATTTTACATTTTTACTTTCTCTTACCCATAAGGTAGAAAAAAGTATTGTTTTTGGGTCAAATTTTCGAACGAGAGATTTTTTTATATTTACACGTTTTGAGGTCCCCTGAATACGAAAATTATGCTTTTAGCAAATGGTCTGTGTGTTTGTCTGTGTGTCTGTGTGTGTGTGTGTGTGTGTGTGTATCTGTGTGTGTGTCTGTGTGTGTGTCTGTGTGTGTGTCTGTTATCAGCATATCTCAAAAACAAATTATGGCAGAAAGTTCAAACTTGGTATTCTAAATGTGTATCAAATAGGGATGCTACAGTAAACTTTTCGTTAAGATCAAGCAAATAGTTCGTGTACAGGGACAATCAAGAGAATTTTAATACATTACGTCTATGGGGAAAATTGCAGGTAAGTAAGAGTTTAACGTCTATAGATTGCACTAAACCAAATGAAACGAATATATATTTTTACTTTCTCTTACCCATAAGGTAGAGAAAGTATTGTTTTGGGGTCAAATTTTCGAACTCGAGATTTTGTTATAGTTACACGTTTTGAGGTCCCCTGAATACGAAAATCATGTTTTTAGCAAATGGTCTGTCTGTCTGTGTGTCTGTGTGTGTGTCTGTGTGTGTGTTTGTGTGTGTGTCAGTGTGTCTGTCTGTTATCAGCATATCTCAAAAACAAATTATGGCAGAAAGTTCAAACTTGGTATTCTAAATGTGTATCATATAGGGATGCTACAGTAAGCTTTTCGTTAGGATCAAGCAAATAGTTCGTGTACAGGGACAATCAAGAGAATTCTAATACATTACATCTATGGGGGAAATTGCAGGAAAATAGAGTTTAACGTCTGTAGACTCCACTAAACCAAATGAAACAAATATATATATTTTGTAATAGAGACAGTTAACTGGGAAAAAAAATTTGTGTATGTAGGAGCCTCGCCTCCCCCCTGGGGGGGAAGTCCCCCCTCGAGGGGAGTAAATTTTCATGATGGGTATCTTTCAAAAGAGCTTGCCAATACCTTTAAAACGAATGGTTGAACCATCGATCTGAGATAATTTAAAACAAAGTTATCGATTTTTTTTACTTTTAACGAAAAAAAAAACATAGAAAAAAATCGTACATTTTTTTTTATATATTGAGAATAAAATGGACTTTTTTGGATATTTGGTGTTATACTACTTCTCTAATATGGAAATAGTCTGCCTTATCATAAAAGACAATTTTTTTAAATAATAATTTTAATAAATTATTTTTTAATAACCAAATAAAATTCTATATAAATGTAGGTGCATTAATGAAACGGGGGGTTGAGGGGGCGGTAGCCCTCCTCACACAGAACTAATTATCATATAAAACTCTTCAGAAGCCTAATATGAATTGTTTAACATAGGTTTACATAACAGTACTCGTTATCTTACCTATTAATCTGCAACCTGCATTTATAGTATTAAATTTCAGGGTAAGAGAAAGTCGTGTGAGTGACACACCAGATTATTTGTAATAGAGATAGTTAACTGGGGAAAAAAAATTGTGTATGTAGGAGCCTCGCCTCCCCCCCTGGGGGGAAGTCCCCCCTCGAGGGGAGTAAATTTTCATGATGGGTATCTTTCAAAAGAGCTCGCTAATACCTTTAAAACGAATGGTTGAACCATCGATCTGCGATAATTTAAAACAAAGTTATCGATTTTTTTTTTACTTTTAACAAAAAAAAAAAAAAAAAAAAAAAAAAAACCTTAGAAAATAATCGTATTTTTTTTTTTTTTTTTTTTTTTTTAATATTGAGAATAATATGGACTTTTTTTGGATATTTGGTGTTATACTACTTCTCTAATATGGAAATCGTCTGCATTATTATAAAAGATAATTTTTTAAAATATGAATTTTAATAAATTATTTTTTAAAAACAGAATTATTTTTTAATAACCGAATTAATTTCTATATAAATGTAGGTGCATCAATGAAACGGATGGTTGAGGGGGGCGGTAGCCCCCCTCACACAGAACTAATTATCATATAAAACTCTTCAGAAGCCTAATATGAATTGTTTAACACAGGTTTACATAACAGTACTCGTTATCTTACCTTTTAATCTGCAACCTGTATTTATAGTATTAAATTTCAGGGTAAGAGAAAGTCGAGTGAGTGACACACCAGATTATTTCATAAGCTCTCCGAATTAATGATTTAAAGAATGAAATAATTTACTTTCTCTTACCCATAAGGTAGAGAAAGTATTGTTTTTGGGTCAAATTTTCGAAAACGAGATTTTGTTATATTTACACGTTTTGATGTCCCCTGAATACGAAAATCATGTTTTTAGCAAATGGTCTGTGTGTATGTCTGTGTGTCTGTATGTCTGTGTGTCTCTGTGTGTGTATGTCTGTTATCAGCATATCTCAAGAACAAATAGTAGCAGACATTCCAAACTTGGTATTCTAAATGTGTATCATATATAGATGCTACAGTAAGCTTTTCATTAAGATCAAGCAAATGGTTCGTGTACAGGGACAATCAAGACAATTCTAATACATTACGTCTATGGGGGAAATTGCAGGTTAGTAGAGTTTAACGTCTATAGACTGCACTAAACCAAATGAAACGAATATATATATTTTGTAATAGAGATAGTTAACTGGAAAAAAATTTTTGTGCATGTAGAAGCCTCGCCTCCTCCTCCCTGGGGGGGAAGTCCCCCCACGAGGGGAGTAAATTTTCATGATGGGTGTCTTTCAAAAGATCTCGCCAATACCTTTAAAACGAATGGTTGAACCACCGATATGCGATAATTTAAAACAAAGTTATCGCTTTTTTTCACTTTTAACGAAAAAAAAAAAAAAAAAAAAAAAAAACCTTAAAAAAAAATCGTCATTTTTTTTTTAATATTGAGAATAAAATGGAATTTTTTTGGATATCTAGTGTTATATTACTTCTCTAATATGGAAATCGTCTGCATTATCAAAAAAGATAATTTTTTTAAATAATAACTTTAATAAATTATTTTTTAAAAACAAAATATTTTTTAATAACCGAATTAAATTTTATATAAATCTAGGTGCATTAATGAAACAGGGGCTTGAGGGGAGCGGCAGTCCCCTCAAACGGAACTAATTATCATATAAAACTCTTCAGAAGCCTAATTTGAATTGTTTAACATAGGTTTACATAACATCCGTTATCTTACCTTTTAATCTCCAACCTGTGTTTATAGTATTAAATTTCAGGGTAAGAGAAAGTCGTGTGAGTGACACACCAGATTATTTTACTTTCTCTTTCCGATAAGGTAGAGAAAGTATTGTTTTTGGGTCAAATTTTCGATTGCGAGATTTTGTTATATTTACATGTTTTGAGGTCCCCTGAATACGAAAATCATGTTTTTAGCAAATGGTCTGTGTGCGTGTCTGTGTGTCTGTGTGTCTGTATGTCTGTGTGTCTGTGTCTGTGCCTGTCTGTTATCAGCATATCTCAAAAACAAATTATGGCAGAAAGTTCAAACTTGGTATTCTAAATGTGCATCATTTACGGATGCTACAGTAAGCTTTTCGTTAAGATCCAGCAAATGGTTCGTTGCCAGGGACAATCAAGAGAATTCTAATACATTACATCTATGGGGGAAATTGCAGGTAAGTAGAGTTTAAAGTCTATAGACTGCACTGAACCAAATGAAACGAATATATATATATATATTGTAATAGAGATAATATACTGGGAAAATTTTTTTGTGTATGTAGGAGCCTCGCCTCCTCCCCTGGGGGGGACGGCCCCCTTCGAGGGGAGTAAAATTTCACGATATGTATCTTTCAAAAGAGCTCGCCAATACCTTTAAAACGAATGGTTGAACCATCGAACTGCGATAATTTAAAACAAAGCTATCGATTTTTTTTTACTTTTAACGAAAAAAAAAAAACTTAGAAAAAAAATCGTACTTTCTTTTTTATATATTGAGAATAAAATGGACTTTTTTGGATATTTGGTGTTATACTACTTCTCTAATATGGAAATAGTCTGCCTTATCATAAAAGACAATTTTTTTAAATAATAATCATATTTTTTGAAAAAAAATCATATTTTTTGAAGTGGAAACTTCTTTAGGTGCGTTGAGCACTTTTGGGTGAACAAAAATCATTGAACTCCCGTCATCGTCAGCTAACTCTGTGTGTCTGTATGTCTGTGTGTCTGTGTCTGTGCCTGTCTGTTATCAGCATATCTCAAAAACAAATTATGGCAGAAAGTTCAAACTTGGTATTCTAAATGTGCATCATTTACGGATGCTACAGTAAGCTTTTCGTTAAGATCCAGCAAATGGTTCGTTGCCAGGGACAATCAAGAGAATTCTAATACATTACGTCTATGGGGGAAATTGCAGGTAAGTAGAGTTTAAAGTCTATAGACTGCACTGAACCAAATGAAACGAATATATATATATATATTGTAATAGAGATAATATACTGGGAAAATTTTTTTGTGTATGTAGGAGCCTCGCCTCCTCCCCTGGGGGGGACGGCCCCCTTCGAGGGGAGTAAAATTTCACGATATGTATCTTTCAAAAGAGCTCGCCAATACCTTTAAAACGAATGGTTGAACCATCGAACTGCGATAATTTAAAACAAAGCTATCGATTTTTTTTTACTTTTAACGAAAAAAAAAAAAACTTAGAAAAAAAATCGTACTTTCTTTTTTATATATTGAGAATAAAATGGACTTTTTTGGATATTTGGTGTTATACTACTTCTCTAATATGGAAATAGTCTGCCTTATCATAAAAGACAATTTTTTTAAATAATAATCATATTTTTTGAAAAAAAATCATATTTTTTGAAGTGGAAACTTCTTTAGGTGCGTTGAGCACTTTTGGGTGAACAAAAATCATTGAACTCCCATCATCGTCAGCTAACTCTTTCCATTTGAAGTGAAAACTTTTGGGTGAACAAAAATCATTGAATTCGCGTCATCGTCAGCAAACGCTTTCCATCCTTCTATGATACAAATAATGTATCATACAATTAACTTGCTAATGTGAAGTGTTAATAATTATATACTGTATATTGTTATAAAATCTGGTGCGGCTCTACACGACTTCTCTCATCTCCGGGCACTGTCTCTATTTCAGTTAGACCTCACAAAACCGTGAGAAAGCCTAAAGCTGCCATTTTTCTAACGCTTTTACAATCTGGTGCGGCTCTACACGACTTCTCTCATCTCCGGACATTGTCTCTATTGCAGTTAGACCTCACAAAACAGTGAGAAAGGCCAAAGCCGCCATTTTTCTCACGTTTTTACAATCGGGTGCGGCTCTACACGACTTCACTCATCTCCGGACACTGTCTCTTGAAGATTGCTGCCGGAAACGTTGCAGTTAGACTTCACAGAACCATGAGAAAGACAAAAGCCACCATTTTTCTCACGTTTTTAAAATCTGGTGCGGCTCTACACGACTTCTCTCATCTCCAGACACTGTCTCTTAAAGATTGCAGCCGGATACGTTGCAGTTAGACCTCACAGAACCGTGATAAAGGCCAAAGTCTCCATTTTTCTCACGTTTTTACAATCTGGTGCGGCTCTACACGACTTCTCTCACCTCCGGACACTGTCTCTTAAAGATTGCAGCCGGAAACGTTGCAGTTAGACCTCACAAAAGCGTGAGAAAGGCCAAAGCCGCCATTTTTCTCACGTTTTTACAATCTGGTGCGGCTCTACACGAATTCTCTCATCTCCGGACACTGTCTCTATTGCAGTTAGACCTCACAAAACCATGAGAAAGGCCAAAGCCACCATTTTTCTCACGTTTTTACAATCGGGTGCGGCTTTACACGACTTCTCTCATCTCCGGCCACTGTCTCTTAAAGATTGCAGCTGGACACATTCCAGTTAGACCTCACAAAACCTTGATAAAGGCCAAAGCCGCCATTTTTCTCACGTTTTTAAAATCTGGTGCGGCTTTACACGACTTCTCTCATCTCCGGCTACTGTCTCTTAAGGATTGCAGCCTGAAACGTTGCGGTTAGACCTCACAAAACCTTGATAAAGGCCAAAGCCGCTATTTTTCTCACGTTTTTAAAATCTGGTGCGGCTTTACACGACTTCTCTCATCTCCGGCCACTGTCTCTTAAGGATTGCAGCCTGAAACGTTGCAGTTAGACCTCACAAAAGCGTGAGAAAGGCCAAAGCCGCCATTTTTCTCACGTTTTTACAATCTGGTGCGGCTCTACACGAATTCTCTCATCTCCGGACACTGTCTCTATTGCAGTTAGACCTCACAAAACCATAAGAAAGGCCAAAACCACCATTTTTCTTACGTTTTTACAATCGGGTGCGGCTCTACACGACTTCTTTCATCTCCGGACACTGTCTCTATTGCAGTTAGCGCATTAAATAAAATTGTAATATAATATTTGTAATTTAGTTTATATTAATGAATAAAAAAATACTTCATTTAAAAGTATTTCCTACAAAATAAAATATTTCCTGACGATTCAAGAAATACACACGTAATTGTTCACGTTTTCACTTCTGTCGGCGCTCCCGAAATGCAACTTTTTTTTTTTTTTTTATTTATTTATTTTTTTTTTTTATTGAGAATAAAATGGACTTTTCCTGGATCTTTAGTGTTATACTACATCTCTAATATGGAAATCGTCTGCATTATCATAAAATATAATTTTTTTTAGATAATAATTTTAAGAAATTATTTTTTAAAAACAGAATTATTTTTAATAACCAAATAAAATTTTATATAAATCTAGGTGCATAATGAAACGGGGGGTTGAGGAGGGTGGTAGCCCCCTCACACAGAAATAATTATCATATAAAACTCTTCCGAAGCCTAATTTGAATCATTTAACATAGGTTTACATAACATCGTTATCTTACCTCTAAATCTCCAACCTGTATTTATAGTATTAAATTTCAGGGTAAGAGAAAGTCGTGTGAGTGACACACCAGATTATTTAAATATTTAATATGTAAAGGATTATATCAATTTGCCATTTAAAGAATTATAAAAATTTTACATCATTGTTGCAAAAAAAGAAAGAAATATTTACTTATTTTTCTCTACATGCATAAGTAAAATGTGTTGAATTAAATATATATATATATATACTAGCCGCCTTCGGTGACCAGCTGGTTCGTAATCCTTGAAAAATCCGACTTTATGAAACTCCCCCTTTTTCCCGTTTCAGGTCTTACAACAGCTTGTTGACATATAGTGAAAATAGCTTCATTGAAAAATTTAATCGCGGTAAATTCCCGCTCGTTCTCGCCTGCTGCGCCCTCTTTCAGTTTCAATATCTGAAACAACCTGTTCGCTGACCATGTTATGATCTTTCAAATTTCTGACTTTAGCAAAGACCTACTTGGTGACGCCGCGGCGCCTTATCCCTGTTTTAGAACAAACAACACATTCCTCGCTCATTAGAATTTAAAATATTGAAATTTTAAAATATTACAGTACCATCTGGCGGTAGAAATTTCTGTAATCTACTGTTCAATTCCAAATCAAGAAAACCGATTCAGGACACCTCAACACGTGGTAATTGGGTGAAATCTCGAATTCCACTTTCGATAATATAAAAGCACTTTAAAATATATTTCAAATGGTGTATTAAAAATAATTTAATCATAATTAGAATTTGAAATACGCGTATTAGAATAAAATTGAATTTGCAATTAAAATCTAAATTTTTTGTTTATTCTCCGAAATCGATGAAATTTGAACAGCAACTTCGTCTTGTGACGAAAACTCTGCATAGTAAGTCTTTTGTGCGACAAAGGAAAATTGAAGAATATTGAAATTTGCAATTTTTATTCCCAGTACAAAAAACTTGTCATTTCATTTAGTAAAAGGTTTCTTTCTTTCGCCTGACTTTCCAGATATCGTTTTCTATGTGAATGGGAGTTTCCATGGTAACCCAACCCAAATACATGAAGTCTTTTGAGATGTGAATCGTCTAACCGAAATTTATATACAAAAAAAAAAAAAAAAAAAAAAAAAAGGAAATGATTTATCTCTAAAAGATTTTGAGTTATAAAATGTTTTGTGAAAAAACCGATATTTCGTAAAATCTAAAAATATGGATCGCTAATCCGTATTTTGTTAAAATGTTTATATGGTTCGAAAGAAGATTGAATGAGCTTTCAAAATATACCGGTTGTAAAGAAATAGAACAGTTACTCGATCGTACGGGGCGATTCAAAAAAGACAATCGAGAAAAAAAGAAATGTTGGATACTTTTTAAAACTTCTTTTAAAAATATAAAAAGTCCGTATTTAAAAAAAAAAAAAAAAAAAAAAAAAAAAAAATGTGCCGTAAGAATCGGTAATAAATGCTCTTTCTCGTGGTACAGGTGTATTTTCAATATCTGTAACCGCTAAGCTGGGATGGTTTTATTACAAAAACGCGCAAAATTTTCTCTCTGTGTTTTTTCTTTTGAGGAACGCGCTGAATTCTACTTGGAGGGCGGAAAATACGATCCGCTCGCTTTTTAATTAGACATTGGTCGACGTTTTAATTAATGTCTCCGGAACTAATCAAAATTTTTAAATACTTTTTTCACTATGCACTCGGGTAGGCTTCTGAGCACCCGTATGTAAAATTTTGTAATTCTGCGTTCAATAGGGGCTGAACGTATAGATGCTCAGGCAAAGAGACAGACAGAAATTTTCCTTTATTATTATAGATATACTTCCGATTTTTTATGTTTTAAAACGTTTTAAGAATTCCTGAATGTGTTTGAACTATTTTTTAAGTGGCATTTGTCTGAACATTTTAAATCTTCTTTAACTTTTAATCTTTTTAAAACTTCTTTCTTTAAATTGACATTTTCTTCCTCTTTATTTATTTATTCACCTTTATATTTATTTTATTGTTTATTTTTTTTATCTGAGGGCGTGCGTGTAACAATATGATAAAAATCAAGAGATATCGCGCAAAATTTAATGACATTTTATAGTTAGTTGTATCTTGACATAAATTGATGTTCATCAAATTTTGGTACAAATAGTTCAAAAGATGGTGCAGTCATCCCGTTACCATACTTTTTAACATGGCAACATAGGAGAAAAAGCACTTGTATAGATGTATACAAAAAGATTTGTTTCTAATCAATAATTGAGATTTTTTTTTTTTTTAAATAATTGTAGTACTTAATCAAGATAAAATTTTGTATATGTAGGAACATTGATTTCTCTTGCTGTTAAGTACCACCCATGGTGTGAAAATTTTTGATAAGTATTTTTAAAAGAATTCGCTAATATCTTTACAAGGTGTTGTTGAACACTTCATCCATGATCAAGTGAAACAAAGAATAATTTTTTTTTTTTTTTTTTTTTTTTTTAAATAATAATAATAATTTTTTTTTTCATCCCATTACTTTGTTACAATATATATACGGGGGTGTGTGTGCTTTATATGCATGTATAGGCAATGATATTTGTAAAATATTTTGGCTATATGATATAGATATACAGAAATTCACTTATTTTTGCATACATTATTCAATCATTGCCCCTGAAAAAGTATTGTGTAATGTATGTTCTCATACTTGGATTCTGATTATCTTTTGTAATTAAATCTTCAATTACTTCATATATTTTCATTTATTTTTCTGAAATATTTGAAAAGGTTTTTTATTTGGATTTCGTCCTTGATTCACATAGATTTTTATTCTTATATCACACACACACACACATGCCTGTAAGGCACTATTTTCTAAAGGTAATTTGTATTGACTTTCTGCCGAAATTTATAATTACACTTTTTAACACTTTCCAACAAGGTTGAAAAGAGTTAATGACTTCGGTTTGCCTTTCCGCGCTTTCACTCGCGTAAATATTCATGGAATTTCTTGATACTGATATGTGTTATTCAAGTATACTATTAGATGTTCTTTGTTGAAAATGGTGTGAACAACTATACTAGTTTGTGTACAGAAACACCCGAAAATATTCCAAAGCATTGTGTTCTATGAGAAGTATTCCTAAAAACCATATTTTAATACTTTATTTTATACAAATATTATTGAAACTGATATATGTTATACAAGTTCACTATCGAATGTCCCCCATTGAAAATGGAGTAAATACCATCACTGGTTATTGTATAGGGGTACCTGAAAGTATTACAAAACATTGCGTTCTATCAGAGGTATTTCTCTAAACCAAATTTTCACTACTTTACTTTGCCCAAATCTTAATGAAATTGAAATATGTTATTGATATGCACAAAAGAATGCTTATATAGATTAAATTGTGATTAGTATTAGATTTACAAGACAACGCAAAAATATTCTGTTTACATTGAATGCTTTTATTGGAAATTTCCTGGGATTGCTCTTTGGTTTATATTAAACGTTTTTAACATTTTCTAACAATGTTTAACTTTGAATGATTTCGATTTGTGTATCTGTCTGTCCGACTGTAAATTTATCTATCTGTCCGTCTGCCTTGCCGGAACATCTTTAAATATTTTCAGAATTTTAAAAAAATTATACATGTTATTCAAGTTTACTATGGCATTTATGGAACCTGTAAAACTGGTTTTTGTGCAAAGACACACAGACACACACACACACACACACACAAAAAAAAAAAAAAAAAAAAATTGGATGCATTGTACTTCAGAACAGACATTTTTATAAATCACATTTAAATAACTTTGTACTGTAAAAATCATAAAAAAAAGTTGACATTTATTGTTAATATGCTAAAATAATGTCTTGTGTAGCATATGATATGGTTAACCTTCAGATTTACATGGCTACACTTAAATGGTCAGATACATTAATGGCTGCAATTAGAATCTCAGGGTTGCATTTTCTTTTGGGTTAAGCCTTTTTAACACTTTCCAACAATGTTTAGGAGTGATTTTGAATATATTGAAATTTATTTTTCCGACTGAGTGAAAATAATGCCTGGACCGGAAGTCGAACCCCAGATCTTTGACTTACAAGGTCAAAGCTCTACCAGTTGAGCTCTCCAGGCCGACAACCGGTGGACATTACTCACTCAGACAACCTTTAGGCAGAAACATCTGGTCTATCATGTAAATAGCTCAACAGAAATAAGCCGCAGGTAAAGGAAAACACCATTAAATAATGGGAGAAAGAAATACAATTATATTAAAGAAATACAATACAATGTACAATATTAAAGAAAGAAATACAATTATAAAAGGGGGGAAGTCCTCGAGGGGGGAAGTCCCCCCTCGAGGAGAGTAAATTTTCATGATGGGTATCTTTCAAAAGAGCTTGCCAATACCTTTAAAACGAATAGTTGAGCCATCGATCTACGATAATTTAAAATAAAGTTATCGATTTTTTTCATTTTTAACAATTTATTTTTAAATGTAATATTGAGAATAAATTCAACTTTTTTTTTTTATATATATATTTAGTGTTGTACTACTTCTCTAATATGGAAATCGTATGCATTATCGTAAAAGATAATTTTTTTAAATAATAATTTTAATGAATTATTTTTAAAAAAACCGAATTATTTTTTAATAACCAAATTAAATTATGTATAAATGTAGGTGTATTTATGAAACGGGGGGTTGAGGGGGCGGTAGCCCCCTCACACAGAACTATTTCTATATATATAAAGAGTAATCTCACTGATTCTCTCACTGATTCACTGACTCAACACGGTTGTGGCGATCCTATGGGAGATAGAGTCAAAATTTTTGGTGAGCAAGTTGATTTTAGGACCCTGACGCTCACTAAGACGGGATTTTGCAAAATACCCCACGTTCCCCCCCCGGGGGGCAGAAGGCAAAAACCACCTTTATAAGCATAGCTCGGCTCCAAATTGCTTCACGGTGAAGAAATTGCAGATGGGGAGACTAGACTTGAATACAAAAAAATCATTTTCAGCGATTTTGGATTTTTGGATTTTTAAGGGGCTACGGGGTAAAAATGAGATTTTCGGGGGCGCATAAGGCAAAAACACATTTACAAGTATAACTTGGCACCAAATTACTTCACAGTGAAGAAACTGCAGACGGGGAGACTAGACTTAAGTACAAAAAAATTGTTTTCTGCGATTTTGGAATTTTGGATTTTTAAGGGGTGAGAGGGGGTAAAAAGGATTTTCGGGGGGAAATTTAGCAATATATGGATTTTCGAGTAAAATTCTAGCAGTAATAGCTCAAAGATATATTTAAAAAAAAAATCTTCAAGGTATTTGCAAACCTCATTTTTGGTATTTTCCGATTTTCGATTTTGTGGGGGAGGTACGAAGGGACAAATTCGACCTCGCCCTTTTTAGCGCTAAATTCGTCCGTGGAAATCTATAGGAGCTGAGGTCACAAATTTTAGTATGTGGCTTATTTACGTGTGTCCAAAACCCATTGTAACTGGATTTTGTAAAGCCCCCCCCCCTTATACCCCTTTGGGGGCGTGGTGGGGAATAAAAGAGTAAAATCACTGATTCACAGATTCAACACAGCCGTGGCAATTCTATGGGAGACACACTCGCAAATTTTGGTGAGCACGTTGGTTTTAGGACCCTGACGCCCATTAAGGCGGACATAAGCATAATTCGGCTCCGAATTGCTTCACGGTGAAGAAATTGCAAAGAGAGAGACTAGAACTGAGTGCAAAAAAAAAGCATTTTCTGCGATTTGAGTTTTGGATTTTTAAGAGGGGGGGAGGGGGTAAAAACTATCTTTGGAGGCAAATTTAGCAAAATACGGGTTTTCGAGTAAAACTATACCAATAACAGCACAAAGATATAGAAAATCGCCAAGAGTCTTCTTGAGGATATTTCCAAAAGCTCATGTTTGGTTTTTTGTGATATTCGATTTTTTTTTTTTTTTTTTTTTGGGTGGGGGGAGTTACGAGGGGGCAAATTCGAGCCCCTCTTTTAGCTCTAAATTCATCGGGGGAAATCTGTAGGACCTGAGGTTACAAATTTTAGTGAGTGGCTTACTTACGTGTGTTTGACACCCACTGTAATGGGGTTTTGCAAAAGTCCCCCCTTTTCTCGATGGAGGGGGAGCAATATAAAAACCGTTTCCCAGTATAACTTTGCTTCAAATTATCTCAGTAAGATTAATTTGTATATGTGGGTTGTTTATGCTTTTCCAACCCGCACAGTAAAGGGATTTTACAAATTTTCACCCTCCCCCCCCTTTAAAGGCGAGGGGGAGGCAAAAACACGCTTATAAGAGTAACTGTGCTCCAAATTGTCTCAGGATAACGATTTTTTGATATGTCAATTGGTTATGCGTACTCAAGACACATACTACAAAGAGATTTCGTAAAATTCCGTCCTATCCCCCCTTGGGGGTGGGTTGGTGGCAAAAAGCATGCTTCTAAGCATAACTTTGCTTCAAATTATATCAATAAGATTCATTTCTACATGTGAGTTGATTATGCATTCCCAACACGCTTTATAAAGGGATCTTACCAAAATTCCCCCTCCCCTCCCCTCCTTCAAAGGCGGGGAGGGAGTCAAAAAACTCTTTTAAGAGTAACTCTGCTCCAAATTATCTCATAATAACGATTTTTTGATAAGTCGATTGGTTATGCGTACTCAAGACACACACTACTAAGGGATTTTGTAAAATTCCACCTTATCCCCCTTGGGGGTAGGGTGAGGCAAAATCATGTTTTCATGCGTAACTCTGCTCCAAACTATCTTAGACGATTTTTTATGTGCGGGCTGGTTATGCGTTCCCAACACGCATTATAAGGGGATTTTTGTGAACTTTTCCTTTTCTTACCTTCAAGAGCGGGGTGGGGGGGACAAAAACACGATTTAAAGAGTAACTCTGCTCCAAATTTTCCCAGGAAAGCGATTTTTTGATAGGTTGATTGATTATGCGTACTCAACACAAACTACAAAGGGGTTATTTGGAATTCCGTGCTACCACCCCCTTGAGGGTTAGGGGGATTTAAAACATGTTTTCATGCATAATTCTGTTCCAAACTATCTTAGAATGGCAATTTTTGATGCGTGGACTGCTTATGCGTATTCAACACACACTACAAATTCATTTTGTGAAACTCCACCCTAACTCTCCTTAGCGGGGTGGGGAGAGGGGCTAAAAAACACGGTTTAAAACATAACTTTGCTTCAAATAATCTTAGAATCCCGATTTTTTAATATGTGGGCTAGGTATGTGTATGCAACATGCACTATAAAGGGATTTTGGGAAGTGTGGCGAGTGGGAAAACTGCTATCGAAGGTATCGAGAACTTTAAGTTAGATTTTGACTGATTTCAATAATTTTATTATTATTATTATTATTATTAAGGATATGGTATTTTGAGATTTTATTTCAATATATTGACAAGCGAAGCGGGCAAAGCCTGCTAGTTATCATATAAAACTCTTCCGAAGCCTAAATTGAATTGTTTAACACAGATTTACATAACAGTACTCGTTATCTTACCTCTTAATCTGCAACCTGTATTTATAGTATTAAATTTCAGGGTAAGAGAAAGTCGTGTGAGTGACACACCAGATGATTTTTCTTATTTCTTTTTCTTATTATTTTTTTAACTTCTACATTATATTAAGGATTAAAAAAATGAAGAGAGAATGCGATTTTATCAAACTTAATATTTTCCCCCCTTTTTGTCATAATTTTTTATGAAAATGAAATCCCAGCATTTGTTTTATTATGCTTAAAAGAGTTTTTACGTTAAATGTCCTATTGAAATTCCCGATTCTTCGTTTTAAATTTGAAAGCTTTCATTTAATTGCAATATACTGTGATTTAAAATGTAACTGCATGGAAATAAAAAAAGGGGAGAGAGAGATTAATCAAATATATATATATTCATTTACATAAAACCTTAACATTTAAACTTTTTTTTCTAATTCTTTCATATTTTCAACCTTTCTTTGAACCACATCATTAAAACTTTTAATTAAATTTATCCTATTTTGTATTGCTGTAAAATAACGAAACAACTTCACTCATTATTTTCTTTGTTGAAAAATGATTTGATTAAAAGATAAAATCTACAAAAAAAATTTCAAAATTAATTAATTTTTTACTTTTGATTACTTCATATAAATGCTTAAAAAATGTATTAAAAGTTTTTCAATGACTTTTGTTTTTTTATGAGTCTTTGTTAATGAATATTTATCAAATTATTAAAGCACAAAAGAAAAAAAAATGATTTAGATTAATTAATTTTTTCTTTTTTATTAAATATTTTATAAAGGTGTGAATAACAAAAAACACATTTCTTCATTTATCAGTAGATGTATCAAAACCATAAATATACTCATTGACTCTTCAGACAAAGTAACAAAAATATACACTGAAGTTTTATCATCACTGTAAAATTTAAATAACTCTCTAAAATAGAAAATCCATAATCAAACAAAAAATTATGCCTCAGTCTTTAGCAAAATCGTTTTGTATATTTATTTTCTCTAACGAATAAATTTTAAATTTTCATTTGTACTTTTATTGATAATTAAAATCTTTAATCTCCTAAATACTTAACGAGTTTGTTTTTAAATATTTTTCTACTGGAAACAAATGTCGATACTGAACAATTATTAAAAAAATTCTCCAGTAATGCTATAAAATTAACAGAAACTAAATGTAGTTGATACAAATAATTATAAATTTTTAGGTTATATAAAGTTATTTGAAAAATAACGTTTTTTGCTAGTTCATAAAACGATTCATAATTAAACATGGAATTTATAGAAACTATTCTTTATAAGAAATGAAGAAAATAATATTATTTAATTTCAAATATGGCTAGTGAACTAAATAAACAAAAACTGCAGGCAAAATATTCCCCTAGTTATCCAACAAAAAAATAAACAAACAACGTAAAAAAAATTCTACTAGATAAATTTGTATATTTTAAAATACCAAAATATAACCCTCTTAAATAGATAATCTACACTTATTATTAAAGTTTATTGAAAAATTCAGAAGAAAGTAGTTTAACCCTTTATCTGCCGCATTATGAAACTGACTTATAATGTATCTGAAACATAATTTTTTAGTTACTTAAGAGTGTTTCTTAAAGATAACTGCAATAAGACCTATGCATAATAATCATCATAATAATCAAGGAGGGATTTTATGAAGTGGTCCTTCAGTGTACCACTTGTACACAGAGGCTGAAGAAGATTTTCGTACCATAAAAATGTGTCAAAAATTATTTACTTTTTGTGTTTCTTATAATTTTTTTTAAAGATTGATAGGAGTATATATTGGTAATATAGAAATTTATTATAATACGCTTGGAGATCGGGAAAAATGCAGGCAAAAACTGCAATAGTATAAAATCCTTTATGGAACAAACACTGCTACAGATAATGTCTAGTGCCTTGCATTGATGTTAAATTGAGGTTATATACGTTCTATTCTTTTAAGCGTGTTTGAAATTTCTTTTACAAATTCTATTTTATACGCTTTTTAATCTACTGGTACTTTAAAGTATAGCCGGTAGATAAAAGTTTAAACTCCACTCGGTAAAATTTGAAAATAAAGGTTATAGTATTTGAAACATATTTTTTGTTTAGTTACTTAAGAGTATTTCTTAAAGATATCTGCAATACAAATTTTGCATATCACCTCATCATAGTAATTAAGGAGGATTTTATGAGATGGTTGTTTAGTGTACCATTTGTAGGTCGAAAAAGAATTTTTCGACCCTAAAAATGTGTAAAAACCTATTTACTTCTTGTGTTTCTTACGTTTCTTCTAAGACTGATGTGAGATTATTGTAATAATATAGAAATTAATTATAATAAGCATGAAGATCGGGAAAAATGCAGGCAAAAATTGCAATAGTATAAAATCCTTTATGGAACAAACGCGGCTACAGGTAATGTCTAGCGCCTTGCATTGAGGTTAAAGTGATGTTATACCCGTTCTATTCTTTTAAACGTGCTTGATATTTCTTTCACAAATTCTATTTTACAGGCTTTTTAAACTAATGGTACTTTAAAGCATCGTTGATAGATAAAAGTTTAAACTCGACTCGGTAAAATTGGAAAATAAAGGTTATAGTATTCGAAACATATTTTTTTTTAGTTACTTAAGAATATTTCTTAAAGACATCTGCAATAGAAATTATGCATATCACCTCATCATAGTATTTAAGGAGGATTCTATGAGGTGGTTCGTTAGTGCACCATTTGTGCTCAGAGGTCGAAAAAGAATTTTTCAACCGTAAAAAAGTGTAAAAACCTATTTATTTTTGTGTTTCTTACGTTTTTTCTAAGACTGGTGTGAGATTATTGTAGTAATATAGAAATTAATTATAATAAGCGTGAAGATCGGGAAAAATGCAGACAAAAACTGCAATAGTATAAAATCCTTTATGGAACAAACACGGCTACAGGTAATGTCTAGTGCCTTGCATTGAGGTTAAAGTGAGGTTATATACATTCTATTTTTATAAACGTGTTTGACATTTCTTTCACAAATTCTATTTTATACGCTTTTTAAACTAATGGCACTTTAAAGTATCGTCGGTACATAAAAGTTTAAACTCGACTCGGTAAAATGTGAAAATAAAGGTTATAGTAGTATTTGAAACCTATTTTTTTTTTTTTTTTTTTTTTTTTTAGTTACTTAAGAGTATTTCTTAAAGATATCTGCAATACAAATTTTGCATATCACATCATCATAGTAAATAAGGAGGATTTTATGAGGTGCATCTTTAGTGTACCATTTGTGCTTAGAGATCGAAAAGAGTTTTGGACCTTAAAAAAGTGTAAAAGCCTATTTACTTTTGGTGTTTCTGATGTTTTTTCTAAGATTGATGGAAAATTATTGTGGTAATATAGAAATTATTTATAATACGCGTTAAGACCGGGAAAAATGCAGACAAAAACTGCAATAGTATAAAATTCTTTATGGAACAAACACGGCTGCAGGTAGTGTCTAGTGCCTTGCATTGAGATTAAAGTGACATTATATACGTTCTATTTTTATAAATATGTTTGAAATTTCTTTCACAAATTCTATTTTATAATCTTTTTTATCTAATGGTACTTTAAAGTACCGTCGGTATATAAAAGTTTAAACTCGGCTCGGTAAAATTTGAAAATAAAGATTGTAATATTTCAAATAATTATTTTTAGTTACTTAAGAGTATTTCTTAAAGACATCTGCAATAAGAACTATGCATATCACCTCATCATAGTAATTAAGGAGGATTTTATAAGGTTGTTCTTTAGTGTACCATTTGTGCTCAGAGGTCGAAAAAGAATTTTTTGACCCTAAAAAAGTGTAAAAACCTATTTACTTTTTGTGTTTCTTACGTTTTTCTAAGACTGATGTGAGATTATTGTGGTAATATAGAAATTAATTTTAATAAGCGTGAAGATCGGAAAAAATGCAGGCAAAAACTGGAATAGTATAAAATCTATTATGGAACAAACACGGCTACAGGTAGTGTCTAGTGCCTTGCATTGAGGTTAAAGTGAGGTTATATACGTTCTATTTTTATAAACGTGTTTGATGTTTCTTTCACAAATTCTATTTTATACGCTTTTTAAACTAATGGTACTTTAAAGTATCGTCGGTAGATAAAAGATAAACTCGACTCGTTAAAATGTGAAAATAAAGGTTATAGTATTTGAAACATATTCTTTTTTTTCTTTTTTAGTTACTGAAGAGTATTTCTTAAAGTTATCTGCGGTACAAATTTTGCATATCACCTCATCATAGTGTCTAGTGCTTTGCATTGAGGTTAAAATGAGGTTATATACGTTCTATTTTTATAAACGTGTTTGACGTAACTCTTTTTAATCTAATGGTACTTTAAAGTGCCGTCGGTATATAAAAGTTTAACCTGGACTCGGTAAAATTTGAAAATAAAGATTGTAATATTTGAAACAATTATTTTTAGTTACTTAAGAGTATTTTTTAAAGACATCTGCAATAAGAACTATGCATATCACCTCATCATAGTAATTAAGGAGGATTTTATGAGGTGGTTCTTTAGTGTACCATTTGTGCTCAGAGGTCGAAAAAGAATTGTTCGACCCTAAAAAAGTGTAAAAACCTATTTACTTTTTGTGTTTCTCACGTTTTTTCTAAGACTAATGTGAGATTATTGTAGTAATATAGAAATTAATTATAATAAGCGTGAAGATCGGGAAAAATGCAGGCAAAAACTGCAATAATATAAAATCCTTTATGGAACAAAAACGGCTACAGGTAGTGTCTAGTGTCTGTATATAGAGGCTGAAAAAGATTGTTGGACCATAAGAAAAAGTAAAAAAGTATTTACTTTTTGTGTTTTTTTTTTTTTCCTAAAATTCATAGGAGATTATTGTGGTAACGTAAGAATTAATTATAACACACTTCAAGATTGTGAAAAATGCAAGCTAAAACTACAATAATATACAATATTTTCTGAGACAAAAACGGCTACAGGGGGCGTCTAGTGTTTTGTATTGAGGTTAAAGTGAGGTTATATACGTTCTAAAAGGGAGGTTATATAAATGTGTGGGTTATATAATGTTTGTAAAACTTATAAAATATTACAAAAGGAAAAAATAAACTGAAATAGTAGTCACATAAATGATCTATTTTTATCTGAGTAGATAATTTTATAGAAAAAAAATTGCAGTTTTAAAAATAGAAAATTTATTTCATCAAGCACTATTTTAAACCTAAAAACCATTAATAAAATAAGCAGAATATGAAGGGTTCTTATATGTTAACGAAAAGGTCTCCGATAAAACGCTTTCTATTTTTATGCAAGAAATTATACAAAAAGAAAAAAAAAAAAAATCGCTAATATGGCGACAAAAATTCAAAAGCCGACAAGGGAGAGA
The DNA here is from genome assembly GCA_963930645.1 of Salticus scenicus. Taxonomy (NCBI): domain Eukaryota; kingdom Metazoa; phylum Arthropoda; class Arachnida; order Araneae; family Salticidae; genus Salticus; species Salticus scenicus. The sequence continues at coordinate 258,969,802 of OZ005653.1, forward strand.
TATAATAATGTTGTGTAGCAGGATAATGTTTAGTTGTTTATTTATTTTTTTATATACCAATCACTATGCTAATTTAACATACAAATAAATGAGCTGCTGTGTGTGACTGCACTTGCACGCTGTCGGGCAGAAATATTTGACTAATTCAAATTAATATTTAAATAAGTAAATAAAGATATGTTTTAATAGAAAGCATAGTCTTGGAGACAAACTTGGCGAGTGGGCGACCAAATTTGGTGAAAAATGATAGTTTAGGGTTCCCGATGCTTCGAAGCTCTCCGATACACGGGAACATAGATTTTGAGCTTACCAAGGGATTCTCGATGGAGTCATCTCCAAGCCCCATCGCCAAAAGTTATAAGTAGTTGTGAGTTGATTTTTGCGAAAGAGTATGTAGTCACTGCGACATTTAGTTCATAAATTATATTTTATACGCTTTTAAAACTAATGATACTTGAAAGTATCGTCGGTAGATGAAAGTTTAAACTTGACTCAGTAAAATCTGAAAATTAAGTTCATAGTTCAAGTTTATAGTTTAAATTACCATTTTAATATCGGTTTAAAACTTAAAAAAAAAAAAAAAAAAAAAAAAAAAAAAGGAAAACTTTCCAGATTACATAAACTCAATCAAACAGAAAATTATGTGTCAATTATATAGTAAATTATTTCATAATTTAATTGGTCTCCCATGTTCGCATTAGAAATTTAATTTATATTCTCTGACTTAACGTATTTTTTTAATGACAAGTAATAATTTAAAGATTTTTTTTTTAAATTGAATATCTTTCGCATCAGTTAAAAGCTTTATTATTATTATTATTATTATTATTATTATTTTAATATTTTTCTTAATTGAAACTGATGTCTTTATATTCTGCAATTATTACGAAATTTTAATAAGAAGAACAGTTTTAAAATTAAATAATAACAGCTATTGTAAATTATTACTAAATTGTTATCTTGAATAAAACATTTAAAAAAAAAAAAAAAGGAAAAAAAAGGCCATATTATTATTTTTTTAAATTATTCATAATTTAACATCCATTTATCAAAATTTATATTTGTTTAGAAGGGGAGTACTAATTATTTTTCAAATTGTTTGAAAGAGGTTATTAAATTTTAACTATACACACTTAACCTGTATACACAAGATAATTATTACCATAGAATGAAATTTGAGTATGTCTGAACAGAAATTTTTATTTGGTTTATTTCAAAATACTAGTATTTGGTATTTGTACTAGTATATTTCTAAGTATTACTCCTTCAAGTACGTAAACTTCACTTAATATTTAAGTTTATTGAAGGATTTAGAAAAAAAGTTAAAGATATAGGCTACATTTAAAAACGCAGAAAATAGTTTTCAAGCATTTCCCAATAACGCATTTCTCAATAAGCGTTTCTCAATTCTATTTATTTTCAATAATACAAATTTTAAAATAAAATGTTTATATTGCATTCATGATTTTCTGTAAAAATACTACCCTATTTCACATTATCCTTTAAAAGAAAGTCGATTCCATATTTCCCTTCCTAACTATTCTATTTTACACCCCCCCCCCCCTACAAAATAAAAAAAGTTTTTTTTATCTTAAGTAAAAATTTTGCATGTAAACTCTGTTTATTGCAACATAAAATCGTCAAAACACATTAACAACACTTAAAACTCTGCCATAGTCTAATCCACATTGATCCAACATGCTTCAGTTTATAATGGTGAATTGAAATAGAAATGGTATATCATATTCACCTACTTTCCCCTAGGTGTTTAAATAGAAATTTCTGGTTTTGGATAATATCAATGCATATATATTTGCATTTGCATTCCTATTTCATTTATTTATTTATTATTATTATTATTTAGTTACCATTCTATTAAGTTCTGATCTGTCTTCATTGTACTATATATATATATATATATATATATATATATATATATATATATATATTTGCCCAGATACTAACATTGCGATTTTTATATTTTTTTATAAGTTCTAAGAATTTTTTAATTTTTGTGATTGTTATGCTTAAAAATTATAAATATGAAAAACAAAATTTAAAAAATAAAATAGAATGACATATACATAGCATTTCATAATCTTATATATATTATAAATGTGAATGTCCGTGAATTTATTTGACTGAGTTTCACGCCAAAACTGCTCGACGGATTTCGATGAAATTTGTAATGGAGATAGCTTATACACTAACTTACAAAGTTGGCTGCCTTTTATTCCGAAAAAAACTTTGTTTTTGTTATTTTTATGCATAAAATAGCAATATTGTAAGCTAATAATAGCAAAAAATAACCATTATATTTTATCCATAATTTAATTGTTGCCAAAAAAAAAATTACGAGTTTTTTTTTTTTTTTTTTTTTTTTCCAACAGGAAAATAAATACATTTATCTAAACGTGAACAATAAAAAGTAAAAAAAAATAAAAAAAATTATGCATCTCACGAAAATTGACGTCATTTTTAATTTAAAATTTCTTTTACACGTTGATGAAGTGCTAATACAGTTTACGATGCTAATATATGTTGTACTAAAATCAGTTTTATTTATAGATCCTCCTGGGTAATTTTTTAAATTGTTGCGTTGAAGTACACCGAACAATTTTCGCCAAGAGGTTTAATTTAGCAACAGCGATTTTAATCTAGGTAGTTCAAGAAAATGTAAAACTTATAAAATATTACAAAAGGAAAAAATAAACTGAAATAGTAGTCACATAAATGATCTATTTTTATCTGAGTAGATAATTTTATAGAAAAAAAATTGCAGTTTTAAAAATAGAAAATTTATTTCATCAAGCACTATTTTAAACCTAAAAACCATTAATAAAATAAGCAGAATATGAAGGGTTCTTATATGTTAACGAAAAGGTGTCCGATAAAACGCTTTCTATTTTTATGCAAGAAATTATACAAAAAAAAAAAAAAAAATCGCTAATATGGCGACAAAAATTCAAAAGCCGCCAAGGGAGAGATATAATAATGTTGTGTAGCAGGATAATGTTTAGTTGTTTATTTATTTTTTTATATACCAATCACTACGCTAATTTAACATACAAATAAATGAGCTGCTGTGTGTGACTGCACTTGCACGCTGTCGGGCAGAAATATTTGACTAATTCAAATTAATATTTAAATAAGTAAATAAAGATATGTTTTAATAGAAAGCATAGTCTTGGAGACAAACTTGGCGAGTGGGCGACCAAATTTGGTGAAAAATGATAGTTTAGGGTTCCCGATGCTTCGAAGCTCTCCGATACACGGGAACATAGATTTTGAGCTTACCAAGGGATTCTCGATGGAGTCATCTCCAAGCCCCATCGCCAAAAGTTATAAGTAGGTGTGAGTTGATTTTTGCGAAAGAGTATGTAGTCACTGCGATCCAGAGTTATTCAGAGACCTATTTTGAGTCATTGCACTTTAGGGATTGAGCTCTAAGCGACTGGACATTTTTCGTGAGTGAGCGAAAATTTTTGCTCTGGTGTAGTTGATGTTATTTGCTTTACTCCTGTAGAACAAGTGACTATTTTTTGGACTGTCCCAGAACATTCATCGAATAATGACTTATACTGTACGAGTAAAAGCTTCAACTGTTTCCAGAATATTCGAAGAATTAACACCAGCTATTGGACTGTTTTCGAAAATATTTGTTTTAATAATAGTTTTGTTGTACAGATTCGAGAAGTTCAAAAAATGTTTGATATTGCCGAGGAGGTCCCATACTAAAGCTGTGACGAAAATAGTCGCCAATCGAAATATATTCAGTTACAAAGATATCATTTAAATATAGTGTCCAGCGAAGCGGGCAAAGCCTGCTAGTAGTAAATAAATAAATAAATAAAATGTAAACAGACCAGCATACATTAATAACAAATATCATACATAAAAACATAAGTATTTTGTATCGATAAATAAAAGATTTTTTGTAAAAAACATCAACAAATCGGCGCCTGGAAATTTTGTGTTGTCGGAAAGGAAAAATCAGGAAAAGCCTGATGAAGTCAGAAAATTTGTGACTGATATGGAATAGACATCTTAGTTTCACAATTTTATTAATTTGAAATTATTCAAGTATATTTCGTAGAATGATTAAATAAATGTTATATATATATATATATATGTGTGTGTGTGTGTGTATATATATATATATTATACAGGGTGTCCCATAAACCTGTAAGCATTTTAAAAATTCATAACTTTTCAATGAATTGATAGAATGGAACGCGGTTTGCGAAAAATCATTCTCGTGAAGGGAGATCTTTTATATATATATAAAGAAAAAATATAGTTAATTTTTTTGTCGATGATAGTTAGACAAATATTTTTTTCACACGGATGTGAACGAAAATTATGCAAATGAAAGTCCTGTAAATTGCACAATTTTGCGATTAGAACAGTTTATTTCTTATTTTGCCTCTTACTTGTGCATACATGAAATCTTAATTGCGATGCTGACTTGGTGGATAAAGTGTTAATGTTGAAGATGTTTTCCCTAAAGTAAGAGCTGCCGATTGGCGCTGCAGTTAGCAGTATTATAACTCGTTTGCCTACTGCAATTTGTGGTGACGACGGACATATAGAATAGAATTTATATGCCTGTAAACATTTGCATGCGAATATGTACAGTTTTTCAGGAAATTGTGTGATCTGGTCACACACAGCGCCCTCTATCGGCAAATAGCTTAATTATTATTTTTCTTTACCAAAAAAAAAAAAAAAAAAAAAAAAAAATCTTCACGAGAAAAAGTTCGTGCGGTTTTTTATTGCTTCATTTCATAAAAATACATAAAATCAAATGACAATTTTTAATCAAAATACTCTCCATTACTTTCTACAACCTTTGCCAATTTTTCGGGTAACAAATGTATACCACGGCGATAGAAGCTCTCGTCTTTGGAGACAATAAAATGATCCGCGTCCGCACGAACTTTTGCAACGACCTAATATTATATATATATATATTCAAAGTAGTATATTGGAAAAACGGTTTACCTTAGATTTACAAGCGAAAAAAAAAAAAAAAAGATTTTTTCATTTTATAGCGTTTGAAGTGATAAAAGAATAAAAACTTAAATAAACTATTTTATATGTTCTTTTCTAAAATTAAATGTCCTTTTATGTTTTTTCATACAAAAAAAAAAAAAAAAAAAAAAAAAAAAAAAGAATTAAAAAACATTGGTTTTAAAAAACATTGGTTTTAAAACACAAACCTTGCATTACTTAAAAAAGAAAAAAAAAAAAAAAACTTGATAGTATCAACTATCTTACCTTTCATTCTTAATTAAGAATAAGCTATGCCTATAAAAGAGATGAAAATAATTCATAAAAAATTATAACAAAGAAATAATGTTTAGCATAAAACATTTAAACACCAATTGAACTATCATCATTATTATTTTTATTGCCTGATTCAGCCTCATATTATTAAAGAGTTGAATTAAATTAATTCTTACATAAAAACTTCCATGACGGGAAAAAAATGCCATTTAATTTTGTTAATAATACGTCCGATACGGATTAAAGAAAAAAATATTAAAAGTAAGCAATCAACTTACAGACATAATTAAAAAAATTTCTTTCGTTTTCTTCACTCAGTAGTCGATTTGTAACATTATAAGTTATTTTATATTTATCTCACAGATTGCTGTTTCTTACTAACATTTATTAATTAATATTTATTAATTTAGAAAGGCAGCAAAGAAAAGATTCATTAATTTTTATTATGCTGATTTTAAATTTCATTTAGATATTAATAAGTAATTAAAATATAAGATATGACATTTTGAAAAAAAAAAATTATAAACTTCGTGCAGGTCTCATATTAATTAAAAGGCTTTATACTTAATTATTTTTACTTAATTGAAATAAATGTTTATATTTTATTGCTCTTCAGCATTTAATGAATAGTATGCAATAAAATATGAGTCTATTATAATTTTGAATTATGAACTATCCAAAAAATTATTTTAAGTCCTTTTCTTTAAATAGATAAAAATAGTTTAATTTCCAGTTTTTAATGTAATTCAGGTTTTAAAATAATGAGAAATTACTGTTGTCTTAATAATTAAAATAATAAATAATGTACTTATTTATTTAAATATACGAAATATTGCCACAAAGCGAACTTTCTTTACAGCCGCCGTGGTGTAGAGGTGTGTCTTTGGACTGTCACCCAGACGACTTCAGTTCGATTCCAGCTGAGGGCAAGTAAATTTAAAGACTCTAAATTCTTATAATTGTCTTTGCATATTTAATTTAATATTCTAGCAGTTTCTAGAATATTCAAATTTATGTTAATCTTGTATTCTGAAATATTCGAATATTGTATATAAGTGACTTGTTTCGCAGTTTGAGGATGTTCTCAGCCGCGTGCAGCTGTGTTACAAGTTTGGTCTGAAAATAAACTGTGTTTTTTATTTCACTTTGGATCTTCACGACATCTACGTAACAATATTTTAGGTAGACTTGAACGGAACAAGAGTGGACAGAGAGGTTAAAAACTCTATACCTTTCCTATTTCATTAAAAAAAAAACTCTTATGATATATATGTAACTGTAAAAATGAAATGAAGTAAAGTCAGTGTGAGTGACTATACAGTCGGCAGCAAAGGTAACGGACCACTAGCAATAATTCCTGTCTAAAAAAAGTACACTTAATACTGCCTTGTTAAATAAATCCTTGTTGAATCGTGTTCTTAGTCAGTCTAAGAACATGATTCGACAAGGATTTATTTATCAAAACAATTTTTTAAGTGTACTTTTTTCACATCGGAATTATTGGCTAGTGCTCGGATACTTTTGATGCCGACTGTAGATTTGTTGTTGACGCACACTGTCACCGAGATGAATACACAAACACACACACACACATATATATATATATGTATATAATTAAAGAGGAAAATATATAAAAATATTAAAAGACCAAAAATTAATAAAATAATCAATATTAAAACTGAATTTACACACTGAATGCGCAGTAAAATGCAACAAATTGATGATATATAAACATAATTAAGAAGTGAATAATTATAATCAGATAAATAACTATGAAACCAAACAATTTTTAAACGAAAAAGCCTTGATGCTATCATCAAGAAAACCCCTCAGTTATAGGCTGTAGAAATCTGTAAGATGTTTTAAAAGCTACTAACAAAAGTTAGAAGTCGCTTAGTCCCCAACATTTTACGAAGAGAAAAAAATTCTTATCTATTGCAGCTCGAAATTCCGTATGAAAAATTCAATAGTTTTAAAATATTTTACTGAAAGAAATTAAATATCCAAATGTATCAGAAAATAATCATATAAATCGTACATTTATTTCTTACAAAATTCTATTACACAAATCAAATAAGGAATTTTCAATATGCTGCAGATTTAATGTTTAAAATTCTTAAACAAAAATTCTGTTAAAAGATTTTATGAAATTTTGTGAAGCGTTAATAAATTACTTTAAGAAAGAGGTAAAAGTTCATCCTGCTTCGTTTTGTGTGGTTTTAGAGGTTTGGAGACACATACAATCGTACCTTAATTATTTTATCTGATGAAGATTGATGCTTAATTATGTAACCCGAAACAATTGTCATACCTATTTTTCTACTTATATTTTTTGTTCGCAAAGTTTTTATTTACCAGTCTTCCACACTATTATTTTTGTGCATTTTTTTGGAAAACATGTATAATCTAAATAAATAAATAAATAGATTAAAAAAAAGAAAAGAAAAGAAAAGAAACCTATTTTAAATAAAAACGTTTTTCAAGTTAGAAAATGAAATTTAAGTGCTATATTTTTGAAGCGAAAAGAAATCTGTTTAAAAGATATTCTTCAAAAAAATTACATAATACATTTAGCTTTTATTCAGACTAAATGACATTTTAATAAAATATATAACTGCACAGGTTGAGTTTTACTGAAAGCAAATACACACACATATATATATATGTGTGTGTGTGTGTGTGAGCAGGTATTAAAACAAGTATTAATACAACAAACAAACAGGTATTTAATACAAAATTAATTAATTAATTAAAAATTAATTAATTAATTAAAACAAGTATTAATATATATATGTATATATGATAAAATTTAAATATAGGAGGGAGTAAAACTTGAATTATTAAATAAATAGAACTAGAACAAAGTTTTTTATAAACCAATGCACAAATGCAGCAAAAGGAAATATAAAACTATAATAAATAAGCAAAATAATCAAAGCCAGATGAAAATTTAATCCCGAAACATATAAGAGCCTTCATCAGGGGAGCTCCTCCATGTGGGAAAGGAAATATGAGAAGTTTCTGACGAAACGCTAGTAATTTAAACAAAAAACACGTTTCTAACCCCCAACTTCTCACAGATGGAAGCAAGACCATACAGCAAACGATTTTTAATTAATACAAAGCATAAAAAGCAATTAAATTCAGAAATCAAGCACAAAATATAATACATCAATATAAAATACAAGAATATATACATACATACATGGACAAACTGGAATAGTCATTAGAATATAGAAAGTTAAAAACCACTATATTCTATATTCTAATGACTATTCCAGTTTGTCTATGTATGTATTTATATATTCTTGTATTATTTATATTCTTGTTTTTTATTTTGATGTATTATATTTTGTGCTTGATTTCTGAATTTAATTGCTTTTTATGCTTTGTATTAATTAAAATTCGTTTGCTGTATGGTCTGGCTTCCATCTGTGAGAAATTGGGGGCTAGAAACGTGTTTTTTGTTTAAATTACCAGCGTTTCGTCAGAAACTTCTTATATTTCCTTTCCCTACATGGGGGATTTCCCCTGATAAAGGCCCTCATGTGTTTTGGGAATAAATTTTCATCTGGCTTTGATTATTTTGCATATATATATATATACAGGGTCCGCCAAATGGCCCACACCACCCTTTTATCTCAGAAATGCGTGAAAATTTTGAAAAATGACAAAACACGTGTTCAATGAATTCGATGGGAACCATTTTTAGTGAAAAAAGTTGGACTAGGAGGGCTATTAGGGAGGGCAACTTTAATATTTCAAATGGGAGGGTATATCTTGTAATAAATCCCTGGAAACGTCTCTTCAAGCCGATGAATTTGATATAAATAGTTTTGTCCTGCGATGATTATTAAATCAGATACATAAGTATAAATTCCACATTTAAAAATTCGAAAAACGCATGTATGCTCTTTAATCATTATCGCAGGACAAAACTATTTATATTAAATTCATTGTCTTGAAGAGACGTTTCCAGTGATATATCTCAGGACATACCTTTTTTATTTGAAATTTTAAAATTGCCTCACTATTACCCCCCCCCCCCTTCTGTCCCGGGTTTAAAATATTGTCACCAAAAGAGCTCCGCTTTGAATTCACTGAATGTGTGCTTCACCATTTTTCAAAATTCCGACTCATTTCTGAGATAGGAGGTAATTTGGTATTTTTGGTGGTATATATATTGCTACATTGCTACATTGATTGTCTAAAGAAAAACAGATCATCAAATTCAAAATTATCACACAGGAACAAATAATACAGATACCCTGCAATAGTTTTATGAAAGAAATGAAAACATTCTCAATACTATCTTTATAATGAACCATAAAAACTCGTATTCACTAATAACGAGCGGATTAAAAAACGATAAATAACAAATTGACAATAAAGAAGCAAGTTAAAACATAACAAACTCTTTATCATCAAAGGCAGAATAAGGATAAACTTAATTAAAAGTTTAAAGAACGGTCAAAAGATGAAGAATGGACTCTTCCCGCCTGACGTCAGAGGTCACATGATGCAGTTGTTTTAAACCAAGAACAGATTTAGCTCTTTTAAAAGTTAAACTTTTCTTTATAAACTCTTTTAAACTTTGTTGGAAAATGATGAAAATAAAAAAGTATTTTTTACCATGTTTTCATTTATTTCGATTCTTGCTTGTTTGTTTGTTTGTATGTTTGCTTGTCCAGTACAAATCTTGCAATTGATTTTTAACTAACTTCCTGACATTTGAAACTTTCAGGACAGCTCAGAACACGGTGACAATACATTTTTTTTAAACTTTTAGTAAACTGTTTCAAGTCCCTACTACCTTCGGCAGCGTTTATATGACTCGACAGAAAATTTATTTAACTAACTTCCCGACTAGCTAGATATTTGAAACTTCCAGAATAGTTCAGAAAACGGTGAAAATGCATATTTTAAATATTTTTAACGAACTGCTTCGGGACCCTGCTGCCTTTGGAGCGTTATCAGTACAAAGCTTGCAATCGATTTTTGACTAACTTCCCGGCCATTTGAAACTTTCATAATAACTCAAAACACGATAGCAATGAAATTTTTGATACTTTTAGCCAATTGTTCCGGTTTGCCGCTGCCTTCGGAAGCGTTTATATGATTCAATGGAAAATTTAAAAACATGGTATATAAAAAGTTCCTTTTATCTTGTAATTATTATTATTCATTCTAATGTGAAATATCTGAAAAATTATTTTAAAACCTATTTATTTCGGTTATAGGACTGTCGTGTTACTTAATAATAATGATAATTTGCCGAACTGAAATTTTAAATGCCAAAACAGCGATAAAGAGCCAGATATAGCAATCGATTGGTTCATATCATGTGATTCATGTTGAACCACGGAAAGCTAATTCTTTATTCATTCAATTAGCACTCTACTTTATTTAGGTATCTTATTGTTTATTACTAGATCAGTTGATGTAACAGTTGCACTACAACATACAAAAATCGATTCTTACATGCGAAAATAAATAAACATATAAAGTGATTTTTAAAGAATTATTAAAATTACAAATATGATTATTCTACTGTTTACAAATGCCCAATACAGTCGAACATCCTTAACCTGAATCTCAATGGGGATAAAAAAATTTGTTCATGTTATCAATAGTTCATGCTATCAGTAACTAATCTCCATATAACTAAACTAATTTTCCTTTTGCCGGGATTGTGGAAACAGTTCATATTAAAAGTAATTCACGTTAACAGTGTTCACGTTAACGAGGTTCGACTGTATAACTTTTATTTAATATTAAATTAATATTTTTGTTCTTAAGAACAATATTTAACTGAATTCGATTCTTTGTTATTTCTGCAACACTCGATTTAGCAGACGACACTGGTGTAACGAATCTCTCTCTCCAACCCCCTGGAATTTGGAAGGAGTGCCCGTTCCTCCCACTCACCCCCCTTTCCATCCTCCGGACCGGAACGAGGGGCGATTTGAAAATGAGAGGGAAGAAGAAAAGAGAGACTGGTGTAGAGAGATGACGATGGACATGAGGCAATCTGCTTCCGAAGATGTTTTTTATTCTTTTAAAAGTGATTCTGTTAATAATAATAACTAAGCTCAAATGTAAATATATTATGTAAATAGTCTTTATTAAATGGTCAATCATATAAGGATTCATTTCATTGACACCAAGCTTATACACGCTACGCTACCAGTGTGAAGACGTTACAGCTTAGTGATATTAAATCTGGTGCCAGCGGTCGGATGACGCTAGAACACCGTTGAAGTTTTGATGATTTTCTTCGTTTGGAAGATTTTTTAGTCGGAAGCAAACTGCTTCGCTCTTTTTTTCCCGAGTCATCCAAACTGGATGTGAAGAATTGTGCATATGTCTAACTAGACGGATGATCGTCATTTTACATTATTAAAGCAAGTTGCTTTCGTTCTTTTTAGTCTGCGTCATCCAAACTGGATGTGAAGAATAGTGATATCTGGCTAAACTAGTCAGCTCATCTTTATTTTATATTGTTGAAGCAAGCGGCTTCGTTTTTTGTCTGAGTCATCCAAACTGGATGTGAAGAATAGTGATATCTGGCTAAACTAGTCAGCTCATCTTTATTTTATATTATTGAAGCAAGCGGCTTCGTTTTTTGTCTGAGTCATCCAAACTGGATGTGAAGAATAGTGAGTGATATCTTGCTAGTCAGTTCATCGTTATTTTATGTTATTTTGTTATTGAAGCAAGCTGCTTTTATTATTTTAACCAATCTGGATATAAACATTAGTGTCTAAGCTTTAAAGTTGTGGGTCAGTTGACCGAAGATATTTTGCTGTCAAACAAGATTTGGGTGAGTACTATTTTCATTTTTAAGTTGCAATTTAAATGTTTGTTTGGCTTTTAAATGATAATAAGTATTCTAGATGCATTAAATGCAAATTAGTATCAGTGCATTTAATAGGTAAGGGAAAACGTTCCTTCTTTTATTATTGTATTTGAAATGTGTTTTCAGGTCTATAATATTTAAATTGTGTTTAAAATAGTTACCCGTGTTTGAAATTGAAATTTACAGTGAAGTATTATAGATTAGCGAAAATTATTTAAAATTATTGAAGTATTATTAGATAGGAATTTGATAAGAAATGCAAAAAAATTATTAATTTTGATCTTTTTAAATTATCTATTTTGTTGTTTTAAATTTAATAATTTTGTTATTTTATAATTAAAAATAATTATTTTTGGAAGAGTTAGATAAGATTTTTAAATTATGGCTTTTTTGGGTAGAGCGAGAAAAGCAAATTTAAAATTGCTGGCTGAAGAGTTAGGAGAAGACGTCTCTGTAGATTGTAATGTTATTCAGTTAATAGCGCTCATTAAAGCTAATAAAAATTATGATGAAGAGCTTGTTAAAGCTATGCTGGGAACTATTACTGAAAACGAGAAAGAGCGAGAAGGAAGAGAAAAGGCACGGGAGCGGCAGGAAAGGGAACAAGAAGAAAAAGAAAAAGAGCGTGCGTATGAGTTAGAAAGATTAAGGTTAGAAGCAGAGTTGAGGAGTAATCCGGAAGTTTCAAGTAACTCTCAGAACGGGAGAAAAAGTCATTCCGAATTTCAAAAATTAATACCGAAATTTGAACCAGAAAATTCAGATATTGGCTTATATTTAGTTCTATTTGAGCGGCAAGCTACTAGGGCTAAAATTGAGAGGAATGAATGGGTATCGATTTTATTAGGATTGCTTCCAAGCGACATCGTGCAGTTAATTGCTAGAGAATCTGATGAAAATGCAGAGGATTACGATCATGTTAAGCAAATGCTTTTAAAAAAATTTAAACTGAGCCCGGAAAAATTTAGGCAAAAATTTGTTCAACATCAAAGAGATGCCAAAAACACCTGGAAAGATTTTGCTTTTGAAAGTAAAAATTATTTGGAAGAATGGTTGCAGGGTCTAAAAGTCGAAAGTTTTGAGGCGTTAAAGGAAATGATGGTTGTCGATCAGATAAAAAAAAGGGTCAGTCCGGAGATTAAGGAACAGTTTTTAGATACTTGGTCCTCTATAATATCCGTTTCCAAATTAACAGAAATGCTGGATAATTATGAGGACGTAAGACGACAGTGGAAGAAACCTCTTGAGAAATCTATAAATGATAAAAACCATACCTTCGCGCCAAAGCGTAGAGAACACTATTCTATCGACAAACCCACTAACTCGCGGGTTTACTCGGACAAACGAATAAATGAGAAAAACATTTCTAAATTTGGTAGGCCAAAGAAACTTCGCTGTTACGAATGTGGAAGTACGGAGCATTTGAGACCCAACTGTCCTCGAATTGTTCGTGTTAACCAGGAGAGTCTAAATAATATTAATATCGAACAACACGAATTCTTAGTGCCGTATCTCACACAGCGATATGTTAATGAGCATAAAATTAAAATATTACGCGATACAGGTTCAACTTTAGATGTTGTATGCAAAAAATATGTTAAATCGGGTGATTTTAATGGAGAAATCGTATGGTTAAAACAACCTCTAGACATAAACCAAATATGCTTGCCATTAGCAGTAGTAGAAATAAAAGGGGATTTCGGAGTTTTCAAAACAAAAGCAGCAGTGTGCGCCGATAATTTAGATGAAGGACGGTATATCTTGGGCAACAGAACTGCGGCAATGATAAAAGAGAAAACGGGGTATGATTTTATTAATAGTGAAAAAATAAATGCTGTTCAGACTAGGTCTCAGACCAAAGCCGATAGGGAAAACAACCTTGATGGTTTGGAAAAACCCAATTGTGATTCTGAAATTTCAAAGGGGATTGAAATTGAGGGAAAAATTAATGATATAGCAGACATTCCCATGGTGGAAGGAAGTTCTACCGAATTGAAGCTCTTAAACATCAATCAATATGATTTTCGGAGCGCTCAAGAGGCGTGCTCTGGTCTGAGCGAGCTTTTCGAAATTGCTAAGGCTGGAGGGGGAACTTCCAAAAGGGAAAAGTATATTATTAAAGATGGGATTTTGCTAAAAATTCAAACAGATAAGTCAGGTGTAGTGCGAAAATTACTCGTAATACCCAAAAAGATAAAAGAGAAAATTATGTCATTATGCCACGAAGGTACTTCAGCGCATTTAGGAAGTACGAAATCAAAGGATAAATTGTCCAGATATTTTTACTGGCCAGGCTGCTATAAAGACATGGAAAATTTCATAAAAGCGTGCGATAGCTGCCAAAGAGCCGGAAAACCGAATGAAAAAATTAAAGCGCCCTTAAAATTAGTACCAGTAATTCAGGAAGTATTTTCTAAAATAAATATTGATGCATGTGGACCCCTTCCTATAACCACCAATGGAAACCGATATCTGATAACTGCAATTTGCATGGCCTCGAAATACCCAGAAGCAATTCCTGTCCCTGATATAGGATCTCTAACTGTAACTCAGGCTCTATTAAATATTTTTAGTCGAACGGGTTTCCCTAAGGAAGTGCAATGCGATCTCGGAACCTCCTTTACGAGCGCCTTAACTTCGGAATTTTTCGAGCGTTTTGGAATAAAAGTATCGCACAGTTCGGTGCATCATCCCCAATCCAATCCTGTGGAGCGTTTTCACCGAACGATTAAGCGGTTGTTGAGAGCGCTTTGTGTAGAAGCGGGACGGGACTGGGAGCAACATCTTCAATCTGCGCTATTTGCCTTACGAACGGTAACGCATGAAAGTACCAATTCACCCCTTCGGAGCTGCTGTATGGGAAAAACTTGAGAAGTCCGGAAACGTTAATATACGAACATTGGGTTGACGTAGAGGAAGAAAATCTGCCTGTGACGGAGCACGTTTTCTAACTTAGAAACAGGTTAAAAAGGTGTCAAGAGGTAGCCGTCTCGACTATGAGATCAAAACAAGAAAAGAGAAAGCTGTGGTATGACAGAAATGCCGTGAAAAGGGAGTTCAAAGAGGGGGATTTAGTACTGGTATTGGCCACTGCAAGACAAAATAAATTATCCGTACAATGGATTGGGCCTGGAAAAATTATAAAAAGAATGTCCGAAACAAATTATATTGTCGACATACCAGGAAGAAAAGACAAAACAAAAATATATCATATAAATATGCTCAAACCGTACTATAAAAGACCCGAATGTATAAATTTATTAAATTTAGAGGAGGAAGAAATTTTAGTTGAGGAAGATATTGAATTTCCTCATATAGGAACGGATCCGACTGTTTATAATTTTGAAAATTTGATCCAAACGAATAATCTGGAAGAATTACTTGATATCAAACAAATTAAGCAATTACAGCGTATATTAAATCGATATACAAACATATTTTCGAACAACCCCGGCCTAACAGATTTAGTGGAGCACGATATAGAATTAATTAGTGATAAAGTAATCCGAACTAAGCCATACCGTACTTCTCATAGGCAAAATGAAATTTTAAAAGTTGAAGTCCAGCGTATGTTAGATTTAAAAATAGTCGAAATTGGAGAAAGTGATTACACATCTCCTATGATATTAGTTGAAGTACCTGGTAGGGATCCCCGAGCTTGCGTCGATTATCGTCGTTTAAATGAAATAATTCGAACGGAATATTTTCCATTACCTAATATAGAGGATCGTGTTGAACAAGTCGCTGCCGCCAAATTTATTACTACTTTAGATATGGCGAAAGGGTACTGGCAAATCCCTTTGACCCCGAGAGCCCAGCGATTAGCTGCGTTCTGTACGAGTTTTGGGAGTTATAGACCTTTACGAATGACATTTGGTCTAAAGAATGCTCCATACTTCTTTAGCAAACTTATGGATAAGATGCTGAAGGGATGTGAATCATTTGCAGTGCCATACCTAGACGATATTGCAATTTTTTCGCATGATTGGGAACAGCATTTAAAAAATTTAGACACTGTCTTGGAACGTATAAAATCAGCTAAATTAACTATCAAACCCTCAAAGTGTCGATTCGCTGAAAATCACGTTCAGTATTTGGGGCATATCGTCGGACAAGGGTTTCGCTCACCTTCCGAAGCTAAGATAAATAGTATAATAAACTTTCCTACTCCATCCACGAAGACTCAGATTCGTGCTTTTCTCGGCACAGCAGGTTATTATAGCAGATATATACCCATGTATTCTGTTCTTGCTGCGTCACTTACAAATGCCTTAAAAGGTAAAATGAAGAAAGAAAAAATTCTCTGGTCGGAAGAGTGCGAGAATTCTTTTCAGAAGCTAAAAGAAAAACTTTCAGAAAAACCTGTGTTACAAGCGCCAGACTTCGAAAGAGAATTCATAGTACAAACAGATTCATCGGGCGTAGGAATGGGGGTAGTACTATCCCAAATAGATAATAGCGGTGAAGAGCACCCTGTACTATTTTTAAGTAAAAAATTCTCACCAACGGAGCGTAAATACAGCACTACGGAAAAAGAGTGCGCTTCTATAATTTTTGCAATTAAGAAATTACATTATTATCTAGACGGAAGAGAATTTACTGTAGTTACCGATCATAATCCTTTGGTATGGTTGCAAAAACATGCGAGTACTAACTCGCGTTTGATGAGATGGGCACTTGCTCTACAGCCATACAATTTTAAAATTAAGTATAGACCGGAAAAACAACACATGAATGCAGACGGACTTAGTAGAGCGTCTGTCGAATAAATTGTTTGTGAAATAATTTTTATTTTCGATTTCTTAACGAATATTTAAATGTTTTTATTATTGTATTAATATCCTATTTAATCTATACCATTTTATGTTCTAAGAGTTTAGAATGAGTTTCTTTTGCAACTATGATGTACAGTCACCCAAAAAAAAAACGCCACCCCCCCCCACCCAATTTCGCCGTAAATTATCGTAGAAACATGCGGCTGGTACCTATCGATCTGTAATAACGTCTAGTTTTTAAAGGTGTAATTATATTTTGCTTAAGGGGTCATCTACATATTAAAACACGTATAAACTTCATTTTTTTCAATGACGACCCCTATTTTTGACCTCATATTCAGATTTCTGAGATCAAGGCAGTTCGGTAAACTTACCTATTTATAGACTTTAAATCAATTTTAAACAGAGTTACACGTGAAAATGTGTTAGGGGACCGTTTATACATTTAGAAAAAATAAATCGTGATCAACTACTCAATATTCATTATTTATAAAACTTCACACCGGAAAAAAAGTTCAGGAATGTTCAATATAAAATAAAAAACGATTCAAATTCGCAGAACTTGCTTTATAAGCTTATGAATTAAAAGATTTTTATTGGTTTATTGCAAAAATCTAAATACCAAGGTAAAAGAACAGTAGTAATAATGATAATAATATTAATAGCAGTTAAAAAAAAGGTGTTTAATATTTAAGAAAAAGAATTATCTACTTCTTAAAAGCAAAAACTGTTTTATTTAAAAGACAAAAATTTAAGTTAAAATACATTTAAAAGACAAAAAATATATATAAAAACAATTAAAATCTACTAACTAACAATTATTATCTACTTCTTGTTGGGTATATTTTTATTTTATACAGTAAGCCTCGCATGAAAGTGTTACTATAAAGTTTTACATTTAATTTTAGGCGTACAAACCAACAATAGAAAATATACAAAAATATACATAACAAGATTTAAACTAAAATCTGAGAAAGGATATTTAATATTTTCGCGACTGCTGATGTAGTTTCACGTCATTTGGAAATCTGTAACTCCTCCAGTGGGCGTTTCTTTCACAATTTGTGTGTTACGATATTTCTTAAGAATATTCCTTATATTCATATTTATATAAACAAAATAGTATGAAACAAATTTTTTCACTAGAAAGAGTGTATATTCATATTATTGTGTATATTCATATGAAAATAAACATGGATATGGAAAAAACGGTTTCCTATTGCCTAGAACGAAAATTCCCCGTTCTGCAATCGTCTACTGTACTTGAATTCTTAATTATAAATATGTAAAATCTATATCTTTAAAAGTAATAAGACATATTACTTTGTTTTTAATTCTTTTTCCGTAATAATTGTGACGACAGTTTTACGCCGTGATTAGAATAATAGAAAATAAATAATATTGCACTTTGTTTCAATAATAGATTTTAAAACTTAAAGAAAAAAAAATACCACTTTATTATTCAGTATTAAAAAAACATTTAATAGAAGTTTTATATTTTATTATGTTACGTCATGCGATAAAATTTAAATAGCATAAACAGTAGAGTAAGCAAATGCGAAAATTTCACAAGATTAAAACAGAAAATTTGTTTTAAAAATTCTGATAAAAATTAATAAAAATCAATTATATTAATTTTAAAAAAGGAGAAAACAAAAGTATTGTTCACTGCGTATTGCTGTTTCAAATAATATTCCTCGTCTTACCGCGTTTTTTTTACTGTCATGATACTTAATTGAGGTGCACGAATCCTAGAATATTCAAGTTAAAAACAAAAGACAAAAGGGATAAAATAGAATTTTAGCAGTGAGAAACTAGAAAAAGTTATGTAATATTTAAGAACAAAGACTTAACATTTCAGAATCGAGTAAACTCCCTTCTTCAACGAAAGCCACGCCTTTACAGAATTTTTCTAAAACTTTACATTATAAAACAAAATTATTTTACATACTTCCAATTAAATCATTTAAATTTTGTCTTCAGCATTCAATGTAGTAAATGCCATTGACATTTATGCATACCAGCGTCACATATAGTGTCATATACGAGTATGCAAACTAGGTTTTTTAATAATGTTTCCGCAATATAGAGGCGGGGCTACATTTCTTTTGGAATTCTTTCCCAATCTCTTGCCTGCATTGCGATAATTTTATAAAAAATAAGCCAATTTGTATAATAAACATCGAAATGTTCTTTAGAAAACAATTATAATAACATAAAGGTAAATTAAAATAGTTTTTCGTCAAAATGAATAGAAATATTGACTCACAGATGATACAAATTATAACAAGTGACGCCCCCCTAACAGCAGTAAAAAATGAAATATCACTGTAACTCAAAAAATAATGTTAGGAACGAGCTGTAAATTTAGAAACCCATGTTTTTGATGATGCCCGTTCTATTCGTGTAAAAATTAACATAGGTCATAATTCATAATTTTTTCAAATATGAATTTATTAAAAATTTTCATAATTCAAAAAATGTTTTTTTAGCAAAAATTTGCATGGAATATGTTTGGGTCACTTCATTCTAACGAATAAAAAAAAACAGAATTTAAATATCATAATTATTTCGGAAGATATGATTTAATGTTTGTCACATTCATTTAACATTAGCATCCCCAAATTTTGACAGCTTATAACTCTATGAAAAATTGAGCGAAATATATAAACTATACCATTTTCCGTGATGATTTGATCCAAACAATTCAAAAATATTATAAAAAAGGGGGGTTACCATTGAAAAAAATGAAGTTGATGTCAGTTTTAATATGTAGACGACCCCCTAAGTAAAATCTAACTATAACATTATAAACTAGACGTTATTACAAACTGATCGGTACCAGTCGCATGTTTCTACGATAATTTACGGCGAAATTAGGTGGGGGGGGTGGCGTTTTTTTTTGGGTGACTGTACATGCTATTTAATATGTTTTTATATACTGTTTAATATGTCTTTTACAGACTGTTTAGTTTACATGTTAAAAAAAAAAAAAAGATGTGTGTTGCTTTGATTTCAAACATAGCAGATTAATTTGAAAGGTTTAAATTCCCCTTACCAATAACTGCACTGCAACAATTCTAAATTCATGAGAGATTTTTTAGTTAAACATTTTCAAAATTTAATTTTTTTTTCTCTTTCCCAAATTGTTGAAATTACAACTTAGGAGTGGAACATAGTGCAAAATATATTCACAGATAATCATTATGTGAACTTGATTTTCTTATGAACTTACTAACTTTATTTATGTACATTTATGTCACGAATTTTTCATCTGCTATGAAAAATTCCCTTCGAGGAAGGAGGGATCTCCTGTAACGAATCTCTCTCTCCAAGCCCCTGGAATTTGGAAGGAGTGCCCGTTCCTCCCACTCACCCCCCTTTCCATCCTCCGGACCGGAACGAGGGGCGATTTGAAAATGAGAGGGAAGAAGAAGATAGAGACTGGTGTAGAGAGATGACGATGGACATGAGGCAATCTGCTTCCGAAGATGTTTTTTATTCTTTTAAAAGTGATTCTGTTAATAATAACTAAGCTCAAATGTAAATATATTATGTAAATAGTCTTTATTAAATGGTCAATCATATAAGGATTCATTTCATTGACACCAAGCTTATACACGCTACGCTACCAGTGTCAAGACGTTACATCTTAGTGATATTAAATAAGAAAGGGCCCATTTTCTCTTCGAGAACGTACATTTCTTCTACCGCAATAAATCACTTGATTTCGAACTATAGTAAACTCTTAAGCCAAACTCTATAGGTAACCTTGCGAAAAAATCGAAACAATTCGAAAGATATAATGGGGAGAAAAATGATTGTATATTAAATAAAGGTAATTACCGCACAGATATAACGATAATAAATTGCAAGACACATAAAATCCGCATTCAGTATTATGTAAGAATTGAAGTGTATTTAGCAATTTACAAAGTTTAGTGGATCAGAAAAAGAATGTAAAAGGAATTTTACTCAATTAATTTACCTTTGCTAGAATAATTATTATAATAATAATAACTAAATTTCAACGCATTATATAAATTAGAAATGTTATCTTAGAAAATACAATAAAATGTAATTAAGCTATAGTTACAATAACTTCAATAAACAAGAAGACAATTAAAACGAATTAAGAAATGAAATGATTTTGAACATTACTATCATATACTTTTATTATTTATTTTTATTTTATGAAATTTTATTTACTTTTGTTGCAGTAATATTTTACAATAATGTGACATCGGGGTGTTTGTTAACAGTAGAAAACTAATGAGGGCATTTTATTCCTATATTTTTTTCCATTGAGAAAAAAATAATGCCGTTATTTACTTTAATTATATAAATGGATATTTTCTTTAAAGTATTTTAAAATCCCACGGCATTTTGATGCGTCAATATTTTAAACTAAATAACCTTTGTTTAATAGCTTTTTATTAGTTTTAAAGCTTTAAGTATAGAACATTAAATAGAAGAAAGGAGATACAAAAAAACCTATTTTCAAGTTTACTGCTCAGATACCTTAACATTTAGTCATTGATTGAGTTTTGAAATTTCTTAAAAAGCTTTCTCGGTCACAAGACTTTGTAAAAAAAATTAATTAAATTAAATCTGGTCTTAAAAGTTTTTTGGATAATAAAAAAGATATATTTTTCTTTCGATGGTAAATGATCCGGATGAAAGAGGAAATTTATTTGAAGACTGTTCAAAATTTAAAAAATAATTCAAATTTTGCATTTAATTCCTTTATAAATCTATCATTATTGCATACGTTTAGAATAATGATTTATATATGATCATTTGACAATTAAAAATTATTATTATTATTTTTTATTTCTTAAATATAAAACAAGAATATTATTTACAGGGAAGAACAGGGAGACTTTATCCCGTTTTATTTTCGGGGTCATAATTTTGTTGGTTTTCAGTTTACAAAGTCCATTCAAACCACAATAGATTGCAAATTTATTTGACTTTCAAATATAATTCATATATTTTTTCCTATTTCAAAAGTCTGGAGGTAATGTAAAAAATACGAAGAACGGGAAAAGTGGAAAAGTAATTTTATCACAATACATGGAAGACTTGGTCCAACATGATCACATCTCTTATATGCTTAGTTTTTTAAATGACATGGCAAGGTTTGAAAGTAAATGGCATTTATTCGCCTACGTTATCTACTCATTGGTGCATTATGTTTATAATTAACAAAATTCACAAATAAAAACTCATTTATATATGTTTTAATAGAAAATAATAATAATAATAAAATCAGTAAAAATTAAAGTTGAACTATTGAACTTTCAAAGAATCTCTGGAAAAAAAATTAAATCCAACACGTTTGTTACAAGATTTGAAGTTTGGCTTAGCTAGTTTTTTTACAATTTAAGACAGACCTACTTCCCCGATATCCTCCTTTTACGACCATTTAAAGGCGTTATCGTACCTCTTTTTCACACATTTCATTAGAAATAAATCCCTCCACTGTTTTCTTTTTGTTTTTGTTAGTTGATCAAAATAACGATGAAGGTTTTTTTTTTTTTTTTTTTTTTTTTTAGTGAAAACTTCTTTAAGCGCGTTCGGCATTTTTGAGATGGGAAAAAAACCATTGAACTCGCGACACTGTTACCGTAACCGACACCTCTGTATATAAGTATGTACAGTCAGCCAAAAAAAAAAAAAAAAAACGCCACCCCCCCACCTAATTTCGCCGTAAATTATCGTAGAAGCATGCGGCTGGTACCTGTCGATCTGCATCAACTTCTAGTTTTTAATGGTGTAGTTCGATTTTACTTAAGGGGTCATCTACAAATTAAAACAGGTATAAACTTCATTTTTTTTCAATGACGACCCCTATTTTTGACCTCATATTCCGATTTTTGAGATCAAGGCAGTTCGGAAAACATACCTATTTATATACTTTAAATCAATTCTAAATAGAGTTACACGTGAAAATGTGTTAGGGGACCGTCTATACATTTAGAAAAAATAATTTTTGATCTACCATGCAATATACATCATTTATTAAATTTCACACCGTAAACAAAATTCAGAAATGTTTATTATAAAATAAAAAACGATTCTAATTCGCAAAACTTTCTGTGTTAGTTTATGAATTAAAAGATTTTTATTGGTTTCTATTTATTAAACATTGAATAGTAAAATACATCACTTCATACGAAGAAAATTAAATAGCTTGAATCATATGAACCCTACAATACAATGTTGAATTACAAAAATCTAGGTACCAAGACCAAGGTAAAAGAATAATAGTAATAATGATAATGACATTAATAGCGGTTAAAAGAAAAAAAAAAGTGTTTATGTTTAATATTTAAGAAAAAGAATTATCTACTTCTTGTTGGGTATATTTTTATTTTATACACTAAGCCCCGCATAAAAGTGTTACTATAAAGTTTTACATTTAATTTTAGGCGTACAAACCAACAATAGATAATATACAAAAATATAGATAACAAGATTTAAACTAAAATCTGAGAAAGGATATTTAATATTTTCGCGACTGCTGATGTAGTTTCACGTCATTTAGAAATCTGTAACTCCTCCAGCGGGCGTTTCTTTCAAAATTTGTGTGTTACGATATATCTTAAGAATATTCCTTATATTCATATTTATATAAACAAAATAGTATGAAACAAATACTTTCACTAGAAAGAGTATAATTATTGTGTATATTCATATGAAAAGAAATATGGATATAGAAAAAACGGTTTCCTATTGCCTAGAACGAATATTCCCCGTTCTGCAGTCATCTACTGTACTTGAATCCTTAATTTTAAATGCGCAAAATCTATATCTTTAAAAGTTATAAGACATATTACTTAGTTTTAAATTATTTTTCCGTGATAAATGTGTCGCCAGTTTTACTCCGTGATTAGAATAATCGAAAATAAATAATATTGCGCTTTGTTTCAATGATAGATTTAAAAAACTTTAAAAAAAATTCCACTATATTATTCGGTATTAAAAAAAACATTTAATAAAAAGTTTATATTTTATTATGTTACGTCCTGTGATAAAATTTAAATAGCATAAACGGTAGAGTAAACGAATGCGAAAATGTCACAACAAGATTAAAACAGAAAATATGTTTTAAAAAATCTGATAAAAATTAATTATATTAATTTAAAAGAAAGCAAAAACAAAAGTATTTTTCACTGCATATTGCACTTTCAAATAATAATCCTCGTCCTACCGCATTTTCTAAATCATGATATGTAACTTGAGATGCACGAATCCTAGAATCCTAGTTAAAAACAAAAGACAAAAGGGATAAAATAGAATTTTAGCTGTGAGAAACTAGAAAAAGTTATGTAATATTTAAGAACAAAGATTTAACATTTCAAAATCGAGTAAACTCCTTTTTGCAACGAAAGCCACACCTTTACAGAATTTTTCTAAAACTTTACATTATAAAACAAAATTAATTTACACACTTCCAATTAAATCATTTAAATTTTGTCTTCGGCATTTCAATGTAGTAAATGACATTGACATTTATGCATACCAGCGTCACATATAGAGTCATATAAGAGTATGCAAGCTAGTTTTTTTACTACTGTTTCCGCAATATAGAGGCGGGGCTACATTTCTTTTGGAATTCTTTCCCAATCTCTTGCCTACATTGCGATAATTTTATAAAAAAATAAGCCAATTTGTAAATAAACATCGAAATGTTCCTTAGAAAACAATTATAATAACATAAAGGTAAATTAAAATAGTTTTTCGTCAAAATGTATAGAAATATTGACTCACAGAGGATACAAATTATAACAAGTGACGCCCCCCCCCCCTAACAGCAGTAAAAAATGAAATATCACTGTAACTCAAAAAATAATGTTAGGAACGAGCTGTAAATTTGGAAACCCATGTTTTTGATGATGGCCGTTCTATTCGTGCAAAAATTAACATAGGTCATAATTCATAATTTTTTCAAATATGAATTTATTAATAATTTTCATAATTCAAAAAATGTTTTTTTAGCAAAAATTTGCATGGAATATGTTTGGGACACTTCATTCTAACGAATAAAAAAAAAAAACAGAATTTAAATATCATAATTATTTCGGAAGATATGATTTAATGTTTGTCACATTCATTTATCATTAGCATCCCCAAACTTTGACAGCTTATAACTCTATGAAAAATTGAGCGAAATATATAAACTATACCATTTTCCGTGATGATTTGATCCAAAGAATTCAAATAAATTATAAAAAAGAGGGGTATTATTGAAAAAAATGAAGTTGATGTCAGTTTTAATATGTAGACGACCCCCTAAGTAAAATCTAACTATAACATTATAAACGAGACGTTATTACAAACTGATGGGTACCAGTCGCATGTTTCTACGATAATTTATGGCGAAATTAGGTGGGGGGAGTGGCGTTTTTTTTTGGCTGACTGTACATATATTGTGTATGTACGTACATAGATACACATGCATGATTGATATTTTTTGAGATGAGAAGAAAACATTGAACTCGCGACACTCTTACCGTAACCGACACCTCTGTATATAAGTATCTACATATATTGGCCCCGTTTACACGAGAGTTGAGTTTGGGTTGAAATACATTGATAATATAACTATATGTAATATAAACATATATTGTGCATATACGTACAACATAGAAATATATTCATGTCGGAACTTTTTGAATCGAAAAAAAAAACAAAAATTTTTCCTGTTATAATCAAAAATTTTTTAATTCCGCGCCTTTTCGTATGCTATCTGATGCACCCATGCAATGTATTTCTACCTTACCGACGACGAACAATCTAACAAACTTTCGATATCTTTTATATTTAAACATCTTTAAAAGATATTTAAATAGATTCGAATCAAAATTGTTTGTTTTTTATTTTAGTTACCATAAACCTATGGTATCAGTTTTGGAATATAATGATAATAATGATGATGATGAAAGAGTTGCTGAAATTGTGGATGAAAATTCATAAGTTTCATTGGTATTCATTTCAAAAAATACCAATTAATTAAATTTCATATTTCATGTATTTGAAAATTTACGTTTTAAGCAATAGATTGCAATTTTTGTATGTAAAATAATATGCATTATTTTTCATGTACAATAGCGCATTAAATAAAAATTTTAATATAATTTTTGTAGTAGTAGTTTATATTAATGAATAAAAAAACACTTCATTTAAAAGTATTTCCTGCACAATGAAATATTTCCTGACGATTCAAAAAATACACACGTAATTGTTCAAGTTTTCATTTTTGTCGGCACTTCCGGAGTGAAATTTTTTTTTTCTCTCCTCAGACTCAAAACTTACAAAACTCAATTCTGATCTGATAACTTGAATTCTTTATCGGCCTCAGATTCGCACTCCTCGTCGATCTGCCGCATTATCAATATCAATATTGTCTTGCATGTCATATTCAGAACCAAACGATGGAGGTACATCCTCATCTTTAGAGAGATAAACTTATGATTTTTCAAGTTCTGTTATGCTTTGCTTATCTCTACTCTAAACTCTTTTTCTTTCTTCTTTTGTTCTTTGTCTATAAATTCTTATTCGACAGCTATTTCTTCTGAAGAATCAGTTAAAGCCCTTGTATGGATTCATTTTTTGCTTCTTCTAACATTTATTTATTTTTTATTTATCTATTTAGTGCAGCTTTAGGGTGAGCCTTGATCATTTCAGAGACAATGAGAATTGTAGATGATGTAGAAAGCTGATTAATATGAAGCTAAAACATTCACTGAGTGCTATTTTCATCGGATTATTGTGAGAATTCTAGTGAACTTTTTTCTTGTCGCGGTTTCTTGCACTCTTTTTTTCTATAAAAGGCATTTTCTATAAAGAAAAATAATAATTAATAATTGTAGACAGATAATTTTTATGAATACAAGTTGCGGCACTTGATCTTCCCATCGGGAGATTTGATCCCTGAGATCCCTTCTCTCATAGTAACAGAGATTAAGTATCCCCAGGGATAATAATGCTTTTTTTTTTTTTTTTTTTTTTTTTTCATTTAGTACCTACACCGTAATTGGAATTATTTATTCATTATTTGTTATTAACTCACAATAATATGTGTTGAAAAAAAAAAAGTTACCTATATCTATAGAGCAGATATTATTTTTTAAACACTAGTTGAGAAAAAACTTTGAATTGGAAAGAAATGGATTATGAATGAAAGCTGACAATTATTCGGTTACGTGCCGATTCCGACGTGCCAATTCCGAACATAGTCAAAGTCTCTCTTTGTAAGGGATTAAAGTGCTGAAAAATTCCCATTTGCGTGACCAGAAATTACAGGACCGCGCATGCAGGTGATTTCATACTTTTTGACTTGATAATCTGACAACGCCCGTAACTCTGTTCCGCGACAATCCCTACCACGGACGTAAAAACAAAAGAAAACAATCACTGGACACCCCTACCACGCTGTACAAGAATCTGAGAGCTCGATTCCGTGGCAATCACTACCACGGACGTAAAAAAAAAAAAAAAATCATTGGACACTCATACATTGGTGTGCATGAATCTAAGAACGCCCGTAACTCGGTTCCGTGGTAATCACTACTGAGCACGTAAAAACCAAAAAAAAAAAAAATAATAATAATAATAAAAAATAATAATAATAATAATAAACTGGACACCCTACCTCGCTGTGCATGAATCTGAGAGCGCTTGTAACTCGGTTCCGCGACAATCCCTACCACGTACGTAAAAACAAAAAAAACATCAATGGACATCCCTATCTCGCTGTGCATGAATCTGAGAGCGCACGTAACTCGGTTCCGCGGCAATCCTTGCCACGTACGTAAAAACCAAAAAACATCACTGAACACCCATACCGCGCTGTGCAGGAATCTGAGAACGCTCGTAACTCGGCTCCACAGCAATCAGTATCAAGCAGGTATATACGCTTCCCGCACATAAAAAAAAAAAAAAAAAAAAATCACTGGACACCTCTACATCGCTGTGTATGAATCTGAGAACGCATGTAACTCCTACTGTTCTTGTATTTTTACTTTATTCGCGCAAATGGGAAGAAAAATCGCGCAAATGGGAATTTTTCAAATTACTTAAAACAAGTAAATTTATCGCCAAAATTCAACTTGGCTACATTTCCGGTCAATAGACTTTAGAGAGTGGGCCAAGTATAAAATAACCCTTTTAAGACAAATTCCTTCACCACTTTAATCCCTTACAAAGAGGGACTTTGACTATGTCCGGAATTGGCACGTCGGAATCGGCACGCCACCAATTATTCAACATGGCTGACATAAAATGTTGCTAATTTCAAGATTTAAATTTTAAAAAAAAAATTCAAGATGTCAATGAGGCAACAAGTCTGTCTGGGAAACGAGTATCACCAGTTTCTCCTGCATATGGTATTATATTAATTAAGAAATCGATAGGAAATTAATTATGCACTTTGCATTTAAAAAGTAATACTTGTAAAATTTTATCAAGACTTCTATTGATTATATTTAAACATATTTCAGTAATTTGCATAATTTAAATTGAGTGTCTGGTACGTTTTGTTTTTTGGTTATCGGGGGGGGGGGGGGCGGGAACTATATACTTTCAAGGTTGCTGAATCTAAATATAACCTTTATTTCTACCCAGCACTTAGTTTTTTTTTTTTTTTTTTTGAAAATAATAGGGATTTACAGTAAAACCTCACTAATTTTATTTCACTGAACTAAACATATTATTTCTCATAATTAAATGAACAATTTCTTCAAGGTATAGCATTTATTATTCTTTTTTTTAATCTTTTTGACTGTGAAACTTTTTATTCTTCTTTTTGATGGCTCTACCAACATTTCACCCCATTCACTTCCCCCACCTATCCATCTCCCCTCTTTTCCATTTTGTATTATTTCTTCGATTTACTTTTATACATGTTGTTTTAAAGTAATAAATAATTACTGAATATGGTTTTTATAGACGACGAAAAGATACCAGATTTCACGATTTCACGCAAAATTTCCCTAAAAATATGAGTTATGAAAAAAAAAAAAAAAAAAAAAAAAATCGCGGTTGGAACTTTTTAGAATATTTTTTGGTTTAAGTGAGTAAAAATCTATAAAAGCAGTTGAAATATCATATGCAATTGTCTGTTTTGAGAGCTGTATTATTCTTTCTATTTTCGAATTAAAAAATTTATTTATTCTCCTTATCTCTCTCTCTATTATGTATATGTTTATAGTAAGCTTTTCTCGCTTTGCTAGCCATTATATTTAAATGAGTACTCAGAATTCCATATTATACTTATTAATATAAAAAATTTCAAAAAGTCAAAAAAGCTTCACTGCAAATTTAATTGAAATTGGATAAAAACCACGTTTTGGGATCAGATAGAGGCTCTCCGCCCGCAGCACGTAGAAGGTATTTACACACGAACGTCGATTGGATCCCCAATGCCTTCGTTAGCGTTTTTCCCGTCTATGTTAGGTCCCAGTCCTCAATACACGCAGTAAGCGCAATATTCACGAGCTCTACGCGTGTCCTTCTCTGTCAACCCATTTTAATTTTACAGTCACGAAAGAAAATACAATCAATTCCCAGAACCGAAAACTAACAAACATATCAAATTTGCTTCCTGAAGTAATTTGAAGCAGCGTTATGTTTGAAATTGCGTTCCTCTCCCTCCTATTCTCTCACAGGATAGGTTGGGAAATCGCGAAATCCCATTTAAGTGCATTTTGCGTAATCATAACTAATACTTACTCACCAGAGCTAGCCATCCTGAGGTAATATGAGTCAGTGTTAAGCTTATAAAAGTGGTTTTGTTCTTGTTATTGTATTTTGCCCCTTCTGTACCATCAAAGATGTGAGAGAGGGATTTCGCAAAATCCCGTTAGAGTGCATATTAGGTAAACAAAACCAACCTACACATTCAAAAATCGTCATCTTCAGATAGTTTGGAGCACAGTTAAATTGGAAAATAGTCTTTATGGCGGAGTTCTACTTGAAATTCCAGATTTTGTGAATTCCCTTACCCTTAAACTTTAAAATTTCAAAATCGCAGATATTTTTTTTTTCTTTTTTTTTTATGTACTTAAGTCTAGTCTTCCCATGTGAAATTTCTTCAGTGTGAAGTAATCTGTAACTCAGTGGCACTCGCAAATATGTTTTCCTAATTGCTCTTCCCCCAAAAGACAAAAAAATAAATTTTGCAAAACCTCGTCTTAGTGGGAGTCAGGGCCCCAAAACCAAACTTCACACCAAAATTCATGATACATTATCGCATAGAATTACCATAGCCGTATTGAGTCAGCGAGTAGTTGCACTTGATATATATATATATATATATATATATATATATATATATATATATATATATATATATATGTATATATATATGTATGTATGTATACAGATGAAGGATTATGTAAAATAACGTTTTGCTCTTGCCTTCAAATGGGAGGGTGGCGAATTTTAAAAATTACTAAAATTAGTTTTCGAGTATTTGTGTTTTTAAATTTTAAAGCGAAAATCGTAAGGATATAATTTTTTTAACTTTAAGATATTAAAGGTTTTGCTAAATCTCGTTATGCTCTCACTCCCCCATCTCTTGGGGAAGGGTCGAATTTTTTTAAATCGCTTCTTATTTGGTGTCTCTTTCATGTAAAGTATATTTTCACCAAATTAGCTCTTGATACATACGTTTGGCTGCGCGATGATGAATATATCACCTACAATTTTTAATAAAATCACACAATCAACTGTGGAAGAAAATCATATTTTTATTGAAATTTAATTTTTCCGACTGAGTGAAAATAATGCCTGGACCGGGAAAGGACATTAATGCCTGGACCTTTCTGCCTAAATGGTTTTCTGAGTGAGTAATGCTGACCGGGATGTCGGCCTGGATAGCTCAATTGGTAGAGCCTTGACCTTGTAAGTCAAAATTCCGGGGTTCGAGTCCCGGTCCAGGCATTATTTTCACTCAGTCGGAAAAATTAAATTTCAATAAAAATATGATTTTCTTCCACAGTTGATTGTGTGATTTTATTAAAAATTGTATTTTATTCTCATATTGTTTAATGGTGTTTTCCATTTTCTGCGGCTTATTTCGGTTGAGCTATCTAAATGATAGACCAGATTGTTTCTGCCTGAAAGGTTTTCTGAGTGAGTAATGCTGACCGGATGTCGGCCTGGATAGCTCAATTGGTAGAGCCTTGACCTTGTAAGTCAAAGTTCCGGGGTTCGAGTCCCCGTCCAGGCATTATTTTCACTCAGTCGGAAAAATTAAATTTCAATAAAAATATATCACCTACATTTTACTCAGTCAGGACAAACAATCATATATACTCACAGTTTGTAATATTTGGTGATAAAATAAATTGTAATCTATAATTTGAGTTAAGTATGAAAAAACTGTGTTTATTGAATGATTTTTTTTTAAAATTATTATTGCGACAATTTAAAATAAAGTTTTTATTAGTGGAAGGACACTATGAAGATATTAGCGTTAAACCTCTGAGGGAGACTTCACTGGCTGCTTCCATTGTTAAAATTTGATTATTTCCATTCCATAGTCTGAGACTAAATACATAAAATTTTAATCACTATAACTTTGCAGTCTAATTTAATATGAAGTGTTAATATTGCTGTTTGAGTTATCGAGAATTACTTAAATACTATATTATTTATTTTGATTTGGATACTTTATGTAAATTTTAGTATGATGTAAGTGTTTACGTTAACGTAAAAAATAAGAAGATTAACTATTCGTTTCTTCACTTTTCGCATGAAAATCTAAAAAAGAAGAAAAAAAAGCAAGAAACAAAGTCAGAAAATACTCTGAAGAAAAAATGGTACACTTGCGATTTCAAGTTATGTAAAGCCAGGCTATAATATTTTTAAAAAGCTATTTAATACTATTACATGCTTATTTACAAGTGAAAAT
Organism: Salticus scenicus; assembly: GCA_963930645.1. Taxonomy (NCBI): domain Eukaryota; kingdom Metazoa; phylum Arthropoda; class Arachnida; order Araneae; family Salticidae; genus Salticus; species Salticus scenicus. The sequence continues at coordinate 259,001,648 of OZ005653.1, forward strand.
TATATTTACATATTTACAGAATGGTTAAATAAATCAAGAAGGACAAACATATTTTCTAATGTAAAGGTTCCGTAAAGGAACAAGAATTCTAAAATCTAGCTTCGCTTTGATGCTATGAGGTCGAAGGTCAAACGTGATCTACCGGTGCTTCCAGAAATCTAAAAAATTCAATCTCAAAGTAAAAAAGTAAGTCACTGGACGCGTAGCGCAATCTAGTGACCTTCATGCATCTAATTGTTTGGAGAGATATTTTCCACACACTCCCCGCCCAATTAAATGCACCAAAATGCATCTAATTATTAGCAAAAGATCAGTAAGTACTGATAATCAAAATCTACTTTCATCTAAATATAATAATGTCAAAAAATATTCTGGAAGCATCGACATCAAATTATTATTTTCTTCAAAACATTTCTATAATCAATAAGTATATATCAACTTGGTATTCAATAATTCAATTCTAAGTGGTTTAGCAAAAATTAAAATACAGATACTAGATAATGCTAATTAAAATTTCAATAATAAACAAAATAGCATACTTATTCAAATTTCTTGCATATTTGAGCACCTTATTGTGAATAAACAATCATTAATTACAGATGTAAAGTAAATGCACTAAAATGTATAACAATATAAATGTTAACAAACAGATTATTATTATTTTTTTTAATTTGAAAATTATCATCTTAAAAGGATCTTAAATGTAAAGAAAAAAAAATGAAAAGGATATGTATTAAAAATTAGAGTTCCAAAAGAAAAAAAAAAAAGATTTTTTTCCAGTTATAAAGTCTTAAACCATTTCTAAGGGATACAAATGTTGTATAGTTCTTTTTAAAATACTATTACCTGTTCTTACTACATAGGATCGAATTTGATTATCCCTTCCAATTATTATCTTTTCGATTCTGCCAATTTTCCACAATAGTTTATTTTTTGTGTCCTCATCTATTAGAACTATATCTCCAGTTTTTCGCTCGGGTTGAGCGGTGGGATTTTTTACTGAATGGGCTGTTCTCAAGTCCATGAGATATTGATGCTTCCACTTTGACCACAGCTGTTTTAGTAGCAGTGACTGATACCTCTTTCGTCGCAATGCAGTTAACCGAGTTGAAGCATTCTCGATGATATCACTAAAATTTACAGGGTAAGTAATTGGTCTTCCGACGGTTTAAAAATCCATTGGAGTCAAAGGACTTGGTTCGTCATTTTCACTGCACACATATGTGATGGGACGTAAATTTAGAACGTCTTCAACTTCTACTAGCAAAGTTGACATCGCATCTTAATTTAATAAGGCTTTTCCAAGAATTTTTCTAATACAGTCTTTCACAGATCTTACAAGACGCTCATAGAAACCGCCCCACCGGGCTGCTCTTTTAACACTATTCTTCCAAATACTTCGTTCTTTGGCAAAAAATGTGAGGAGCGAATTATCGGCTAAGATCTTCTACAACTGTTCAATTTCTTGCTTTGCTCTCTTGAAGGTTTTGGCATTCTCAGAATAAATTACTTTACAATTGCCTCTTCGTCCAAGGAATCGTCTGATATCAGCTCCTTCTTTTACATAAATAGGACCAGCAAAATCCAGTCCACAAATCGAAAAGGGTGGAGATTCAGATGAACGATCTCTTGGTAAAGGAGCACTTATCTGATTTGAATTCTTAGCAGTGTACTTGCGACATATCATGCAATTTTTGATAATTTTCTTTTCTAGTTGTCTTCCCTTTATGATCCAGAATTATTTCCTAATTTTTGATAAAGTACAAGCTGTTTCACCGTGCATTGCTTTCTCATGATGTCGATAAATAATCAGTTGTGTTAACCAAGACTCTTTAGGTAAAGTTTTCGGATTTTTCTCGTCAAGGGTTAAGTCACTAAAATTCAATCTTCCTCCAAGCTTTAGGATTTTGTCTTCATCCAAAAATGGAAGAAAGTTAACCAAGGGAGAATCTTTATTCAACGGTTTGTTGTTTTCTAGTGCTTCGATTTCTTCTTTAAAAAAGCGTCTTTGTTCATTTTTGGAAAGAAAATTCTCTGCTTCTATTAACTCTTCTGTACTCAAAGGACCATGATTTTTTGTCGAATTTTTGAGACTGTTTACAAATCTTCTTACATAAGCAGCGATTCTAACTAATTTTTCTAGATTACTATACTTTTTAATATGTATGGGATTTTCTGGTTCTTGAACTATGCATTCACACTGAATTACATCTCTAAGATTCTTCTTATATTCTAACTCCTCAATCTCGATCTTTTGTCATTATCAGGTCTAGGCCAAAATTCAGAAGGTAAGGAGAGCCAATCTGGTCCATGTAACCAAAACCTTTCGTTTATTAATTTTGAAATTGTTGAACCTCTTGAAACAATATCTGCAGTATTGTCTGCTCCAGGGCAATGATGCCAATTCGAAGAAGAAGTTAGTCTTTGGATTTCTGCAACTCTATTCTTAACAAAGGGTTTAAATTTTTCAGGTAGCTTCTTAATCCAAAAATAAGTTATTTTTGAATCTGTACAGTAATAACAAGTTATATCTAGTTTTAAGGGTTTCAAAATATTACTGCTTAATCTAGCGGATAACAAAGCGCTCATTAGTTCGAGTTTAGGAAGTGTTAACTTCTTCAGAGGATCTAACCTGTTTTTCGAGGAGATAAATGTTGTTGATATTTTTTCATCATATGTGACGAAGCAAAGATAAGCAACAGTGCCATAGGCTTTGATTCTTGCATCACAAAAAACATGAAGTTCAAATTTTTTTTAACTACTTTCAGAAATTCCAGGAAAATAATAACGAGGAATTTGAAAATCATTTAGTTCCACAATTTCAGTACACCATTTTGACTATAGTGACCCCATTTCCGCTGGTAACTGTTCATCCCAATCTATACCTGAGGACCACACTTGCTGCATTAAAATTTTTATTCTCAATGTAAAAGGTCCTAAAAATTCAATTGGATCAAAGGTTCGACCAAGAACCTGCAATATGAATCTTTTTGTATCTATTCTTTTAGTTACAAATTCTAATAACCCTTTAGTGTGAAAATATAGTAGGTCTTGATTATTGTCACAAGCTATACCTAATACCTTATAAGGCAATTTTTCTCCTACAAATGATTCAGGATTGGGACTTTCGTCCGAAATTATGCCATTAGCCTGCCACGCGTTGTAAAAAGCCTTAGAATTAGATTTCCATTTATGGAGCAAAATACTGGCATCCCCAAAAATTTTTATTGTTTTCAGAGAGACATTTAGAGCCTGATCTACAGTTGGTAGACTATCAATTGTATCATCAACATAGATATTTTCATTTAAGAAGTCTACTGTATCTGTATAAATTTTTGAATATTTTTTCAAATGATATTTTATAGTAGCACACAATAGAAATGGACTACTACTTATGTCAAACAAAACTCGCGTAAATCGATAAACAGAGAGAGGTTGAGATTCATCAGAGGGATTTTCTGTAAATGAGAATCTCGTAACATCTCTATCTTTTTCATTTAGCATTATTTGCAGAAATGCCTGCTGCATGTCGGCAGTAAACGCAACTGCATCAAATCGAAATCTTAATAAAATATCAAAGATATCAGGATAAAGATTTGGTCCTATGTGCAAACAACTATTTAGAGAGGGACAATTTTCCTCATGAGCTGAACCATCAAAAACAATTCGCAATTGGCTCGTAGGACGATCGTTCCTGATTACTTCACGATGCGGAAGATAAAAAGTTATATTGTTAGCGTCAGTATCAGGATTAGGGACTGCCTCAATGATATTTTCCTTTAAAAAATTTTGTAATATATCCTGATATTCAAGAAACAAATTGGGATTTTTTAAGAATCTCTTTCTAAGTCGGGTAAATCTGTTTTCCGTATTCTTTTTGTTGTCATTTAGTTGCCTAGTTTCAAATTTCCACGGTAAATTAACTTCATAACGTCGATTTTTGTAGATGATATTGCCCTCAAATTCTTTCAAAATCTCATTTTCCGTGGGATCAAATTCTTTTTTCTCATCAATTTAACCAGAAGCCTCCAAATCGTAAAATTTCTTTATATAATCTGAAATCGAAAGTGTACCATTTTTTCTTCATGGTGCAATCGTCCGGGAAAGCTCTCAATTTACATTTATTGTTTGAGAGCTAGCTACAATAGATTTAATAGAAATAATTTAGATTTTTGATTTTATGGAGCCAAGTGCTGGCATTTTCGAACGAATTTCATTTTCTTTTTGTATTAACTGTTCGAAATGGGGTAAGTTTTATTTCTTTTGGTTCAAATATTTGTTCTGAAATATTTTTGCTGCTTAAAATATTTGTTTTAAGAAATCATTTCATTTTTTAGCATGATATAAAAAAACAAATAAAAGTTCTCAGATTAATTTATATAAGATTTAATCGCTAAATTAGTATCACAATGTACTATTTAGTTAAAGATAGGTTTGAATTATTTTATTTTTGTTTCTGTTTTATTTTGTTAAAAATAAATAATTACTATAATTGAATTATTATTTCGTTTTAGTTAGGGTTTCAATTTGATAAAAATATAGAATTGAATTATTATTTCGTTTTGGTTTAAGTTTCAATTTATAGATAGTGTTCAAAATTAGATTTGATATTGTATAAATTGATATAGAAATTTGATAATTTGAATTTGAAAATGAATATTGATACACTTAAAGCTACTAGAACTCCGATTCGCTGCGCTGTTTCAAATTTGATTAAAACGATCGAATCAGAGTTGGAGAAAAACCAAAATGAAATATATTTAGACATTATTGGCCTGAAATGTCTGATGACATTATTGGCCTGAAATATATATGAAACTTTGGCCCGGGTTCGATTCCCGGCCGATGCACCAGCATGAAGAAAAAATGGTAAACTTTCGATTTCAAGTTATGTAAAACCAGGCTCTAATATTTTTAAAAAGCTATTTAATACTATTACATGCTTATTTACAAGTGAAAATTATATTTACATATTTACAGAATGGTTAAATAAATCAAAAAGAACAAACATATTTTTTAATGTAAAGGTTCTGTAAAGGAACATGAATTCTAAAATCTAGCATCGCTTTGATGCTATGACGCTATGAGGTCGAAGGTCAAACGTGATCTACCGGTGCTTCCAGAAATCTAAAAAATTCAATCTCAAAGTAAAAAAGTAAGTCACTGGACGTGTAGCGCCATCTAGTGACCTTCAAGCATCTAATTGTTTGGGGAGATATTTTCCACTACTCTAACTTGATTTATAAAAAGAAAAAAAAAATTAAATGAAAATGCAGGAATTAAAATTAAATGAAAATGAATATTTGTTGTATTCGTATCCATCAAGTGTTCTTGGGTAATTCCATGTTGTATGTTGCTGCCAGTCACACAAAAAGATAAAATTTAGGCTTTTATTTTTTTTATTTTTTTTTTATATTATTTATTTATTTATTTTATCTTATTTATTCTTTCTTTCTTTATTTTTATTTTCATTCATTTATTTTTTGTTTTTATTTATTTACTTGTTTTATTTGTATTAATTTGCGTTTTATTTTTATTTTTATTAATATTACTATTATTTGTTATTTTATTTTATTTTATTTTATTATTTATTTATTTATTTATACATTTTATAATAATTAATTAATTAATTATATTTATTTATTTTTACAGTTTCTTTCCTTTTCTTCATTTCTTTATTATTAATTTAATTTATTCAATTTATTATTTATTTTATTCTATTTATTATTATCATTGCTATTATTATTATTATTATTAATTATTTATTTTGCTACTACTATTACTGTATATAAACTTTTATCGTGCTTTTACAGCAGCTTTTTTGTGATTAAATAGGATAGGAAGTTTTGTTGGAAATTCTAGTGGCATAAACAAAAGCGAAATATCCCTGTCTGTGATTGACATTACTTATGACATGGAAATACCCTAACAGTAAATCTATTTCAATGTAAAAATCAATAGTCCATTTTTCAAATCTAGTTATTAAACGTAATTATTATATTTTCGATTTCGAAACTATAATCAATGTTACTTGAAAACACGGTTAAATTTTATTTCTTAATTATAGTAAGTTTGAGAATCACTCAGACACTTTTACATTGCACAAAGGGAAAAAACAAAAAAATTTAAAAAGAATTCCTGATTAAGTTAAGCTTATCTTAGTTTAAAATTCTGATGTCGCAGATTTCTTTTAAACTGTGTGAATGAGGGCTAGTCGCCATGTTGTACTAATAGAAATTTTGTTCTATCGAATTACGATTAAATGAGATTTTATTTAAATAAGAATTGTTATCAATAAATTACGTATTGAGCTTACTTTAAAATCAGAAATAAATAATGATTAAACTATGAATTTTTTTGAATACGGAACAAAATTTAATTTGTTAACAATGGTTTTATTTGAATTCGAAAAAAAAAAAAAAAAAAAAAAAGCGTGTTTGCAAATTTATTTTGTAAATTTAGTTATTCAATTTTCGAATATAAAAACTAAATTATTTGGAAAAGCAGGTAAATTTTGTTTACTTATATAAAGTGGTTAAACATGAATAAAAAATTTCTCACTGAAAAGAGAGAAAATTGAAAAGAATTTAAATCTCCACGAGTGAAAGTTTGTGCTCCCGAAGTTGGTAGATAAAAGTGCTGGGTTCGATCGCAGGTCGCGCTTGTCAACCTAGCAATTCGGGAATTACCATGGTTTCCTCCTAAAGTCGTGAAAATGGCTAGATCCCTTAAAAAAGTATCCACAGAGGACACTTCTTACAGGCCAGTGACCCACAGGCAGTCTTTTAGCCTTAACCTCTACACCAATGTGAACAACAATATATATATATAGATAGATAGATAAACAGCCTTCATTAAATGTAGACTATTCATACACTGAGAAAAAATTCTGTAACTATGACATCTAGAATATAAATTGTGGCTCTAGAAAAAATAGTTCCATGTCATCCTTATAAATTCTATTCCCTTGGAAAGCGAGTTCTAGAAGTCTCTATTAGAATTATAGAGCGTTTGCCTACATCCTCGAGGGAAAAGTTATTTAAAAATCTCTGCAAATAAATGAGACTACAAGAGGCGGGTTTCAGCAACTATAATCTTAGCTTATTACCAAATTCTAGAAAATCAAGCGAGAATTTCTCGCAATACAAATGATTCAGAATATTTAGAGTATTCAGAATATTGTTTCACCATCTAGAAATGTGTACACTAGAAATTCTCGATCATTTCGTCTACTCAGTTTATTGGCGTGCCTTATGCGCATAGCTCGGAAATCTATATTTCTAGTTAAGGGATTTAGAAAATGGCCACTTATACATTCTAGACCACTTATTCATTCATAAGGTGGTATATTTTTTTTTCTCAGTGTAGTTAGAAAGTTAATATTGCAAATTTCCTTTAAAATATTTTGAACAAGAATTACTTAAAACTTTGTAGTTATATACAATTTGTATTTTATTGAATTCCCTCAAATGGTATTCAATCAAACATTATTCGATTAAATATCATTAGATAAATATTATTCAGTTAAACGAAATCTGTCTGGATTATTATTTTTTTTACTTCATTTTTTTTTAAAGAAATAAACAATAAGAAAACATATTAATGATTTGATTAAAGAAGCAAAATTTTTCAGGTTTACAAATGTTAAATTTACATGAATTCAAAAATCAACAGATTACATTCAAATGTATTCTATAAGTAACTTAGTCAGTCTTGATTATTATTAATTTTTTTAACTTCATTTTATTCTAAGAACTAAACAATAAATAAACTTATTACTGTTTCGATTAAAGAACAAAATTTTCAGCTTTACAAATGTTAAATTTATATGAATTGAAAAATGAACAGATTATATGCAAATGTATTTTATAAAATTAATCATTGGATTTCCTACTTTTAAAACCATAATTAATTTTATTTGGAAATACCAATAAATTTTGTTTGTTCATATGTTTTATTTATTAGGCATCTCAGAATAAATTGTGATAAGAAGAATAAATGCATAAGTAGAAAATTATTCAGGCATCATTAAACAATTTTATTTGAATAAGAGAATAATTAAAAAATTTAAAAAATTATCTTTTCAAATATGTTTTATATTATGTTTACAAGAAATATTTTTGTAAATAATGATTAAATTTGAACGAAATAATTAATATTTACGCTAAGATTACTTTGATATTAAAATTATAATTGAATACTGTTCTCTATAATGATAGGAAAAATATTGATAGTTAAAGAATAGTTAAAATGAAATTTTATGTCATTCATTTTGTTTAAATATTAACTTAGAATCTCTGCGTCTTTTTTTTTTTTTTTTTTAAATCGAGTAATGAAATGTTTTTAAAAAGTAAGAATATATTTAATTTTTTATAAAGAAATTATTTTAAAAATGCTTGTACTGGAAAATAATTTGTTGATTTTTCTAATTAGAAATTTTATAACCATGAATTTTTCGATTATGGAACAAAAGTAATTTGCTAAAAATAATTTCATTTAAATTAAAATTAAATGGCCTATTTGCAAATCAGCTTGTTAAATTCAGTTGGCAATTTTACGACTATAAAAATATAAATTGTATCGTCTAGTTTTAAAATGGGCCATCTCCAAAAATTAAAATTTTTGGAAAAAAAGATTTTTTGTCACACCTAGCCAACCTGCCACCTGCCTAGATTGAAACCAAAACTCTTAAGTTTTATAGTCATTAGGGCAATATGTTTGAAAACTGGAAATAAAGTTGCAGGGGCACATAAAGGGAGGAGGTTATGTAAGTTTTGTTTTCGGATTTGACCACCTTTGCAACTTACTTTGGAGTTGGCATGTTTTATAACAAACCAGAACGTAATTTCTGTTAAATTGAGTGTGAATGTTGAATCTTTAGGTTTGCAAATATACAAAATATTTTGCTCGATTAAATTTCATTTAAAAATAACTGATTTCTATTATCTGAAAAGAAAAATAACTGTTTAAAGAAAAAACAAAATCTAGTAAAAAATAACCAATATCCACAAAAAAAAAAAAAAAAAAAAAAAAATAATAATAATAATAATTCTAGAAAGTTATGGAAATATATTACACATGGTCTCAAATTCATTAGTCATGAGCTATTCATTAACAGAGTGGCAAATCATTCGAGTTGTAAACAAACTTATATAAACACATCGCAATAACCTGCTGAATCATCATAGGCATGATATTAAATTACTATCATATGATTAATAAATCATAATACACTAACTACGATGCTATTATGCTATAAATTAATATTATGTTATTACAAATTGATTATATATTACCTTTGAACTTTGGCTTTTCTCCGTTTTCATGTCGTTGAGTCACTTTTCCTCGACTTTGATTTATTAAAAGGAACTTCTACAAATTTCTTCGTATTCGAAAGAATCACGAAATTCAATTATTTAAAACTTTGTGTGCCCCCTAAAAGAGCAGTCACAGGCGACAGAAAACATGTTAACACTAATATATGCGATAACACTAATATATGCACGAATAGAAACTAATCAACAATTGTGCTGCTGTTGTTGCATGGGGAGGAATCGTGATTTCGTGGATAGGGAGATAACTGGTTTTAAAACTCCTCAGTCTTAGGATTTACCCGGTTTTGCAGCACACCATGATTTACAAATGCAAATAACACAGAGATGGATCGGCTTTGGCATGGTTTCTTGTTTCCAGGTAGTGGATACGTTTACTTTAAACTGAAAAACTGAAAAAAAAAAAAACATTTTTCAAATTTAAGGAGTTGGCCAGTTTTGAAACTACTCGATGACACATTTAAGAAATTCGAAAACATGGATAAATTTTGCTAGCTTATGTAGCGAAATTGAAAACCAGTCAGAAAGATTCACATTATATAAATGGAAAAATTAAAATTATAAACACATATATATACATACATTTTAATAGTACATAACATTTTAATTAATTTTTGCTACATGTATATTATTAATCTATAACACCTTTACTGAAATAGAAAAAAATATTTAAAAATTATATCGAGAAATATAATAATAATAAATGCACAATGACGATTACGAATTTTGATTATTTATTTTTAAATAAAAACTATTTGTAAATTTGCAACGAAGTCGGATAAACATAAAACAAAATTTACGATATCATCTCGAAGGTGATAGACGGGAATTCACATGCACGATCGCAGATTACACTCCAGCTGATAAGAATTTTCCGTAGTTTTCTAGACTGCATTACAAAGACCTCCACGGATGGCATTTTACCCAGGTCTAAGGCTCATGTGCTGTCATATCGCTTAACACCTACATGAACACAAAATAATTTTAAAATATTCTTAATTAGACTATTCTTAAACAAAATACTTAATGCTGCAGATTTCGTTTAAAGTGAGTTTGTAAAGCGATTGTTTATAATTTTCTAGTAATATTGAATTCTATTTAATTCACTCAAATGATATTCAATTGTAAATTGAATTTATCGAAGACTGTCTTTTTTTTTCGCTTCTATGTTCATTTTGTAGAAAAAATAAACAATAAATAAATATATTCTTTTTTTCAATTAAAGCAGAAAATTTATCAGGTTTACATCTGATTTCATATCAGTTCAACAATGAACATCTTATTTTCAATTCTATTTTATCAATTTAATTATAAAATTTCCGACTTTAAATCCTAATTAATGTTATTTGGAAATACGAATAAATTTTGTTTGCTTATAGATTTTATTTAGTTAGACTTTTCAAAACGAATTGAGAAAAGAAAAATACATGCATGTATCCTAATTTATTCAGACATCATTAAACAATTTTATTTGAATAAGAGAATAATTAAAAAGTTTGAAAATCTTATCTTTTCAAACATTTCATACATTATATTTACAATCCATATTCTTGTTAAAAATGATTAAATTTGAATGACTTCAAATGAAGATATTTAATGTTTACGCAAAGATTACGTTGATATTATAATTGATTTCTATTCTGTATATGGATAAGAAATATATCGCCATTTCAAGAATGATGTAAATTTAATTTAATTTGCTAATCTATTTTATTTAATTATTTCTATAAGAACATTTGTGTAAGTCAATGAAATATGTTTAAGCAATGAAAGTACATTTAATTATTTATGATGAAATTACTTTAAAAATAATTGTATTAGGAAATTAGAAATGGAAAAAATATTCTACTCAGTATTTTAAGTTTTTCATTATTTACTGAATAGTAATAATAATAATAATAATATATATATATATATATTTTACTTCCTTTTATTTTATGAAATAAACAATAAGAAAACATATTAATGATTTGATTAAAGAAACAAAATTTTTCAGGTTTACAAATGTGAAATTTACATGAATTCAAAAATCAACAAATTACATTCAAAAGTATTCTATGAGTAACTTAGTCAGTCTTGATTATTATTAATTTTTTTAACTTCATTTTATTCTAAGAAATAAACAATAAATAAACTTATTAATGTTTCGATTAAAGAACAAAATTTTCAGCTTTACAAATGTGAAATTTATATGAATTGAAAAATGAACAGATTATATGCAAATGTGTTTTATAAAATTAATCATTGAATTTCCTACTTTTAAAACTATAATTAATTTTATTTGGAAATACGAATAAATTTTGTTTGTTAATATGTTTTATTTATTAGGCATCTCAGGATGAATTGTGATAGGAAGGATATATGCATAAGTAGAAATTTATTCAGACATCATTAAACAATTTTATTTGAATAAGAGAATAATTAAAAAATTAAAAAAATTATTTTTTCAAATATGTTTTATATTATGTTTGCAAGAAATATTTTTGTAAATAATGATTAAATTTGAACGAAATAATTAATATTTACGCTAAGATTACTTTGATATTAAAATTATAATTGAATACTGTTCTCTATAATGATTTAAAAAATATTGATAGTTAAAGAATAGTTAAAATGAAATTTTATGTAATTTATTTTGTTTAAATATTAACTTAGAATATCTGCGTCTTTTTTTAAATCGAGTAATGAAATATTTTTAAAAAGTAAGAATATATTTCATTTTTTATTAATAAATTATTTTAAAAATGCTTGCACTGGAAAAGAAAAGGTTGATTTTTCTAATTAGGAATTTTGTAATCATGAATTTTTCGATTACTGAACAAAAGTTAATTTGCTAAAAATAATTGCATTTAAATTCAAATTAAATGGCATATTCTAAAATCAGCTTGTTAAATTTAGTTAGCAAATTTACGACTATAAAAATATAAATTGTGTCGTATAGTTGTAAAATCGGCCATCTCCAAAAAATTCAATTTTTGGAAAAACTGATTTTTTGCCACGCCTAGCCAACCTGCCACCTGCCTAGATTGGATTTAAAACTTTTAAGTTTTATAGTCATTAGGTCAGTATGTTTGAAAACTAGAAATAAGGTTGCAGGGGCACATGAAGGGAGGAGGTGATGTAAGTTTTATTTTTGGATTTGGTCACCTTTGCAACTTATTTTGGAGTTGGCAAGTTTTATAACAAACCCGAACGTAATTTTTTGTTAAATTGAGTGTGAATGTTGAATCTTTAGGGTTGCAGATATACAAAATATTTTGCTCGATTAAATTTTATTTAAAAATAACTGATTTCTATTATCTTATATATATAAAAAAAATAACTGTTTAAAGAAAAAAAATCTAGTAAAAAATAACCGATTTCCATAACAAAAAATAATTCTAGAAAATTATAGAAATGTATCTCAGATGGTCTCAAATTTATTAATCACGAGCTATTCTTTAATGGAGAGGGGAATCATTCGAGTTGTAAACAAACTTAGATAAACACGTCGCAATAACCTGCTGAATCATCATTGGTACAGTCGGTAACAAAAGTGTCCGAGCACTAGCAAAAATTCCTATGTAAAAAAAAGTACACTTCGTACGGTTTTGCTAAATAAATCTTTATCGAATCATATTCTTACACTGACTAAGAACAGAATTCGGCAAGGATTTTTCTAACAAAACCGCATGAAGTGTACTTTTTTTACATAGGAATTTTTGCTAGTGTTCGGACACTTTTGTTACCGACTATATGTTATTAAAGTAATAACATTTGATTAATAAATCATAATACTCTAACTACGATGATATTATGTTAACAATTAATATTATATGATTACAAATTGATCGTACATTACTTTTGAACATTAACTTTTCTCCTTTTTTACGTCATTAGGTCACTTTTTCTCTTCTTTGGTTTATTACAGTCGGCATGCAAAAGTATCTGACAAGTAAACCTTCTCTCCTTTGATACCGGTTTTTCGGAAACCTATATATTTTCTGAAAGCTTATGCCACAAGTAGAAAAACTGTGAAATCTTAGGGGCAGAGGGATAAGCGTTTAGGAGTTATAGGACATAAAATGTTGGAAAGATGACACCAAAAGTCGCTAAAATGTTCGTTTCACGTATTTATATGAACTAATAATATGATAAGAAGGTGGAGGTATCATTATAAAGGAAGAAACAGCTCGCTGAAAAGAAACAGTGTACGTTGGGATACTTGCTACTGACTTCAAACGAAGTCCATTACAAGAGACAATCAATGTACAATTCACCAAATAAACAGTGAGACGGGCAGAAAGACAGTTCACAATGGGCACATTTTACAAAAGCGATAGTCGCACATTTGCAAACTCATCATTTGTCAATGAATTGAAGCAGTAATCCATTGGCGCAATCCACATTCCAGGTTTGTCGTCCAAGTATTCGCTTTTATAGAAAGCATACTTAATCAAGTTCTTGAAACGAGGAGCATTGAACTGATATAGGGAAAAAGACTGCAGGGCCAGAAAACTATCGCGGTGCCAGATGTGCTCATGTGTCTCGATAATAATTGTTTCCATTATGTAAAGAACAAAAGATTTCTAGTGTCTGAAAAAATGAATATCCAGAGGCTAAATCTTTCCTGTACATCCTTCAGGTACCAATTCTTTTTGTAGGACTTTACCATCAAGTACTTCGGAAGCAGACAATGCATGATCTTTGATAGAACACCATGAAACCACTAAAAGCAGAATTTTCTTCCTGTCATTAGCCATACTTGACCAAAATATGTCATGACAGAAGTGGAGACTGTGACTGTTGCGACGAGCATTGCTGTTCCTTATAGACACCATCATCTTCGAAGTCCATATCCTCGTCTGTTCTTCTCCATCGCCTCTAGCAAACCCTAATGTCCGGATCCCTTCCACAATCTCCATATCATTTTCCAGGAGAATAATTATGTGTTTTATCATCTCCGATTCCTGGATGTTCGGAGACCGATTACTTGTTCCGAATCGGGAGACCAAGGCCACCACAACGACTATAGTATCCATATAATAAGAAGCAATGTAAGAAGAAGACGTACAATACGTTAGTACTTGACAGCAATATACGGGAACATACAAGGAATAGAGACGTTTTTATGGGAATATGTCCCTCTATACACACTTTACTGATACTTTGTGGGCCCTGTATCTCCTAAACGCTTGTCCCTCTGCCCCTAAGATTTCACAGTTTTTATACTTGTGACATAAGCTTTCAGAAAATATATGGGTTTCCGGAAAACCGGTATCAAAGGAGAGAAGGTTTACTTGTGAGCACTAACAAAAATTCCTATGTAAAAAATGTACGCTTAGTACTGTTTTGTTAAATAAATCTATGTCGAATCATGTTCTTAGACTGTCTCAGAACACGACTCGACAAGGATTTATTTAACAAAACTGTATTAAGTGTACTTTTTTACATAGGAATTTTTGCTAATGCTCGGATACTTTTGTTACCGACTATAGAAGTAACTTCTACAAATTTCTCCGTAGTCGAAAGAAACACGAAATTCAACTATTTGAAACTTTGTATGCACCAGAATCGAGCAGTCACATGCGCCATAACACTAATATACGCGATAACACTAATATATGTATGAATAGAAACTAATCAACAAGTGCGCTGCTGTAGTCGCATGGGGAAGAATAGTGATCTCGCGGATAGGGAGATCTCTGGTTTTGAAAAACCCTAATTTCAGGATTTACCCGATTTTGCAGCACATCATGATTTACAAATGCAAATAACACAGAGATCAGCTTTGGCATGGTTTCGTGTTTCAGATGGTGGATACTTTTACTTTGAACTTAAAAAACTGGAAAAAACGCATTTTTCCAATTTAAGGAGTTGGCCAGTTTTGCAACTACTAGATGACACATTTAAGATATTCAAAAACACGAATAAATTTTGCTAACTTATGTAGCAAAATTGAAAACCAGTCAGAAAGATTAACATTATATAAATGGAAAAATCAAAATTATAAACACTAATACGTATAGACATTTTAATAGCAAATAACATTTTAATTAATCATTGCTATAAGTATATTACTTATATATAACACTTTTATTGAAGCAGAAAAAAATATTTTAAAATATATCAAGAAATATAATAATAATAAATGCACAATGACGATAACAAATTTTTATTATTTATTTTTAAAGAAAAACTATTGTAAATTTGCAATAAATTGGGATAAACATTTCACAAAATTTACAATATGCTCTCGAAGATGATAGACATGAATTTACATGTACAATGGCAGATTACACTCGAGCTTATCAGAAATTTCCGCATTTTTCTAGAGTACATTACAAAGACCTCCACGGATGGCATTTTACTCAGGTCTAAGACTCATGTGCTGTCATTTAACTTAATCCCTACATCAATACCAAAATAATTTTAAAATATTCTTAATTACACTATTCTTAAATAAAATACCTAATGCTGCAGATTTCGTTTAAAGAGAGTTTGTAAAGCGATTGTTTACAATTTTGTCGTAATATGGAATTCTATTGAATTCTGTTTAATTCACTCAAATGATATTTAATTGTTAATTGAATTAATCGAAGACTGTTTTTATTTTTCGCTTCTATGTTCATTTTGTGGAAAAAATAAACAATAAATAAATGCATTAGTTATTCAATTAAAGCACAAAATTTATAAGGTTTACATCTGATTTCCTATTAATTCAACAATGAACATCTTACTTTCAATTCTATTTTATCAATTTAATTATACAATTTCTGACATTAAAACCATAATTAATGTTATTTAGAAATACGATTATTATTATTATTATTTATTATTATTATTATTATTATTATTATTTTTTTTTTTTTTTTTTGCTAATAGGTTTTATTTAGTTTAACATTTCAAAACGAATTGAGAAAAGAAGAATACATGCATGTGTAGTAATTTATTCAGACATCATTAAACAATTTTAATTGAATAACAGAATAATTAAAAATTTGAAAATCGTATATTTTCACACATTTTATACATTATGTTTACAATCCGTATTTTTGTTAAAAATGATTCAATTTGAATAACTTCAAATGGAGATATTTAATGTTTACGCAAAGATTACATTGATATTATAATTATAATTGACTTCTATTCTGTATAGGGATAGGAAATATATCGACATTTCAAGAATGAGATAAATGAAGTTAAATTTATTAATCTATTTAATTTAAATATTTCTGTAAGAACATTTGTGTAAGCTTTATTTAGTTAATGAAATATATTTAAGCAATAAACGCACATTTAATAATTCATAATGAAATTATTTTAAAAATACTTTTATTAGGAAATTATAAATGAAAAAGTATTCTACACAGAATTTTAAGTTTTTTATTATTTACTGAATAGTTAAAAAAAAAAGAGGACGGTACATATTTGCAATACATGTTTTTTTTTTTTTTTTTTTTTTTTTTTTTTTTGAAGGAATTGAAAATTTAAATTATATATCAGTGGCGTCACGGGGATAGCATTTTATGCTGAGATATCTTCTTATGTACATTGCTTCTCGGAATAAGATAATAAAATCATCAAAATGAATAAATATTCCGTTATAATGTATTGTTTTTAGGCATTCTTCTCCCGTTATTATTATTATTATTGTTATTGTTATTATTCAATGAGCTCATCTCGTAAATCATCCACATATCAGTTTTGGTGCCATTGCGCTCTACTCTTTATAAAGGAAATTTAATTATTGTCAAATTGTATATATTCTAAATAAAGCGTGTTATGTATATTTGAGTTTTTGAAATATCATCGTAAATTCAGTTTATTGCTCTTTAGAAATGAATTGCAAAAATATTGCTGAGAATTTCCCGGAGTAGTAAAAAACGTTTACCGAAATTTAGTGTAAAGTGATAGTATTCAGAATTTTAGACATTTTCTCTTATATTCAGAAATCTTAAAAGGGAAAAAACAGTTTAGAAAAATATTAGGCTATTAAAATAAAACTGAAAGAAATCAGTACATAAAGAAGAGATCACTGTCCGTAGCACTTATTCGTCTTGAATGGTACAGTGATTGGATGTCAGGTGAGAGTAAAGCACTCCATGAAGCTTCAACATGATGCCACAATTTAAGAACCGTAGTGAATGAAGAATGGTGATATGCCAATCGCTTGTCAACGATTGATAAGACGTTTTCAGTCGGTGCGAGATCAAGAGAACGCACTGACAAGAGTAATAGTTTAACACATTATGCATCAAGGAAGGTCCTAACAATACAGACAGCATGGGGTCGTGCATTGTCTGCTTAAATGTTGCGTTACGGAAGCCCCATGGGCCTTAATTCATCAAAAATGTATTGCCCGCTATCCAGAGTGCTGCAAGAGGGGATCGATATGTGTCTTCAATGACACCCCATAACTTCATTCCAGGTGATTGGCTAGTATGATGATGTCGAATGTCAGTTGCCAATGTACATTAACCATGAAGAGTACGAAATACATTAATCAAAATAAGTTATTTTGCAACTTTCACTGCTCGGCATGAAAATTGCCCCCAACACCATTTTGGCAAATTCTTATGTAAAATGACCTCCCGATTCCGAACATGACGCCCCTTTTGGCCTATCACCCACATTTTGTTTAGAGATGGCCCCCTGTTTTTATCAATTTTTGACGATTTTGTGGCTATAAATTTGATTTTTTAGGGGGGGGGGGGGATTATTTTAACTGTTAAATATCTTCTGGGGGGCTGCAGAGTTGGAAAATTCTAAAACCTGAACGTTTGTGGCAAGGGGAAAATTTAGGAGGGGGGGGGGATTTGCCAGTGAAATTATGTATTAAATTTCTTATATATTTTTTAATCTAGTATTATTGTTATTTATTAAACATTATAATTTTTTTTATTTTTATGTGTTAAATTAATTCTTTTTCATTCTCCAAATGAAATTCATGGTCATAAAATTTCTAGAAAACGGTGGGTGACTGAGGAAAATGGAAGTCATATTCGGATTCAGGAGGTCATTTTACATAAGAATCAGCAAAAATGGTATCAGTGTTCAAAAAACTTTCTTTTGTTTTTTTCTTTTACTTTTTTTTTTTTTTTTTTTTTTTTTGCAGCGCAATGTGATTAAATTCGTAAAAATGTTATTCATAACAAAAATTAATTGAAATGGGAAAAGTAAAAGAAATTTTTGACTGACTTTTCTTAAATTGAGTATCTTAGTTATGTACAGCTTTCCACATGATGATAAGCATTTTATTGACTTTTGAAAAAGGACTGCATCGAAATCGTTAAAACAGTTTCCTTTCTGTACTATATTTCGAAGTTAGAAGAGCTGGTACTTGCAAAAACTAATGTTTTCCAGAAATAACAATTCATCAGATCTATTTCTTTGCACGAAAACCTTGAGCCTTTTATTCCTAGGCAAAAGGCTATTACAGTTAAAAACTAATTTTCCAGGATTTTACAACCAATCACAATCATTTTTAATTACATACAACAGTTTATATATGTATATATTATTATTATTATTATTGTTATTATTATTATTTGAGATACTTGTATTAGGTAAAAATGTAAATATTCCAAAATATCATGTTTCCTATAATAGTAAATATCAAAATAAACATTAACATTGCTCAATTATTATTTTGATAAACAAACCTTTACATAATGGTTTAAAGAAGCTTTTAGATGTTTTATCGAAATTTTAATTTATTCATCTAGCATCTTTCTATATGCTTTTATACTTTTTAAAAATTCTTCTTTGTATTTTACCCTTTTTAAAATTCATATGCATAATTTTTTACAAAGTAATCTTTAATTATTCTAATTTAAATAAGACCATTTGATTCTTTGTAACAAGAATCGTTATTCGGATACAAAGTATAAGAGACCAACTATCAGAACATTGACATTAACATACCATTGATCTTTTATTCTGTGTAAAGACAATAAGCAAGGCAATACAGTCATCTGAAAAGACATTCATCGATATCAATCTCTGAAATCGATAATCGTCATGAAAGGTATTGGTATTCGCAATAAAACGTAAAAGAAAACTGCACAAATCAATTCATTGCGGAATGTTGATTTATGAATGGATTGATCACTGTTTTCAAAGAATATCCATAAAATTTTTTCAATACATTCTAAAAATATACATTTTTAGCAATGAAATATTGGCGAAAATTTGTTATGGAGGTTATCGATTGAGAATATCTTATATAGAGAGCCTTAAAGCAGTTTATATATTATTATTATTATTATTATTTATATTATTAGTTAAGATAATTTTATTAGGTAAAAATCCAAAATATCATGCGTTCTATAATAGTAAATGTCAAAGTAAACATTAACATTGCTTAATTATTATTTTGATAAAACATTCGTTTTATATAAATAACAAAAAGAGTAGTCCAATTAATACAATATATTCTTAAAATTTCAAATCTATTAAATTTGTTTTTATATTTTAGCACCAAATAACCCATTCGACATTCTCTGTGCTAACTGCAGTGGCTTCGTTGAAAAAAAAAAAATAAAAAATAAAAAAAAGATAAAAAATGAAAAGCTTTAAAAATTCAAGTATTATTGTGATTGGCTTTAATGCGTTACTTATATAGTGATGAGTACAACTGATCTCTATGTGCTTTGTAACAGTAAGTCATAAATATAGGGTAATCAGTTTAAAAAAGTACCCGTTGACTTTTCTTTTTACCCTTAAATCTGACGGATGTGTGAGCTATTCCCTAACAGCACAAAATATTCCAGAAACGTAGCAATCATATAACATTGAAACATTATAAACATTTCAGAAACATTTAAAAACCTTCAGATTGCTTTCCGTTTAGTTTCAAAAACGTAGAAATGTTCGCGATCGTAACAAAAAATCAGATACGTAACAGAAACGTTACAATCACTTAACAGATAGAAAATCAAAAAGGGTGAATGTTTCAGAAAGGTATCAGAGAGCATACTTAAATGTGTTACGTTTTTGGAAGATTGTAAGCTTTCTGCAACGTAACTGAAACATTCTGTGCTGTATGTGTTCTAACACTGAAGTATAATTGTATGAACCTTGTTTAAGTGTGGGAGACAATTTCTAACACTGTTGGACTGTTACAACTTTATTTGTGAGGTAAAATAGAAATGGAGACGCACAATGTTACTTAATCCTGTGTTAATTCTATTTTTGAAAAATCATAATTTAATTAAAATTTTTTATATTATCATTCCTCGCAGAAAATGCTGAAAATGTTCGCCACCAATTTTGAATTCAAACAAGAACACGTCGAACCAAGTTTTTTTGACATATTTCGCAGTATTGTTGGTGTTATTGACGTGAATTCTTCAGTTATGATCTGTTTTAATTCATCGATGCAGGACTACTCTGGAAAACCCTATGAAATGATAATGTAAAAATGATAACGATAATGTAAATGTAATGTAGGAATGATAATGTAAAAAATCTGAATTAAATTTTGTTTTTCAGAAATAAAATTATCACAAGATTAAATAACATTGTGCTTCTCCATTTCTATTTTACCTCACAAATAAAGTTGTAGCAATCCAACAGTGTTGGAAATTGTCTCCCACTCTTAAACAAGGTTCAAACAATTATACTTCGGTGTTAGAATAGTTGCCACATCCGTCATATTTAAGGGTAATAAGAAAAACCAACGGGTACTCTTTTAAATTGATCACCCAGTATATCTATCTCTGAAATGTAAAACGTGAATATAAAGAAACTTACTGTGATACGTGCACCAAATGTCACTAAAAAGACAATCACTATATAAAAGTTGTGCAGAAATATTTGTACACATTTCATCCTTAAAAGTTTAATACACAACCAGACTAACAAGTTTGTATGTGGCACACTCCAATAAATAATTAATGAGACAATAAATACTGAAATTTCTAATTGAAAATTTTATACCATGGTTGGTGATTGGGTTTTACGTCGCACAAGTGCTGCGCAGATGGGCAATTGGCGACGGTCTGGGACACACCCCTAGAGGTGGTCCGGAGGCATGACATCCCAATTTTGATCCTCCACGGAAGGGATAGCTCTCCCGCTTCGGTGACCCCCAGAGGTATAATTTTTGGTGGAAACATGGAGGACATTGTGGCCACGACAGATTTTACGTGCACCAGCCACCATTTGTGTACACGACGGTCTTTGGCCGGTTCGAGTACCGAACCCGCAATCTTCCAATTACGACGCCGGCGCTCTACCGACTGGGCTACCGCGGCCCTTTATACCATGGAAATGAAAGTTTTCTTTTATTAAAATGAATCAATTATTAATTTTCCATTTAACGTTTATCTATTCGATTATACAAAATTTATTTTCTACTGACGTTAACGATAAATGAGGATTTATAAATTTTCCATTGGAATATAAGAGTTTCTAGAAGATATTATATTGATTTCGGAAAAAACTTCCATTACATTTGTTTGTTGTAATATAATCCCAGAATGCAGCAAGGTCTCATGGCTGGCTCAAAAATATACAAGCCGATAATCTTATTTTCAGATAAAGAGTGCAAAAAAGAAAATTATATCTATGATGAAAATGTTTTTTATCGGAATTTTAATAAAGCAATGAATGACTAAAACGTGTCGGAACTTTCAAATTTGTGGGGAAAATCTGTGCTATGATTGGCAGATTCAAACTGTTTGTTGGTTGATTTAAAACTCCTATAGGTTAAATAAAAGAATATCGTCATCATGACATCGAACGACGTCAGAAAAGCATGTCGTCCATTAACCTTATTAGATGTAATTTTGTTGTTTTTGTCAATGTTTCTAATTTATATGAATGTGGGAAGCATATAACATTATGATAAACCTGGATAAAGAGAGTTTAATGTTGAAATTTCTCATTTTTTACTTTTTTATACGCATATATGGTTGAGAATGTACTGTTTCTAGGCCAAATGTTAGAAATTGGATTGATTCTATGTTTACACGCTTTTTAAAGTGCTCGAAATCGAAAATCAGGTTCTTAGCCATTGGTCTTTGAATCTCTGTGTGTGGCTGTCTGTTTGTATACATATATTTGAGTCTATTATTAACGTAATTCAACACAAATATTATCAGGAACACCAAACTCAGAATTCTAAATCTATCTTTATAACATTCATGTATGCTACTTTAAACTTTTCATTGAGATTGAATAAAATGTTCGTGTACAGGGACGTACAAAAGTACATGCGTGTACAGGAATATTAAAATACATTACTTTTGCATAAAACCAATGTCGAATACCATGAAATTTCATTATTCTGTTGCACATACAAGGTTTTACGGAAAATCAATTACAGCATTACGTCTTATAGCGACATTGTTATATATTTTCAAGTAGACGAATAGGTGTTAGTGTTGGGATAAAGGCCGACTGATTGAGGGAGGGTCCTAGACCTGCAGGTGTGTGCCTTCTTAGTGAATCTCCTTAAAGGATCCTATCACGTATTCACAAATATTTCAAATTTCATCCATAAAAAAATGCCGAAAGCTTACGCCTAAGAAGGCGGCCTGTAATCGAACTCGGCACCTCCTGTCAACCAACTTTAAGAGCAATAGTTCTTAATATTTCTCAGCAACACAAGCACAAGTAACAGCAAGATTTGTTATTACGAAGGATATTTATTTTGAGTTTTCATCATCACATATTACGATTTTAAACATATCTTTGTTAATATGAGTAAAAGCAAAGTTATCTTACTTAGACTTACTACACAGATCCTATTCTAGTAAACATAACTACTATGTAGACATATTTAGTAGTAGACGTAACTAAAACTAGACGTCTAGTACACGTCTTCTATACATGAATTTTTCCACAGACTTTTTTTTTCTTTCTTTCTTCTATATTCAACAGAAGAAAGTATTGGATTCGTAAAAATTTTCGACCTCGGGTTTTTGACGGATTTACACGTTTCGAGAGCTGTAGAACACGATTTCACCATTTTTTGAAAATGTCAGTCTGTCCGTCTGTCTGTCTATCTATGTGTGTGTGTGTGTGTGTGCGTGCGTGTGTGTGAAAAAATTTTGTGGCTACTGTATCTCAGATACTACTGCACAGAATTTCATACAAATTGGTATGTAGTTACACATTGACATAAATTAGTGCTTATCAACTTTTGGTAAAAATTGTCCAACAGCTTGCGCTGCCATCTCGCTTTTTCTAAATTTTTAACATGGTGGTATAGGACAAAATTTTGTATAAATGTGCATAAAGATAATTATTTTTTAATAACCATTATGAAATTTAAAAGAATTATTTGTAATAGAGATAGTCAAGTGGGAAAAATAATGTGCATGTAGGAGCTCTGCCTCCCCCTATGGGGGAGGGAGAAGTCCCCCTCGAGGGGAGTAAATTTTCATGATGGGTACCTTTCAAAAGAGCTCGCCAATACCTTTAAAACGAATGGTTGAACCATAGATCTGCGATAAGTTAAAATAAAGCTATCCATTTTTTTCATATTTAACAAAAAAAATTATTTATTTATTATTATTTTTTTAATGTAATATTGTAAATAAAATTGACTTTTTTTTTCTTTTGGATATTTAGGGTTATACTATTTCTCTAATATGGAAATTGTCTGCATTATCATAGAAGATAATTTTTTTTTTAATAATAATTTTAATAAATTATTTTTACTGAGTGAATTTGTATAGTAAAATATAGAAGAAAATCATGTGGTGGCCACAATATACTAGTTTTTAATAATTTTCCGCTATCTACATCCGCGGTAAATTTGCGTATTACGTCTTTTCTACACTGCTTGAAAAGCTCAATAATTCGGTCGAGTTCTGAACTATTAATTCTCACTGACGATTTCTGTTGCGTATGTTTCGCATAATGCATATACCAAGTTTCAACAAAATGCGTCTTCTAGAACGATATCTGCGTTTGTCTAGCAAGGTAACTTTAATTATACCCACTTAGTATAATATGAATATTATATATGTATTTAAAAATATATATATATGGAGTGATTCCAATCGACTTTCTGAACATTGAGTAATTAACGGTTTTGTAGATAAAGTAAAGTAAGAGGAGTTGCTAAATAAATAAAAGAGAAATATATAATAGGATGTTTGAAATTTTTTTTTCATATAGTACGATTTTTAATTTAACGCTATTGTACTTTTAGCCCATTTAGCCGCAATTATGCTATTGTACTTTCAGCACGTAGATCATAATGATAAAGAATATTTCGTTGTACCTCTGTAAAAATCGATAAATGTTAGATTCATCAAAATGCATATAGTTAGTGCAACAGTGACTTATAATATTTATATAAATTTTCAGCTCCATCAGATAAGGTATTTTGATGCTATCACACTTTAAAGTTTAAACCAATATGCCTCAATGATAAAAAAATTTGCATCGTGTCCCTGTAAAAATGCACATATGTTCTAGATACTCTAAAGTTCATAAAAATCGTGTGACGGTAACCTATAACACGTATAAAAATTTTCAGTTCATTTGAATAAGGCGTTTAGTCGCTATCGCACTTTAAATAATTTGAGCCTATAAGCCTATAATGATAAAGAATTTCTCTTTGTGTCCCTGTGAAACTCTGTAGGTGCTAGACTCACCAAAATCCATACAGTTTGTGTGATTGTGACCTATAACATGTATATAAATTTTCACCTGAAATGGGTAAGGCATTTAGATGCTATCGCACTTCAAATAATTTCAACCCATAGGCACTAATGAAATAGAATTCGTTGTTGTCTCACTGTAAAAAAAACAAAAACCAATACGTGCTAGATTCACTAAAACTTACACAGTTTCTGGAACTCTGTATACATTTTATAACTGTGTATAATATGTGTATAAATTTTTTGCTTGATTGAATTAGGCGTTTAGACGCTATCATACTTTTAAAAATTTGGTCCCATAGGTCATATCGATAAAAAAATTTCTTTGTGTCCCTGTAAATATATATATATATATATATATATATATATATATACACACACACACACACACACACATATATATATATATATATATATATATATAAGTGCTAAATTCTCCAAAATCTATACAGTTTGTGCATCTAAGACCTATATATGTGCATAAATTTTTTGCTCAGTTTTATGATGCGTTTAGATGCTATCGCACTTTTAAAAATTTGGTCCCATAAGCCATAATGATAAAGGATTTTTCTTTGTGTCCCTGTAAAAAAAAGTATTAGATTTACCAAAATCTATACAGTTTGTGCAACTGAGACCAAGGATATTTGTATAAATGTTTTGCTCAGTTTAATAAGGCGTTTACACGCTATCGCACTTTAAAAAAAATTGGTCCCATAGGTCATAATGGTGAAGAATTTTTCTTTGTGCTCCTGTAAAAACTATATGCGCCAGATTCACCAAAATCAATAGGATTCGTTCTACGTTAACGTACAATGTATGTACCAACTTTCAGCTCATTCGAGCAAAGCGTTTAGACGCTAGTGTATTCACTCACACACATACACACACACGCATACACACATACATACATCCTCGTAAAATAGTGAAAACGGACTCAGAGGACCTCAAAACGTATAGAAACATCAAATCTCAAATTCTGATTTTTGACATGATTACAATACTTTCCTTGCATATGTATGTTCGGAAAATAATAGTTGTCTTTTCACACTTAAATTAAAATTTCAAGAAAATATATTTCCTAAACAAAATATTGTGTCCATGGACGCAGCCAAAAAAAAATTTCGGAAGGTGTTCGAACTTTTGTACGTAATGTTGAGTGTTAAAAATGAAGTATAATTGAAAAATTTTCAACAAATCAGAAAATATCCGGGAGCGAGGTTTTGAACCTCGAAAATCAGGAAAACGTCAAGCTGGGGAGATATAGCAAAAAATTACTATTTTGCTGATTTTTAGAATTGGAATTTATTTTTAATAATGTAAAATACTAACATTTTTAGAGAGATGCAAAAAATAATATTTCTGAAATTAAATGAGATTGCTTTATTAAAAAAAAAAAAAGAAAAAAAAAAAAAAAATTCGAAGAACCTGTAAGTGGTAAAAAATAAAAATAAATAAAAATAAAAATAAAAAATCTATAAATAAAATAAAAGTAATAATAATAATAATAATAATAAATACTTTTTTTAAACTTATGTATTAGATTCAAGATTAAATTGCAGAAAACACAGCAAAGCTAAATAATATCTAAGTAAATTGGCATGAAATATTACTTAAAGTGGACATTTTGTTTTAAAATCAAAACGCATTTATTTAATAAATAAATAAATAAATAAAACTATATAACTTAGTATATTTATCAAATTCGGTATTTGGCATTGAAAGTATGACACCCGACACCAAATTGCCTCCTAAATTAAAAAAAATATTTTAAAACATAAAATTTGAATATTTTGGCTAATATTTTTTATTTCTTTATATATATATATATATATATATATATATATATATATATATATACATACAATTTTATACAGGGAAAATTTAACCTATAAATAATTTTTAAAAACTACTTAAATATTTTGTTATTGATCTGAAATGTCACTTAAAAAAGATATTTTGCTTTAAATTCAAAAACTTCTACAAAATAAAGAAATAAATAAAAACATTATATTACTTATCATATTTATCAAAATTCGGTATCCGACATAAAATTTGGACATTTGATACCAAATTGCCTCTTTAAATCTCAAAAATAATTAAAACATAATTTTTTTAATGTTTTGTCAGTTAATCTTTTTTTAAATACATCAACCTTCACAGGTTGAAAATTTAAAATAACATCTATGAAATTATAAAAATTCACATTTAAAAACACTTAAGAAAATTTTACTGAAATTTTTCATTAAAAAGAATATTTGGTAAAAACTGCATTGAAATTACAAAAACGTACTCACAATGAATCTTATTGAAATGTCAGTTCTATTTCTGGAAATATGCTGACATAATGATATCCAGAATATTCCATGAATTCAAATACATTTAGGCGTTAATCTAACATTTCGTATTCTCAACTCTAATATCATATGCATATGTACATACTGACATTTCAACACGATCAAGCATAACGCTCAAACTATAATAAATTGCAATTAAATTGACATCAATCGACAACCTTCAAATGGCTAACATTATATTGATATTACTAAAAGATATAAAATTGAAGGAATTTTAAGCTATTTATCTATATATATAAAACTGATTGTGTGTCTGCTCGGATTTTTAATCTATATATAGAAAGCTGATTGTTTGTTTTCCCGGATTTTTAGTTCACTATACCGTTTAGCAGACAGCTACGGAAAGTGGCACATTTATTACCCAGGAGAAAATGTAGCTAAAGCAGTATTTTTTAGCTCATTTGGATAATTGGATGAAAATATATAAAATAAAGACCCCATTTTAACTTTAAAATGGATTAAAAAAAAAAAAAAAGGAATGTTTGATGAAAAAAGAAAAGCTACAGAAAAGCATCGTCACTGTTTTTCTCAATATGCCGCTAAATTGAATCAGCGTAGTTTTTCCTAATGTCTTGATTGCATATTAAGTTTTATACAATTAATAATAATAATGACCATGTTCTGTCAGGAACAATTCCGGTTAGACCGTTTCAAAACAGAGACATTTGGTAGCCCTTTTTTTTTTTTTTCTTAGAAATGCTATGTATTTTTATTTTTTATTTTTTTAATTAATCTGCATAAATGTTACATCATTAGAAAGATCTTTCAAAACTGAACATTTTTTTTGCTTGTACTTTTCCCTTATTCTCAATATTTAAAAAGATTTCAACGAAAGTTTATGACTACCATTGCAATTCTAAAATACCCATGGAGGATAAAATTAAAATGTAATATAAAATTCAATCATAAAAATTATGGGCTAATAGTTATTACATCATTTTCTTGCAATCATGATAATGTACTTATCTGATATAAACAAACAGTTGATTGTGACGTCATATTTATCAAATTAGTTAAAATAAATAAGGTTACAAATAAGGTACCTGAGGTTACTTCGTTACAGATATGGTACCTTTCATTTGGTACGTTATTTGTACCGAAGTTTTGATTAGATGGTTTAGAATTAATTAAAATATGAAAATAATTTCAAAATTGGACATTTAAATTTATGATTGTTGCCAAAAAACATTTACCAGTTATTGTTACATATATATATATATATATATAAATATATATAAATATATATATATATATTGAGGGGGGGGATAAGATGAAATAATGTTCTCACGCGAAAAATTGAAAATTAAAAAATATCAAATTTGCCCATGCATATAAAACATACTTATTAAAACGAATCGAAGAAGGAAGCGAAATAAGTACCGAGTTATATTACGATAAATACGATATATGTAATATGATACGTTATATTAGACCTATCGTCCAGGGTTAGTAGGTATAGAGTTCTAACAACCACGTGACTTTCTTCTTAGCAACCGTACTTTGCTGAAGGACAACGCTCATTTTTCCATGCCTTTGGAAGCGTAGTAGTCGAATTTTTTTATGCTTTTGCAAATACATTTACAACACTGTGCTACAATAAATTTGTAACACTATTCCGCATTGATAAAATGGGTCAGTGAGGTCAACTGTCCCTCAGCAAACATGCTCGTGACGTTATCTGTTAGAACTCTATTTTCGTTAAAAGAAATGTTCCGTTCGGTGCAACTTGCACATTAGTCCCGTCAGGTACAACTTGCATATTAGTCCCGTCAGGTGCAACTTGCACATTAGTCCCCTTTAAATATAGTGTCCAGCGAAGCTGGCAAAGCATTCATTGATTCACTACCTTAACTGATTTCACATTCCGTCATGTTTGACGGGGTTATATACTAGTTATATAATATAGAAACTGAGATACAGCCTTCCATTTAAAAAGCAAAATCGTAGCGCAATCTGTTGAGCTGCCCCAAATTTTTTGTCACACACGGGAAAAAATATAGACTTCAATCTAAAATTGCTCAAAACACATTTGGGACTCTTAAAACGTAGAAAACCGACAAAAACCGTAAGTCGAAAATTTTTACAAATCCAATTTTCTACTGAATGTAGGAGAAAGTAATAATATTATAATCGAAAAAAAAATGATGAAAACTGCAATATTTTTCTACTTTTTACTTTATTAGTAGTGTGTACAAGACTCACAAATAGAAAAGAGACGAACATTTTAAAGGATTTTTCTTCAAATTTTGTAGAAGTCGATTTTCACCTCGCGTGCATCATTTTAAGAAACTTGAACAAAAAGGAATTACAGCCTATGAAAAACACCAATCATACTAGATTGCGATTAATTATGCATTATTTCACTTGTTTTCATATTCGATTTTTTATTCTACCATTTTTCGCTCTGTATAAAGTTATTTAACTTTCACAATCCAAATTTCTTAATTAACCAAGTTGTAATTGGAAATTAGTTCATAGCTTATTCTCTAGTAGGGGACATTATCACTTCTGATTATTATGCAGGATTTACAACGCTTATCACTGCTGAAAGGAACTTTTGTGGATAGTTGTCGTAGAATTCCTTTTTACTTTTTCTTGAAGGGATTATCATAATTTATTTCTTTCAGCATTTATTGTATTTTATTTATTGTTTTTATTGCATGTAGTAGAATATACTGATCATCAGTCTCCATATTAATGCTCTTCAAAAACAATTGCTAAGCACTATGGTAACTTTCTTCTCTCGTATGGAATTATTTTTTGGCTTATAGAAGTCATAGTAACAATCCAATGTAAAGGACTTTTTTTTTTTTTAGTACGGAGGACTATTAGTCTCAATCTACAGATTTTTACGATACCCAGTTTTACGTTAGTTGGACATTTTTCGAAATAGAAAATTTATCGAAAATATAAATGAATAATTTGAAGGCAATGTTATAATATGAAAAAAAAAAAAAAACTAATAGTCCTCCGTATTGAACTAAATTCTGCTTTTGTCAGAATTTCATTAAAAAAGTTTTTTCTTTTTATTTCTTTTCTTAAAAAGAAAAAGAAAAGTAAAGTAAAAAAAAATTAATAATAATCAGTTTCAAAACAAACAGTATCGAAAAAGTTTTTTTTTTTTTTTTTTTCACTCTTAGAAATTAAGGAATTAAATAATTACAATTATGAATTAAGAAAAATAAAAGTACAGTTTTTAACCTATTTATTCGGATATATTTCCTGAAAGGCAATCGAAATAGATATTCTTCGATTGAGGAAATCTGTTGTAAATCATACGATGCATTTTGATGAATGGTGCTACCGTTCTCTATTTTTCTTTTTTTCTTTTTTTCTTCTTTTTTTTTTCAATAAAAAAGATGTGTGTCATTCGTTGTTTTTTAAGTTAGTTCATTATTATTTTTATTATTATTATTATTATTTAATATTGTGCATGTCCCACGTCATGCAAGAAAAATCTAAAAAATTACAAAGTAAAATATTTATATCGAGACATTTAAATAGCATCATCATATAAAAAAAAAAATTTGGTTCTTCTTTAAATTTAGAATATATTCGAGAAAAAAATGCAAAGATAAATTAAAGTCTAGGAAGCAAATTTTTTATTAATTATAATTGTAAAATTTCTTTTAAAAAAAAAACTTTTTATCTGTTACAGATTTTCCGCTAGATAGAAAAATTTAAACCAAAATAGGATTTGTTCTTTAAAATTTTTTGTTAGTAGGTAAGTATTTCAACATGAAACTTACAACTGAGAATTGTTGCGTTAAAAATAGATTTAGAGTCTAAGTGAAATTAATCACATTAAATTCATTCCTGTTAAGTTTGACCTTAATTTGAGCTTGTCGAGTGGCGACGAAAGCGATTTCTGAAGTTTTGAAGTTGTATGTTGAATGTGAGCCGAGTTCAGGAACTTTCTGCTTCAATTTAGAACAGAACCTCACCAAACGTCACTGTCAAAAGTATAAATACTTGTCGACACCCCTAATTCAGCTGTGTTCTTTCGATAATGAATCAATTAAACTTCTCTCTGTGGAGTATTTAACGCTGTCTGCTTTGCTCTTCTGGAACAAGCGACTGTTTCCAGAACATTTCTCGAATAGGGACTTTCGTGATACGAGCGACATATTTATTGGACTGTTTCGAGTATATTCTTTGAATTGAGAGTTCTATTAGACTGTTTCAATAATATTCATTGATATGACAGTTTTGTTGAACGATCTTGGAATGTTACGCTGAATAAAATGCATTCGTCGTCTAGAATCAGCCTGTTTTTTCTTTCTTTTTACGAACTACCGTCTTCACACACGAATGTCGACATTTTCGTAACAATATGATGATTTATTAAAAACTGAGCTATTGCTTATATTTCCAGCACAGCGCATTCGAACAGTAATTTGTAAAATGGTTGCATGTAAATATGTAAATAATGAATGTAGCATTGTGTATATTAATAAAAGTATTAGAACACAGATAGTTAAAAAATTGCACTGTAAAAATACTGTAATTTTTACAGTTCTTGTACCGTTTTGATCCTTCACAGCATAAGCACAGTATTTTTGCGGTAAATAAACATAAAATACGACATAAATACTACTTTATTCGCAAGCAGCATTTATACGAAAAAAAAGTATTCGAGTAAATATAAGAAATATATACCGTTGGTTTAATGCAGTGTTGGGCAAAATGAAATTGGTTGGGCGGTTTACGATTAATCAATCGTTAATCGCGAATTTTGCATTTGACGGTTATTCAATCAGTTTCTATAAATTTTGCAATTAAATATTAATCATTTATGATAATAAAACTAATGCTTGTAATTATCAGTAAAAAACCGTAATTTTTACAGTATTTGTACCGTTTTGATCCTTTACAGCATAATCAGAGTATTTTTACAGTAAATAAGCGGCAAAATACGACATATATACCATTTTATTCGTAAACGGCATTTATCCCGTAAAATGAAAGTATTCGAATAAATATACGGTACGTATACCGCTAGTTTATCGCAGTGTAGGGCAAAATGCAATCGGTTGGACAGTTGACGATCAACCAATCGTTAATCGTGAATTTTACATTTAACGGTTATTCAATCATTTTCTGTAGATTTTGCAATTAAATCCTCAAAAATTATCAACATAAAACTTTAAATAAAATTTTGGCCCTTTGCTTGTTTGTTTTACACTATATTTTGCATTATAAAGGTAATTTAGTAATATTTTAAACTTAAACTGAGTAATGAAAAAATAGATTTTTGAGAAAGGGTCTAAAAAATCATTTTACCCTCACTAAACGACAAAATGATCCTTCATTTAAAAATATTTGTAAACTGCTTTTTATTTGCAAAATAAAGGTTATAAAAGAAGTTTTGACAGTACATAATGAAATAAAATAACTTTTACAGTCAAATAGCATACATAATTTATTTTATGAAATTATTAAAAGAAAAAAAAAAAAAAAGTGTCTCAAATAACTTAATAGAAAAAAGAAAAAGAAAAAGAAAAGAAAACAATATAATGGAATATTTGAAAATTATGATTAAAAAATAATAGATATTATAATAGACCCCTAATAAACTCAGAAATAAATTAAATAATGCCTTTTTCTGCCACATTCGATCCAAATAATCAATTCATAATGATCCGCATAATGGATCCAAAACTATTCACATAATGGATCATTTTACCCGACAATATGGCCATCTATTTTAGGTCATATTATTGTATGACGCATAAATATAACAAAATTAACAAGTGTAATACACATCTAAAAACATATTTCATTGAGTAAACCAAGTCATATATCTGTACATAAAAGACTGTATATCTAAATAAATACGAAAGTTATTGCTTAAATTATAACAGATTTTATAAAACCTACTTTTTCAGATAATTCTATTCAGACGGGTAGCACAGTAATCGCTTAAATACTGCCATTGCTTCTTCTTGACTTGGTACAACTAGTTTATGTCTTACCCAGTATATAGCGCTACCTGTTTCAAAGAAAACATATGTGGATCATTTTGCCTGCTAGGGTCGTTTTTGGCTACTTTCCCTTAATAATTCATGATGTAAAATTAATGCTTGTTCAATAAGTAGTTATGAAAATAAAATCAATTATTGTTTAATTATTAAAATTCAGGTTAAGTGAAGGAAGAAATCGATCACTTAAGCTAGTTTGAGAGGTACTTAGCCATTATTTATTTATTTATTTATTTTGTGGTAGTGGTGGAGCGGTGTACTTAAAAAAAAAAAAAAAAAAAAAATTGCTTTTTTTTTTTTTTTTTTTTTTTTTTTTTTTTTTTTTTTAATGATTAAATATAACAACCTTTCTGTAACGATACGTTTACCTCTCATGAAAATTACAATAAATATACTGTTCCAATTGCTGCAGTTTTTTTTCCAATGTTTTTTAATTTAATTTGTCTGTGTGCGATTTCTTTTACACAAGAACTTCATAGATACTGTAAAATTTGTATATGTAAGTTTTTTGTTGAAAATTGTACAAATAGAACAACTGGTTTGTGTACAGAAACTCACGAAAGAATTCCTATATATTGTGGTCTATGGGAAGTATATTCAAAACAGATTTTAAAACACCTTTATATTAAGTAACTGAAGAAGTCAATCATTAAAGCTAGTTTGACAGGTACTTATTAGCTATTATTTAATTATTTATTTATTCTGGTGTGGTGGTGTACTATGGAAAGTATATTTAAAACAAATTTTTATACACCTTTATATTAAGCTGAACCTATCGAAATTAACGCATATTATTTAGGTGCTCAAAAGATTGTGCTTGATATTTATAATTAGTATCTACAAAAATATTTAGATATATTTTGAAATTAAAGTGGAAATTGTTCAAAGTACACATTTTCAATTGTGATATTTTATTTTTATTTTATTTTATTTTATTTTATTTTTTTAATATACTAAACTTTTAATATATCTTATCGTGTGTATAAAGATTTCAGGCAATACATAAAAAAAAAAAAAAAAAAAAAAAGAAAGAAAGGTTATTATTTGTTTCTTCTTTAAAATATATCTACAGAGATAGTTTTTGTGAAATACCTTTCTCAATAATTAAGACAAAATATATTTTAAGACACTATCCGTTTGGTAAAATACAGTTGGAAGGTATATAATCTATGCGAATCATATGTTATTTCTTTCTTGTTTTATTTATTTATGTGATATCCTAAAATAAACAAAATACTCAATGTATGACTGAATATCAATTAATCACTTTAACAGAGCAAAAACTGTAAAGTAATGTAACGAAACGGAAAACAACCGCATATTCAATCAATACCCCGAATTATTCCTTATTTATGTTTAAAACTTGTTCCGAACACAATATCAGATTCAATAAATCTTACATAAATAACATGTACAAAAAACATCTTTTATCTCCATGCATGACATGCACTTAGTTTTTTGTTTTTTGAATGAAACTGAGAATGATACAAATCCAATACGCCATTATATGTGCTCTTTACAATCTGGAACATCGATAGTTGTTTTGTAAAGCGACATGATAATCTCAGTTCTCCTCTGAAATATCGCCCTGTGATGCTATTTTTACTCTCTTCATTACAATTTCAGAAAATTTCTTTTTAAAATATCGTAATGGATTCTTTTTTTTTTTTTTTTTTTTTTTTTTTGTCAGAATTTGGTATAAGGAAATAAAGTTCTATTTTGTCATGTTGATTGAATGTTTGTAAAAAAAAAAAATTAAAATATGTAAAAAATTAATTAATATGTATCTTAACTTTTTAAAGTTGTAAATATACATAAGCTTATTTCGCTATAAATATTTTTAAATTTGGCAAAGATTTCAATACGAAGATACCTCTTAGACAAATTTAAGTAGAATTTAAAAATAGAAATTTGTGTTAGATATTATAGTAAGTTTTAATGCGATTATCCACTAAAAATTTCAGGAGGATTTTTTTTTTATCATTTTTTTTTTTTTCATGCGCGTAACATAATTCCATTTACTTTGCATATTCTTTTAAAACACCAGTTTTATATTGTTTGCATGCAATTACGAGGGCAATATATACGATAATATATATATAAAGCGAGCCTTGCCGCTTCGTTGGTCACTATATTTAAGTGAATTCTCAAAATTATATATCATCATTGCTAAAATCTCAAAAAATCAAATAAATCACTGAAATCAGTCGAAACCTATGTTAAAGTTCCCGCTGAGTTCGGTAGTGGTTTTCCTGCTCCCAACATGATGAGTCCGGGTCCCCACTGCATTCAGCAGTGAATTACCCGCTTTTTACTCCTTCGTCTCCAACAGTAAGTTAAAAGTTTCGAGAATTACCACCTAATTACATATTGCGTACACCTAATTAACAACCACACAAAATTCGTCATTTTAAGGTAATTTGAAGCAGATTTAAGCTTGAAAACGTGTTTTTTTTTTTTTTTTGCGACGCCCGCCTTAAGGAAGGGGTAAAAATTTCGCAAAATTCCTTTATAGTGCGTGTTGCATACGCATAACCAAGTAGCACATAAAAAAAATCGTCTGTCTCAGGTAATTTGGATCAGAATTACATTTTAAAACGTGTTTTTGCCCCCTAATCTGAAGGGGAGGAATTTCTCAAAATCTCAATGCTGCGTATTAGATACGTATAATCGATCTGCACATCGAAAATCGCTTTTCTAAGATAATTTAGAGCAGATTTAAACTTAAAAACATAGTTTTCGCGTTTTTGGCTTCTAATCCCCTACGGGGGGGGGGGGATAGGTAGAAAGTAATTACGCAAAATACCTTTTTGGTGTGTGCATAAACTTGCTTTTCTTAGATAATTTGGGGGCAGAGTTACTCTTGAAAATGTGGTTTCCCCAAGCGGAGGGTAGGAAATTTTCAAGAAATCACTTCATAGTGCGTGTTGGGTACGAATATCCATCCCACACATAAAAGTGATTTTAATAATATAATCTGGAGAAATGATACCTTAAAAACGTTCCTATTTCTTTTCCCCGGCCCAAAGGAAGGAAAGGAGGGTATTTCGTAAAATTCCGTTACAGTGGGTGTCGGATACACATAAACAATGCATGCACTAAAATTCGTTACCGGTGCTGCCATAGATTTCCTAGGACATATTTAGCCCTAAAAGTGGGGGTTCTCAAATCCCCCCCCCAAAAAAAAAAATCGAAAATCACTAAAGACAGAAAATGGGTTTTTTGAAACATTATAAAGAACACGTATGGCTGTTTCTATTATTTTTTACCAATTTTGGTGGAGTTCTACTCATAAACCCGGAATTTGTGAATTTTCTCTCCAAAAGTAGATTTCCCCCCTAAAAAATCCAAAAATCCAAAAACGCAGATTTTTTTTTTACTGAAGTCTAGTTTTCCCATGTGCAATTTCTTTACGGTGAAGTAATCTGGAACCGAGTTATGCTTACAAACGTGTTTTTGCTTCCACTCCCGCCAGGGAAGGGGGGGGGGACAGAGGGAATTTCGCAATAATTGATAGACATAATCTTCAGTTTTGTACAGCCTTAAATTACTGTCAATGTGTTGTTGAATTTCGTTTAGCCTTTCTCACGTGATATCCGGACAAAAATAGCGTTATAGAAATATACAGACACAGCAACCCACACACTTAAACGGAAATTTTTCTGACGTCAGTTTTTGGCTTTCACGATGTGTGAAACGTAAAGATATCGCAAAAATTCTCGATTCTGTAAAATTTACAGATTAAAATCTGATTTTATTAATGTAGATAGTAAAAATTATTAGAATAGGGATGTTTAGAATTTAAAATTATTTATATTTTGCCTTCATATTGCGTAGATACAGGATTTCTATAGTTCGTATTTTAATAACCATTATCTTAACAGTAATCATCTGTAGTAAGTTTCTACAATATTCAAAGGAAAAATTACTATCTATAAATAATGGCTATGAAAAATATTATCTGTTAGGACCTAGAAATAATATGAAATGCTAAGCTATTTTTTACTTATAATATAAAACGATTAAATAAAGTTGGCAAGTAACTGAATGTGAATTACTCGATTCCATAGGGCAATAATAGTAAAACAATTTAATCTGACGAAAGCGTTTTAAAGTCTGTGCCAAGTGTTTCTCTAAGCAGGCCCCTGATCCTGCTCTCGCGTGCCTGGAGCTTTCTAAGTAGGATCTTACTGACAATCCTCTAATGGTTCCAGATTTCTTTAGGGTGCACAACTTCATGGACCTGATTTAGTCTTTGGGGATGAACTTTTGGGATGTACATTGGAGATGAGCCTGTTAGTCCTTTGGGATGAGCAACAACAACAACAACATCAATCTAACGAAAAATCAAACATAAAATTCAATAACACCACTCTGCATGAAAATCGGTCCCAACATAACTTCAGCAAATTCTTATGTAAAATGATTTATCGTGATTATCTCCTGAATCCGAATATGACGCCCATTTTACCCTATCACCCACTGTTTTGGGGGGACGCCCCCCTATTTTTATCACTTTTTAATAACTTTATGGCTATAAGTTTGGTTTGTAGGGGAGGAAAGGATTATTTTAACTGTTAAATATCTTCTGAGCGGCTACATGTGAAAAATTCTAAAATATGATCATTTGCAACACGAGGAAAATTTAGGGCGGGGGGTGTGGGGAAAAGGGGCATTTGCCACTGAAATTAAAAATTAAAAATTTATTATATTTTATAAATCAATTATTATTATTATTTATTATACATTATATTTTTTCTGTTTTAAGTGTTAAAATAATACTTTTCCATTCTTCAAATCAAATTCATGGTCGTAAAATTACCGAACAGTGATAAAAATTGAGGGATGAAGTGGCGTCTGAGAAAACGGTGGGTGATTGGGCAAAATAGGAGTCATATTCAGATTTAGGAGGTAATTTTACATAAGAATCAGCACGAATGGTATCAAGGCTCGAATAAAAAAAAAAAAAAAAAAAAAAAATGCAGTGCAGTTTAATTATCCATAAATATTGCTCGTTTATATTAAAAAATTCTGAAACATAATCTGATCTCTCTCTCTCAATCAATCTTATTACGCACTTATCTCAAATTTTATCTCACATTCAATAAATATTATTTATTTATGTATAAAGATCTTATTTAACTCCATGACATGCACTTTTTTTCTCCCCTTGGATGAAACAGAGATTGATGCAAGTCCAATATGCCATTTTATATGACATGAATCTGAAACATGAATAGCTATTTTGTAAAGTGTCATGTTAATCTCAGTTCTGCTTGAATTATCGACAGGATAATTGCCTCGTGGTGCTACTTTTATTCCTTTTATTGTCATTTCAGAAAATATATTTTTATGATGTTGAAATGGAAATTTTTTTTTCTAATAGTATTTGATATTTAAAAATAAACTTTCATTTTTGTCATATTGATTCAACGTGTGTCAAACATTTTAAAATATGTATACAGTTAAGAATTTGGATTTTAAAGATGCAACATTTTTCTGTTTATTTTGCTATTATGATTTTTTAATGTTAGTACAGATTTCGATATGAATGTAACCCTATAACATTGTGCATGGCATTTCAAAACAGGTATTTATGATTGGTTGATAAAAGTAAGTTTTTATTACGATAGTTTACTAATAAGTATATGTCCTCACTTTTTTAATGTAATTTATTTCACATACCTGTAATTTATTTGCATTTACTTCTTATGCCATTTTAGGATATTAGTTTAAAATGGCTGCGAGTAATTTCGAGGACAATATTTATGTATCGTTGTAAAAAAATATTAAAAGGGATATGTTGGAAAACGTAAAATATTTATCTATTTATTTCACTCTATTGTGTAATTGTTAATGCCCATGTTTCTGAAGCATAAGTTAAAATAGGCAAAATACACTGATAAAAAAAATTTCTCTTTAAACAAACTGGTAGGTCGCTTTTGAAAACAGCGCTAATTCTTCCGAATGCTCCAGGGGAGCATGGAGAGTTGCATGTTAGGTTTCCATTGAAGAGACAAAAAGCAAAACACTTGCGGGGGGGGGGGAGTATGAACAGGGCCAGATTATGGCACGGGCACACGGGGCACTGGCCCAGGGCCTCCAAATTTAGGGGGCCTCATTTCCAAAAATTGAGAAGTAATAGTACAAATTTCTTCATTATATGTATATTAAAAACAAAAAATTATTACATTTTTCTTTCTATATTTTATTAGAGAGCTTAAACAATTGTAAAATTTTGTGACTAATTTCCTACACATTGGCTGATTAATGTGCTACATTTTTTCATTTGTCTTGAATATAAAACTAATGATTTTGTTGTTATAGGTTGCTAAAAAAAAAAAAAATATATATATATATGAGGAAATAGAAGGTATAATTGAAGGAAAAAATTAAAAAACGCACTAATTTTATTTATTTATTTTTGATCTTGAGAATGGGTTCTTTTGGTGAGCTCTTTAGAGCAGGGTATGGGGGCCTCCGAATAGCATCAGTGCCCCGGGTCTTCAAAAAGCATAGTCGGGCCCTGAGTATGAATGCACATATTTTTATTAAAACAATCTACTCGATATTCCTTGGAGAAATGACATAAAGGAAAATGACATGTCTGGAA
The DNA here is from genome assembly GCA_963930645.1 of Salticus scenicus. Classification (NCBI taxonomy): domain Eukaryota; kingdom Metazoa; phylum Arthropoda; class Arachnida; order Araneae; family Salticidae; genus Salticus; species Salticus scenicus. The sequence continues at coordinate 259,041,530 of OZ005653.1, forward strand.
AAACATGAAACCAAAAGCGTAATTTCAAAAGCTATTAAGTAATACAGCACTAATTAATATTTCGATAGCGTTATTATTGCGGCTACTACCTTGAGTAGACAGATAAATTCACATGCTCTTAATGCTGATACCGCATATTGCAACTTACTGATATCATTTCAGCAAAGGAAATACACCTTAATAGATTAAGGTGAAAACTATACTACGGAAAAACATCTTCAGATACCATACCCACTAAATATTATCACAAGCGACTACAAGACACCGTTATTGTAACTTCCACGACAAGTTTTAATAATAAGTGATGTGTAAAAATTGCACCAGAGGATCGTTGTTGGAAATTAGTAAATAAAAAACCTCGTATAGGTGCACCATAAAGTGTGAAAACTCGCAACATTTCCTTCGGGTAGAAACAAAACTACGATCCTTCGTCAGACGGACAAACTAGGCACGAATGCAACAAACAAAATGGCAACGCAAAAAGCCAAATTAACTAACAAGCTAAAATAAATAAAACAGGAAATTAACTTTTTTTTTTACTTGTTTCTTTTTTTTTTTTCTCTCTTTTTCTTTTAGTCATTTTAATTATTTTTTATGTATTTATAACATTTTTTTCCCTCCTTTCTGCAATTGTGGTTACTTCAGTATTTATACTGATTTTCTATTTTATTTATTTTTGCTGGCATACATGGTACAGTTTGCTTTTTTTTTTTTTTTCTCCCTGACACTCCCACCAATATTTTTATATTGTAATCTTATGTTATTTTATTTCCACTATCGGTTAAGGTGGAAAATGCTGTAGAAATATAGTAGTGTAAAATCAGAGAAAAAAGGTGGAACTGGGTGATATGTTAGAGCTCATCACTTACTTCGGTTTTGCGTGTTCTCGCTTTACTAGCTGCGCTCGTGACGATTTTGACAAAGGGTCGTGTGTTTATTTCGACCCAAACAAATGTTACGAGTTTATTCCCAATAATGGTGTTTAAAAGTTTTTTATTTAATAATAAATTATTCATTCCAGTTTTACATATACCAGCTAACAGCTTTGTTGTATAAAAATAATAATAATAATAATAATAATAATAATAATATATATATATATATATACATCATAGTTGCCAACTTTTAAATTTATTCCAGAGCATCTTTACCCCGCTTTTATTTCGCACCACTTTATTTTTAGAATATTTACTCCATTTTATAAATATTATAAAATAAGAAAAATTTACTCGTAAAAAATATGTCGTATGGAATAAAAGTGAGACTAAAACTCCAGAATAAATTAAAATGTTGGAAACCCTGATATATATAAGTATATATATATAGTAGATTCTAGAGAAATTTATTAAATAATTTTAGACAAAAATTTTATTACTATTATCATAAATGATAAATACATTAAAAATTTCTTTCAAAAAAATCAAGCAGCAAAATCTTTCACATAAATCTACTCATACGAGTTTATATTTGCAACACGTACTTCTAATATTTAAAAGAAATTATACAAAATTACCCTCTATTCGCAGGGCTTAAAATTATTAGAGAATCTTTCAAACTTCTGCAATGGCAGCGTGAACACACTTTTATTACAAATACGTGTTGTCTTAAAAATTCTCAAAATAGAAATCGAAATGAAGCAATGCTTTTTAAAGTGTTTGGAATTTTTGCTTATAATCAGAATATATTTGTTAATGAGATTATTAGCGTAATTTTGGGCCTTTCATGATCGAAAGAACATAATCAATATCGTCCATTCATATCATGAGATGAGATAAATATATAGATAAGAGTATTTTACATATAATAGAATCCAGCTATTGAATTTGTTTCTTAAAATTATATGAATTTGCTAAAAGGTTTATTTAACTATAAACAACTAAGGCATGTACATGTACAAGGTATCACAAAATGATGAATACGCGGTTTTATTCTTTACCTATTAGAGGTAAGTGGAGAATGTAAACCGCAAAATTATTCAAAATAAGGTCGATAAATAAACCACGTTCATAAAAATTTCTTCTCTTAATTTTCAAAAAGTTACATTTTTAAAATTTATATATATAACATCTATGGATACATAACATGTATGGACATCTATGGATACGGAGGAAGCGTTAGAATGTTCTAAAAGTTTTTAAGCTGAAATCCAATTTTACCAATGTTGACTCTAGCAGGTGGTGAGTTTTTTCTATTTTCTTCTTGCAGGTTCGGGTGGGGGAGATCTAGAATTTTCATTTTAAGAATTCATATAATAAATTTTTTAATTTCAATATAGAATCACTAATTATTAATAGAATTTGATTTAAAAATGAAATGTTTTTCAAATAAATTATGTTTTAGTATTTATAACTTCAAGTTTTGCTTTACTATTCTGTTTGAAGTATAATCTGGAGTATGCTAGCTGGACATATCTTCAGAAACCTGTTAATACTTTTCAATATAGAATCACTAATTATTAATAGAATTTGATTTAAAAATAAAATGTTTTTCAAATAAATTATGTTTTAGTCTTTATAACTTCAAGTTTTGCTTTACTATTCTGTTTGAAGTATAATCTGGAGTATGCTAGCTGGACATATCTTCAGAAACCTGTTAATACTTTTCAATATAGAATCACTAAATATTAATAGAATTTGATTTAAAAATAAAATGTTTTTCAAATAAATTATGTTTTAGTCTTTATAACTTCAAGTTTTGCTTTACTATTCTGTTTGAAATATAATCTGGAGTATGCTAGCTGGACATATCTTCAGAAACCTGTTAATTCTTTTCAATATAGAATCACTAATTATTAATAGAATTTGATTTAAAAATGAAATGTTTTTCAAATAAATTATGTTTTAGTATTTATAACTTCAAGTTTTGCTTTACTATTCTGTTTGAAATATAATCTGGAGTATGCTAGCTGGACATATCTTCAGAAACCTGTTAATACTTTTCAATATAGAATCACTAATTATTAATAGAATTTGATTTAAAAATGAAATGTTTTTCAAATAAATTATGTTTTAGTATTTATAACTTCAAGTTTTGCTTTACTATTCTGTTTGAAGTATAATCTGGAGTATGCTAGCTGGACATATCTTCAGAAACCTGTTAATACTTTTCAATATAGAATCACTAAATATTAATAGAATTTGATTTAAAAATAAAATGTTTTTCAAATAAATTATGTTTTAGTATTTATAACTTCAAGTTTTGCTTTACTATTCTGTTTGAAATATAATCTGGAGTATGCTAGCTGGACATATCTTCAGAAACCTGTTAATACTTTTCAATATAGAATCACTAATTATTAATAGAATTTGATTTAAAAATGAAATGTTTTTCAAATAAATTATGTTTTAGTATTTATAACTTCAAGTTTTGCTTTACTATTCTGTTTGAAGTATAATCTGGAGTATGCTAGCTGGACATATCTTCAGAAACCTGTTAATACTTTTCAATATAGAATCACTAATTATTAATAGAATTTGATTTAAAAATAAAATGTTTTTCAAATAAATTATGTTTTAGTCTTTATAACTTCAAGTTTTGCTTTACTATTCTGTTTGAAGTATAATCTGGAGTATGCTAGCTGGACATATCTTCAGAAACCTGTTAATACTTTTCAATATAGAATCACTAATTATTAATAGAATTTGATTTAAAAATGAAATGTTTTTCAAATAAATTATGTTTTAGTATTTATAACTTCAAGTTTTGCTTTACTATTCTGTTTGAAGTATAATCTGGAGTATGCTAGCTGGACATATCTTCAGAAACCTGTTAATACTTTTCAATATAGAATCACTAATTATTAATAGAATTTGATTTAAAAATAAAATGTTTTTCAAATAAATTATGTTTTAGTCTTTATAACTTCAAGTTTTGCTTTACTATTCTGTTTGAAGTATAATCTGGAGTATGCTAGCTGGACATATCTTCAGAAACCTGTTAATACTTTTCAATATAGAATCACTAAATATTAATAGAATTTGATTTAAAAATAAAATGTTTTTCAAATAAATTATGTTTTAGTCTTTATAACTTCAAGTTTTGCTTTACTATTCTGTTTGAAATATAATCTGGAGTATGCTAGCTGGACATATCTTCAGAAACCTGTTAATACTTTTCAATATAGAATCACTAATTATTAATAGAATTTGATTTAAAAATAAAATGTTTTTCAAATAAATTATGTTTTAGTCTTTATAACTTCAAGTTTTGCTTTACTATTCTGTTTGAAATATAATCTGGAGTATGCTAGCTGGACATATCTTCAGAAACCTGTTAATACTTTTCAATATAGAATCACTGTTTATTAATAGAATTTGATTTAAAAATAAAATGTTTTTCAAATAAATTATGTTTTAGTCTTTATAACTTCAAGTTTTGCTTTACTATTCTGTTTGAAATATAATCTGGAGTATGCTAGCTTAACATATCTTCAGAAACCTGTTAGTATTACACTCTTAAAACTGTGCACCTTATTTCAGAGGTGCATTTTTCACTTTTGTGTCTTTGAAAAGTAAAAGGCACAAACGGTGCCTTTGAAATTAAAAGACACATTTTTAATTTTTGTGCCTCTGAAAATTAACAGGCACATTATGATTTTTGTGCCCTTGAAAATTAAAAGGCACATGTGGTGCCTTTTGAATTAAGAGGTACATTTTTACTTTTTTTGTGCCTCTAAAAGTCACATATGAGAGGATGGTGCATATTGAGAATCGATCTTCGAAATTAATGTCTTAGATATACGACAATTTGCATACACGTGCATTGAAATGTCTCAATGTTAAATATATTAAAAATTCTCAAAAATTATTAAAATTTTAAACTCTTTTTTTTTTTTTTTTTTTTTTTTAAGTTTTAAAATGCTCCATTAGACTCAATTTCTAAATTTTCCCCTTGATTTCACTTTGTTATAATTTATCAATATATTCTAAACGTATTTGTTTATTAATTTATAGATTGATCAGTTAATTTTGTTTTTAACATTTTTGTGTTTGTTAAAAATTTGCGTGAAATGTCAGCATTCAAACATATTATTATTATATATTTTTTTTAAATTTAATTTACCAATCAGTTGATAAATTCATGCAAAAATGTGTTTACAATATATTGATAAACTATAATAATGTAAAATCGAAGAAATTTATAAACTCATTCTCATGAAACATTTTAAAATTTATCAAAATAATAATAATAATAATAATAATAAAATAAATAAATAAATAAATAAATTTTAATACTTTTTGAGAAATTTTAATATATTAAATAGTGATACATTTCAATGCGCATGTATGCAAAATTTTCATAACTCTAAGACAGTAATTTTAAAAACTGATTTTCAATGTCTACCATCCTCTCTAAGCACAGTGGGCTTTTGAATAACCATTTATCAACTGCATTATGAAAGAGACAAAAAAATGTATCAGAAACATGCTTTTTTAGTAACTTAAGAGTATTATATATATATATATATATATATATATATATATACACAATAAAAATCAAGCATATCACATCATCCTAGTAATTAATAAGGATTTTTTGAGGTGGTACTTCAGTGTGCTATTGGCACACAGAGGTCAAAAAAGATATTAGAACCTTAAAAAATGGTTAAAAAGGATTTACTTTTTATGTTCCTTATATTTTTTCTAAGATTGGTAGGAGATTCTTGAGGTAATATAGAAATTAATTATAACACTCATGAAGATTGTGAAAACTGCCAAACAAAAACAGCGGCAGCACTCTATAAAATCCTTTATTGAACAGATACGGTTACATGCAGCGTCTAGCGACTTATAGTGAGATTTAAGGGGAGTATATACGTTCTGTTCTTATAAATGTTTTTGATATTTTTTCCTTAATTTCGATTCTATACGCTTTTTAATCGAATGGTACTTTAAAGTACCATCAGTAGGTAAAGGGTTAAAGTGTCTTATTTTAAATTAATTTTTGTGACTTTTATTAAGGGCATGTTTCAGTGATTTCACAAAAAATTCGTGCCTTTCTTTTCTTTTTTTTCATCTACTAAAAGTTTTATGCTTATTTGGAAATTGTATATTTCCCCAATCATAGCCTCCTTAACTAGATGCCTGTCGCGTTGCTCATAAACTTGGCAACAGTTGAAGCGGTAGACAGCGCCACCTGGTACAGATTGTGTGACTTTTTAATTCAACTGTCACCAATAACTTTAAAAAGTGATACATGATATACAAAATCGACGCTTCTTCGATTCTATTCGCCTTTTATGTATATCATATCCCACTTTTAAAATTTTTTGGTGGCTGTTGAATAAAAAGTCGCGCAATCTGTACCAGGTGGTGCTGTCTACCGCTTCAACTGTTGCCAAGCTTCCGAGCCACGCGACAGGCATCTAGTTTAGGAGGCTATGCCCCAATGTATGGGGTTAAGCTTATATGTTAGTTTGCATGGATCAGATACAAATATATATATATCATTCTTAAGAAGAGACCAAAAAAGTAGTTATAAGAATGCACATGAATATAGCTCATTAACTACGCTTCTGAATTAAACGCCATCTTTCATCTGGGGACAAAAAAAAAAGTGCAGCATGAAAGCCACAACATTTTTTGCAGCTTTCACGCCGTTTTCGTAAAAAAATTTCTGTATTTTTAAAACTATTAGCCTACTCTTTTTTTTTTCCTTGATGGTGCATCAAGCTTAATTATTTTGACCCAAAACAAATGTTATTTGCTTTTTCCCATTTATGGCATTTGTTAATCTTTTTTTTTTTTTTTTTTTTTTTTTTTTATCTTTAAAGGATTGTTGTTGTTGTGTGTGTGTGCATGTACTTTACAATTATCTTGTATTCTGTTCAACTAATATTAACATATTAAAAATTAAAATATACACAAATTAATAGAAATTAAGTCTAATATCTCATAATTTGCAATTACTTTCTTAACTTCACATATTAACACTACCTTTATGAAATTGATAATAATAAAATTTAAAATATTTATAAATTATTGTTAATTAAGCAATACACTTTAAAAATCCTTTACATTCTATCCCCCCACCTCCCCACACTTTTCTTCCTATTTTTTTCTTTTTAAGAAAGTAATTTGACTCAAATTTGACCTAAATTAAAAAAAAAAAAATTAAATTAAATGAAAAAGATTATTTAATTGAAAGATGCTGCTAAAAAGGAAATTCTTTTGAATAAATTATTCCAACAATAATTATTTTACTGTTTGTCAGTCCACCATTTCTGCCGTTTAGAACATTTACAGGGATCACAGTGTTGCTATATTTATATGCGTTACTTTATTCTTTTTTTCACAATTATTTCAGAACAATAACTTTTAAAATATTATAACATTAAAACCTTAAGATTTCTTTTTTTAAATAGTGGTAACAATATAATAAAATTAATACAAAAATATAGGAACTTTGCGATTCCTGCATTCAATATCTTAAACTTCAGCACTGCTAATTCCACAAAGGTTGGTTGGTTGCGTTTAACGTCGCACTAGTGCTGTGCAGATGGGCAATTGGCGACGGTCTGGGACTGACCCCTAGAGATGGTCCGGTGACATGCCATCGCAATTTTGATCCTCCACGTAAGGGACGGCTCTCCCACTTCGGTGACACCCCAGAGGTATAATTTTTTATGGGAATATGGAGGACATTGCGGCCACGACAGATTTTACGTGCACCAGCCACCATTTAATTCCACAAAGGAGATAAACATGGAATATTAGTATTTTCTTCAGATTTCCTGACTAAAATCATTCTAACATTAATTTCAATTCTACTTAATTACCACTGATGACCTAAAAAAAGAAAATAAAAAATGAATAAATGAATAAAAATAAAATTTGTAATAGTTTTGTTGCTGAATATATGGCATATGTAGTAAATATAAAATAATAGTCAATTTAAAAATATATTTTATTAACATTCACATCAACATTTTAAATATTTTAATCAAATGATTTGACAGAAATGGTTTTGAAAATTTCTTAAACAGTTACATTTTGAGCCAATCTGAAAAATTGACTATATGTTACGGGGAAGTTCGGAATAAAATATACCCTGACAAGTACAACTGCCACTTGTTCGCTGTAGAGTTCTTTTATTATTATTATTGTTATTATTATTCACTATAAAAAAAAAAAATACTGGGCACTGGCCTCTTCTGCTGAGAATATTCACCTAAAAAGAAAAAAAAGAAAAAAAGATGCTTAATGTTTTTATATTTATTCATGATAAATTTAAATAGCTGGCAAAAATATTTTACAAAAAAAAAAAAAAAAAAAAAATATTTTGTCTGTTAGATGATTAATTTTTAAATAATATGCAGGAATGAAACTACTTCAATTGCAAAAAACTGTTATTATACTTCCAGAAGCATAATTTTCTGTATCTACTTGCAGCAAAGCAAAATTTATCGGTGATTACGGAATACCAGATTAAATCTAGTATCAAGGAGAGTAAGCAGTTGATAAAATATGTAAAATGTACAACTACAAAAAAAAAATAAATAAAATAAAATAAAATAAAATAAAATAAAATAAATAAAAGAGCTATAAATAAATAAATAAATTAAATTAAATTAAATTAAATAAGAAAATAAGTGCTCCATCAGTAACCAAGCGGTTCTGTGCTCAAAACTGATTGACAAGAAGTGCTGTGTTTGATCTCAGGTTGCACTCGCCAAACTATCTACTTGGAGCTTTCTATAGTTTTCTCTGAAAATTGCATAATATACAGGATAAGTTCCCTTACAAAGACCCCCACGGAGAGCAAACCCTTAGGCTCAGGTCACTAGTGTAGACAAATGGCCTTAAGACGAACACCAGGACACCAGATGGTAAAAGCACACTGCAGAAATAAAGTGCTTTAACATATAAAAAACGACTATATTTTCACTAATATCAACATATAAAACCTCATTTAATGGGATGATGTAACAAAAATACACATCAGAAGAAAACTTCAGTTTACAAAGCACAAAATTTGTTATGTATCACATCATTACAGGGAGAATAAAAATAAATTATTATAAACCTAATAAGTTTCATCCCTGAATTCAAAATTAAAATAATTTTCACCATACTTAATATATATATACTTGTGGGATACAACGCACGAGCTATATTTAAATTTTAACATAAAATTCAAATGGATAAAACTGTTATTTAGTAAAAGATACTTACTTACTTATCCTTAAGTAATTTTCTATCCACTGTTCATGATGGCTACCTCCAATCCAAGAAATTGTTTCGTATTATTGTTCAAACTTCAATTTAAGCGATATACAATCTTCCAACACAATGATAAACGTAAACATCCTCCATTAAAACACTGATGCATGCTGGGTTAGGTTGTTACGCATGCTCAGTCCCGTTAGATGTGGCGCTGGAAATCTGAACAGCTTTTTAAAAGGCACAAATGTGCGTTTTTGTCTCTCACCGAGATCGAAGACTTTCATTTAGTTGTGTCTTCTATATTTCTTCCAGTATCAGAGGCACTTTCACAATGAGCCTCTTATATTAAAATAATAGAAGACATAATTTACTTTTGCCTTATATTTAAGAGCTACAGTTTTAAGAGTGTACATAGTTTTTAATAGCTGTGTTCCCACTTGTTGATGAAGAAAACACAGCATTGTGGAAATTTTTAGCTTGAATAATGTTAAATTTAACTTATTTTCTTGTTTATTAACACTGTTAAATTATTTGTTCTTGTTGTTTTTACATTCCACTTTCATATCTTCACTTATCATAATTTAAATGCATTGTTCTATTTTTGTACATAAATTTAGTGCTGCTTTAGGCGCCTATTTTATGCAAATTAATTTTGTCATTTATTTTTAAATTAATATATATATGAGCGATCTCGAATTATATATGCATATTAATTTTCATCTGTATATTTAATGTAAAATATTAGCATGAAGTAAATGTTAACATTAATGCAAAAAGTGAGCTTAACTGCGCGGTTTTTATTTTGCGGAAAATCTGAAATATAAAAGTTCTCAGTGTTGCTTTTCTTAAGCTTCTATTTCTAAGAAATAGGTTTTTATGACATTATCTTGATTTATAGGGTATTTAAATGAAAAAACAAGCGTTTTAATTGTATTCATTAAGTATTTTTGATAATTACATATATTACATAATAGATTGAGTAACACGGAATTATAAGATTTCGGTTTTTATTTATTTCCTTATTTCCCTATTTTATTTATATTTATTTTATATTATACTATTATCATCATTATTATTTAGCTACCACTATTATTACACAGAAAATTTAATCGTGTTTTTCCAGCAGTTTTTTGTGATTAAGTAAGTTATTGATAATGGATTTTAAAAAAAGAAAAAAAATAGTAATGAAAGAAAAAAAAAAAAAAAAAATCTGGAACCCCGTGTTTTACTAATAATACGTATGCAATTTAAATACCATAATAATAATTTTATTTGAATTCAAAAAAAGTAGTTTATTCTTCAAATCTGCTTTGTAAACTCAATTACTATATTTCCGAATTTAAAACCATTATTATTGTTATTTGGAAATGCCAGTAAGTTTTACTTTTTATTATATAGTGAGTTCAGAATCATTTTGAAACTTCCACATTGCAAAAAATAAAAAAATCGAAGCAGTTAAAAAAAAAAAAAAAATATATATATATATATATATATATATATATATATATATATATATACCGTAAAATCCCAAAAGTAACCCCCCCCCCATCGAATATAATCCCCCCTCCCTTTTCTCGCTGAAAGTGAAATGTCTCTGTTATCCTGAAAGTAACCCCCCCCCTTTTTTTTTTTCTCCATCCGACAAAGCTACATCCAATCTTCGGGCGCACTTACGGTACGTCGGCATTGCAAGTTAAGTTTGGCATTGAATTAAGTTTTAATATTTATATATTATTTCTAATTTAACTAATTTTTCATAAAGTGTCGGATGCATGTTATCAATGGCATCATTACACAGTTTTTTTTTACCTTTAATGTAAGAAATTACCTTTAATATTTCCTTTTAAGTAAGTACCGTAAAATCCCGAAAGTACCCCCTCCATCGAATATAACCTCCCCTCCCTTTTCTTCATTTTTTTAAAGAATCTTGATTATAACCCCCCACCTGAAATTTATCCGTTTTGCTTTTCAAAAAAAGGGGGGGGTTACTTTCGGGATTTTACAGTGTGTATATATATATATATATATATATATATATATATATATATATATTAAACGTTTAAAATTCTGATGTTGCGACATTCTTTTAAATCGGTTATGAACGAAGGCTGCTTAATATTGTGTACCAATAGAAATTTTATTCTATAGAATTACAATTAAATGAGATTTCACTGTATTTTGATTTAAATAAGAACTGTTATCAATAATTTATTGATTGAGCTTACCTTAAATTAGGAAAAAAATGATGATTAATTTATAAATTTCTTGAATACAGAATAAAATTTATTTTGCTACTGATAAATTAAATTGAATTTGGAAAAAAATAAAATAAAATAATAATAATAATAAGCTTGTCTGTCAATACATTTCTTTAGTAATTAAGTGTTTATTCTGAAATACTTAAGTTATTTAAAAACGCGAGTAAATTTTATTTGCTTATATAATGAGGTTGAGACTTAATTAAAATGTTTTGCATTGTACAGAGGGAAAAATAAAAGTGTTTAAAATCCTACCAATGAGAGGTTCTGCACCTGAAGCTAGTAAATAGCAATGTTGTGTTCGATCCCAGGTTGCGTTTGTCAACCTAATCATGGTTTTCCCCCATAGTCGCAAATCACAGGCGTAAGGTCAACTGGAAATCTTTTTGCCCCAACTCCTACATCAATAAGATCAACAAAATATTTTTTTTTTTAAATGGTCTTCTTTAAATTTAGACTATTCATAGTTAAAAATTTAATCTTGCAAATTTTCTTTAAAACAGTTTGAACGAGAATTGCTTAAAATTTTGTAGTTACATACAATTTTTATTCTGTTGAATTCCCTTAAATGGTATTCACTCGAATACCATTCGATTAAACATCATTTGATAAATATTATTCAATTAAACAGTCTGTTTTGATTATTATAATTTTTTTAAACTTCATTTTATGCTAAGAAATAAACAAGAAATAAACTTATTAATGTTTTGATTGAGGAACGAAAATTTTCAGGCTTACAAATGTCAAATTTATATGAATTCAAAAATCAACAACTTATATGCAAATGTATTTTATGAAATTAATTATTAAATTTCTTACTTTTAAAACCATAATTAATTTTATTTGTAAATCCAAATAACTTTTGTTTGTTCATATGTTTTATTTTCTTAGACATTTCAGAATGAATTATTAGAAGAAGAATATATGCATAGGTAGAAATTTTTTCAGACATCATTAAATAATTTTATTTGAATAAGGGAATAATTAAAAATTTAAAAATTTTATCATTTCAAATACATTATACACTACGTATACAAGAAGTATTTTTGCTAATAATGATTAAATTTGAATAAATTCAAATTAAGACAATTAGTGTTTATGCTAAGATTACTCTGATATTAGAATTATAATTGAATAGTATTCTTTATAATGATTAGAAATATATTAGTAGTTTAAGAATAATTAAAAAGTTAAAACTGAACTTTTATGTAATTTAGTTTATGTAATTATTTAAGAGCAATTTTTTTTTTAAAGCTGGACAAAGTCTATGGAGGTGTGATAGTTGACATCTTCAATTTTTCCGAAACTTTCAGGATGTGTTAGTAGTACTGTGATAAGAAAAAGTGAAATTTATTTTTTTCTGAATTTGATTTGTTCGACCTACAGAGGGGGTCAAAGTCTGAGGCCGTAAGTAAAGGGTGCCATTTTAATATCATTTTACTCCTAAAGCCATGCGTGACCCATGTCAATTTTTTTAAATACGGATACTACTTTATACTAAGTACATTTTAGCATAAACAGTTTGGTGGGTCATTCATGGCTTTAAAGGCCAGGGTCATTCAAAAGTGCAGTTTTCATTGATTTTTTCCATGTTTTTCAGTCTGAATATCTGCTAAAGCCAGGAGTGCCCCATAAAAATAATTATGGGGTTAATTACACACCTTAGTACAGAACTTAAAAATATTTAAAATTGCATGGGTCACTCTTGGCTTTAGTAGATAAACGGTCTCAAAGTTGAAAATTTTTAAAAAAAGGTCAAATTTGATGGTAAATTACTCTATAAGCCATGAGTCAATAACTATGAGAGTTTTAATTATACCCTAGATGGTCTAGTTTTAGACACAGGTTACAAACCTATGGGGCTTGTAAGATTTATTTAGATATAGTCTATTTTATATCGCCAATGTGTACCTGATCTATGTAGTACAAAACGCTTGAGACCCAATTGTGTAATACATTAATGCTTGTTTAAAACTTCCCATTTTACATTACAGAGGTCAGCATCAAAATAAATATAAAATAAATATAAAATTAAAAAATCTAGAGTGACTCCACTCGACTTTCCGAACATTGAGTAATTAACAGTTTTGTAGATAAAGCCTATAAATGCTAGATTCGCCAAAATGCTTATAGTTAGTGCAACAGTGATTTATAATACTCATATAAATTTTCAGCTCAATTGAATCAGGCGTTTAGATGCTATTGCACTTTTAAAAATTTGGTCCCATAGGCCCTAAAGTTAAAGAATTTTTCTTTGTGACCCTGTAAAATCACTATAAGTGCTAGATTCTCCAAATTCTATACTGACTGAGTATCTGTGTATAAATGTTTTGCTCAATTGAATAAAGCGTTTAGATGCTATCGCACTTTTAAGATTTTGGTCCCATAGGCCATAATGATAAACAAGTTTTCTTTGTGTCCCTGTAAAAAAACTATAAGTGCTAGATTCATCAAAATCGACATTCTTGCTACGGTGACTACCAACTTACAGCTCATTCGAGCAAAGCGTTTAGACGCTAGCGTGTTCACTCACACACATACACACACACATACACACATACATACATCATCGTAAAAAGAGTGAAGACGGACTCAGGGAACCTCGAAACGTATAGAAACATCAAAATCTCAAATTCGGATTTTTGACATGATTACAATACTTTCCTCACTATAGTGTTCGGAAGATAATAACCTAAGATACATCTGAAATGTGCATATTGTTATATTATGTAAAACATATATAGGTTGATGAAAACAAGACTGTATACAAAATAACAATAATAATAATAATAATAATAATAATAATAATTGCGCATGAGACTAATTGAAACAGGTGTTTCAAGTAGCTTCCCCTATATTTGTTTTAGTTGGCCTCTGCCCACAATTTTCACTTGGGCGTTTCAAATCATATGGTTAGCAAGCTGCACCTATACACTATAAACGCTGAATCAATCAGAAACATTCACCAATTTTTGTTGCATAAAATGCAACATCACTTAAAAATTTGAATTTTTACTCACAGTAAAAAAACAGTACTCAAAAACAGTTTTATCCTCATAAAATCGACAGATGTTTAGATACACATCTTTTTTTACATTGTAAAGTAGGTTTTCTGTGTCTGTACTTCCCTTTATTGGCAATGAATAAGAACTTAAAAATTGTATTTTTTATTTCCATGTATCAACTTACTCCGTACTTCAACTTGCCCCTGTCTCCCTTGTGTAATTTTTACTTTCCGATCACTATAGTGAGTAAAGTAATGCAGTCATGTCAAAAATACGAATTTGAGATTTTTATATTTCTATACGTTTCGAGGTGCCCTGAGTCCGTTTTCACTATTTTTGCGATGATGTATGTATGTATGTGTGTATGTGTGTGAGTGAACACGCTATCGTCTAAACGCTTTGTTCGAATGAGCTGCAAGTTGGTACGCATGCTGGAAGTCACCGTAGCACGAACTCTATTAATTTTCATGAATCTAGCCTTTATAGTTTTTTTACAGGGACGCACAGAAAAATTCTTTATCATTATGGCATATGGGACCAAAATTTTAAAAGCGCGCCTCATTCAATTGAGTAAAAGAATCATACACATATTATAGGTCCCAGATACTCAATCTGTATAGATTTTAGAGAATCTAGAAGTTATGGTTTTTTTTTACAGGGATACAAAGAAAAATTATTTATCATTATGGCCTATGGGACCAAATTTTTAAAAGTGTGATAGTGTCTAAACGCCTTATTAATCTGAGCAAAAAATTTGTACACATGTTATAGGTAACAGTTGCACCAACTGTATAGATTTTGGTGAATTTAACACTTACAGTTTTCTTACAGGGACACAAAGAAAAATTCTTTATCATTAGGGCCTATTATGGGACCAAATTTTTAAAAGTGCGATAGCATCTAAACGCCTTATTCAATTGAGCTGAAAATTTATATGAATATTATAAATCACTGTTGCACTAACTATAAGCATTTTAGCGAATCTAGCATTTATAGGCTTTATCTACAAAACTGTTAATTACTCAATGTTCGGAAAGTCGAGTGGAGTCACTCCAGATTTTTTAATTTTATATTTATTTTATATTTATTTTGATGCTGACCTCTGTAATGTAAAATGGGAAGTTTTAAACAAGCATTAATGTATTACAAAATTGGGTCTCAAGCGTTTTGTACTACAAAGAACAGGTACACATTGGCGATATAAAAAAGACTATATCTAAATAAATCTTACAAGCCCCATAGGTTTGTAACCTGGGTCTAAAACTAGACCATCTAGGGTATAATTAAAACTCTCTCTCATAGTTATTGACTCATGGCTTATAGAGTAATTTACCATCAAATTTGACCTTTTTTTGAAAATTTTCAACTTTGAGACCGTTTATCTACTAAAGCCAAGAGTGACCCATGCAATTTTAAATATTTTTAAGTTCTGTACTAAGGTGTGCAATTAACCCGATAATTATTTTTATGGGGCACTCCTGGCTTTAGCAGATATTCAGACTGAAAACATGGAAAAAATCAACGAAAACTGCACTTATGAATGACCCTGGCCTTTACAGCCATGAATGTCCCACCAAACTGTTTATGCTAAAATGTACTTAGTATCAAGTAGTATCCGTATTAAAAAAAATTGACATGGGTCACGCATGGCTTTAGGAGTAAAATGATATTAAAATGGCACCCTTTATTTACGGCCTCAGACTTTGACCCCCTCTGTAGGTCGAACAAATCAAATTCAGAAAAAAATAAATTTCACTTTTTCTTATCACAGTACTACTAACACATCCTGAAAGTTTTGGAAAAATTGAAGATGTCAACTATCAAAAGTGTCCAACTTTTAAAAAAATGACTCTTAAATTAGAATCTCTGTGTGTTTTTTAATCAAACAATGAAATATTTTTCAAGAATAATAATACATTAAATTATTTATAATGAAATTATTTTTTAAATGCATGTCTCAGAAAATAAAATGCTGAGTTTTCTAACTATGGATTTTTCAAATACAGCGCAAAAGTTAATTTGTTAAATTCAAAATAAAACGGCATATTTGCAAATTTTTTTTTTTTTTTTTTTAATTTAGTTCTTAAATTTCCGACATTCAAAACGTAAATAAAGGTACAAAAAAACACAGATAAATTTTGTTAGCCCATTAAACGCGAACTTTTCCCTTTTGGGAAAATTTGATTAAGATTTTTTTTTCTCTATAAGTAATTGAGATTATATTTTTAATTTCTTTTTCAGTGAATATTGAATTGCCCAGCTTGACTGGTAATTTTTTCAAAAAGTTTGTAATGCAAATTTTATTTTTTTAATTATTCAAGCAAAATCGCCTGTTTTTACTGCATAAGAAAAAAAAAAATCACCAAAAATAACTCATTCCCAGGGGTCGTACTCTCCGCCCTTTTTTCAGGACATTCTCAGAGATAAGTTATTTCCGCCTCTTTTGCCACCACTAATATCATGCAGAGATAAATCTAGTAAATTTATAGGGATGTGCCATGATTATACACCCTATATATTATTTTATAAAAATAGTGGTTGCAATAATTTAAAAAATTTCGCATTCATGAGAGTGTCCTGAAAAAAGGGCGGAGAGTACGACCCCTGCATTCCAGTGTAGGGATTTAGAAACACTGAATGTGAAAGAAACAGTTCTTTTTTTTAAATTATAACTACCAGGGATTAAAAGAAACATAATTTAAAAGGGTTTTACAGTTAATTTAACACTATGCTATCCCCCTTAGGTACCAAATCTCCCATTTTGGAACCGTATAACATCTTCTAACAAAATAAAATAAATAAAATAAATAATTATTAAAAATACGTATGATTAGAGATGCATATTGAAACCCAAAACATACGAAAATTGAAATTTTTTTGGTGTTGTTCATATAGCAGCGTTTATTGAGTTAACTTACATAGCGAGATTAAAAAATCGTTTGGGTACTTTTACATTATAGAGACGGAAAAATCAAAAGTATTTAAAAGTCTGCACTAATGAAAATTTCAGCAGGAAAAGTACTGTAGAACTATTTACTTTAAATCTTATGTAAAATTACTGTCAAATTTAAAAAAAAAAAAAAAGAAAAAAGAAATTATATATATGTATGTATGCGTGTGTGTATATACATACATTTTAATATTATATTTATTGACAGACATTTTTAATAGTCTGTAATACTTTTACTGAACTAAGAAAATTTATTCCTAATTTTTATTGAGGAATATAGCATATAAAACTTACAATGACGGTTAGGAATTTCAATTATGTTTTTTAAATAAAATATTTTCTAAATTTACACCGAATACGAATAAATATTACGTAAAATTTACAGAATTTTTTTTCAACACACCAAGGAGTAAGAGATTCTGCTTTCGTCGACGGGACTGGTAGACGGGAATTTATAGGTTCGATCCTAGGTCACATTGGTCGATCTGGCTTTTCAGAGATTTCTGTGGTTTTCTACAACACATTAAAAAGACCTCCACAGATAGAATTTTAATCAGGCCAGAGAATCATGTGCTGTCATTTGGATTAACCCCTACATTAATACCGAAATAATTTTTAAATATTCTTCTTCAAATTCAGACTATTCATAGATAAAAATCTAATGCTACAAATTTCGTTTAAAACGAGTTTGAAAAGAAATTGTTCAAATTTCCTAATAATATTGAATATTTATTCGATTGAATTCACTCAAATCATATTCACTTGTAAACTGAGTTAATCGAAGACTATTTTTTTCCCTTCTACGTTCATTTTTTTTTACAAAAATATCAAAAATAAATAGATGTATTAATTTTTCGATTAAGGCACAAAATTTATCAGGATTACAACTGACAAATTTATATTAATTCAGCAATAAATATCTTCTTTTCAATGGGCTCTTCCCACCTAACGTCAGAGGTCACGTGATAGAGGAAAAACAAATAGCAGACGAAGTCTTGTTTATCTAGAGCGATTGCTGAAATAACATATTTTCTATTCTTATATTTGATCAATCGTATTTAATCTGTCTTATTTTTTATACATCATCATTTTTAATCCATTTTATATCATTATTCATCATCTTTTGTTTGCTGCATACATTTACAATTATCAATTAGTTTATATTTGTTATTGATGTTCATGAAGAACAGGTTAAATAGTCTGATTTTTGGTACTTAAATCAGTGACAGTGCAATATCGTACGGCGTAAATCCATTTAGACCAGTAACTAAGTTAATTAACTTGTTGTAACACCTTTATGCAATTAAATTAAATGAAAACATATTAAAATTTCAAATTATAATCCATAAACATTCCACAAGAAACTATTATTGATTGCTAGATCAGTTAATGTTACAGTTACACTCGAACATACAAAAATCGATTCTTACAGTTGAAAATAAAAAAAACACATAAAATGTTTTTTAAAAATTATTAAATTTACAAATACAATTATTCTACTGTTTACAAATGCACAATATTACTTTTATTTTATTTTATATTAAATATTAACACTTTTGTTCTTAAGAACAATATTTAATTGAATTCGATTCTTAAAATTCGATTATTCGTTTTCCTCTATCACGTGAATGAGCAGACGACGGTGGGAAGAGCCCATTCTATTTCATCAATTTAATTACAATATTTCTGACTTTAAAATAATAATTAATGGTATTTCGAAATACGAATAAATTTTGTTTGCTTATAGATTTTATTTAGTTAGACTTTTCAAAATGGTTTGAGAAAATAAGAATACATGCATGAATAGTAATCCATTCAGACATCATTAAACAATTTTATTTGAGTAAGAGAATAATTAAAAGTTTGAAAAATCTTATCTTTTCAAACATGATTTATATTATGTTTACAATCCGTATTTTTGATAAAAATGATTCAATTTGAATGACTTCAAATGAAGATAATTAATGTTTACGCAAATATTGCGTTGATATTATAAATATAATTGATTTCTATTTTGCATAAGGATAGGAAATATATCGGCATTTCATGAATGATGTAAATAAAATTTATTTTACTATTCTATTTTTATTCAATTTTTCAATAAGAATATTTATGTAAGCTTTATTTAGTCAATGAAATATTTTTAAGCAATAAAAGTATATTTAATTATTTATAATGAAATTATTTTAAAAATATTTATATTAGGGAATTAGAAATGAAAAATTATTCTACTCAGTATTTTACGTTTTTTATTATTTACTGAATTAGTAATAAAATAATAATAATAAGAAGAATAAGAATAAGAATAATAAGAATAATAAGACGGTGTATATTGGCTTTATATGTATATTTTTGAAGAAATTGAAAGTTTATATTATATATAATATCAGTGGCGTCACGGTAATGACATTTTTGGCTGAGATGTCGACAAAAACATACATATATCACCACTAGCACTATCAAAGCGATTAAGTAATTTCAGTAAATCAAAATTTTTACCTGTCCCTGCTTTTCGCGTCGGTATTTCTGCATCTTTCAGTTTATTCATCTCGGCTTGCATTGCCATTTTTCTAAGTTCAAATTATCTTTAAATCTGTAATTTTTTTCTTCTGCTTCAATCTGCAATTTTTTTTTTCTTCTGCTTCAATGTGCAATCATTTCTCTTCTGCTTCCATCTGCAATCTTTTTTCTTCCATCTGTATTTGCGCTTCAAGTCTTAATCTTCTTTCCTCCGCTTCTATTTTTTTCTGCTCTTTACTGTTTGATAATATTACCTCAAGTTGGTCTTTTATAAAATCTTCATCAGTTTTCCCATTTTTTTATTGCTTCGATTATCGAAAGAGTAGTTACTTTTTCAGGCAAATTTATTTCGCATTCATGGCATAGTTCAGTCAAATCGCTTTATCTCACTTTGTTAAGAAAAGACATTATGTTGTTTTTTCCTTTTTATTTTTAAAACGATCCTTTGAATTAAACAAATCCAGGTCAAGCCCCATAAATATGTAGGATTTACTTATCTTAAAAAATCCTACTCAGCTCTTTGCTCATATAGCAATTTTATTCACATAGAATTTAACAATAAATGCGTTATATTTTACCTTGCTACCTTCTTACATATCAAAATTCATAGAACTGCTAATAAGTTTTCTTTTTAAATTACTCGTGCGACTGTTAGTATCTCGAGATCCTGATAATATATTGTCTTAAATAGTTCCTTGATTTTAAGATAATCTATTGTCAACGGATCCACTATAAAAATTTATTTAAAATTGATACATCCAGAAAGATTGTAAATAACAGAATAATATTTAGTGGACACATATATTTTAGTGGGAAGAGTAATTCATTAAAAATTTTCAGGATATTTCAAAGTATATATCCTTAGAAATCAGTACATAAAGCAGAGACCACTGGGCGTAACAACAGCACTTATTCGTTTAGTCATTGAATGGAACAGTGATTGGATGCCAGGTAAGAGTACAGCACTCCAATGAGCTTCAACACGATGCCACAATTTATGAACCGTAGTCAATGAAGAGTGGTGACATGCCAGTCGCTTGTCAATGATTGATCAGATGGTTTCAATTGCTGCAAGATTAGGAGAACGCATTGACCAGAATAATAGTTTAACACATTATGTAACAAAGAAGGTCCGAAAAATACAGATAAGATGCGGTCGTACATTGTCTGCTTAAATCTTGCGTTACGGAAGCCTCGAACAAATGGCAGATCCATGGGATTTAATTCGTCAAAACTGTAATGATTGCTATTCAGAATGCCTGAAATTCAAACAAGAACAGATCGATATATGTTTTCAATGTCACCCTATATCTTCATTCCAGGTGATGGATCAGGATACGACGTCGAATCAGTCGATCAACGACGTCGAATGTCAGTTGGCGTTGTGTACATTCTCCACGGAACCATGAAGATTAAGAAATACATTAGTCAAAATAAGTTATTTTGTTACTAATTAAAGTCATAAAAATTTTACTCATAACAAAAATTAGTTAAAATGTGAAAAAAAAATATTGTGTACCTTAGACAATTATGTACAGCTTTTTACATGACCATAAGCATTTTATCCACTTTTGAAAGTTAAGTCTGTACGGATTTCATCGCAATCGTCATGACAGTTTCTTTTCTGTACTATATTTCGAAGTTGGAAGAGCTGGTATTTTAAAATTTAATCTAATATTTTCCAGAAATAACAATTTATAAGATCAATTTCTCTGCACGAAAACCTTGAACATTTTATTCCTAGGTAAAGAAGGATTACAGTTAAAAACTGATTTTTTAGAATTTTATAACTAATCACAATAATTTTTTATTAAAAATGAACAAACATTGTCGCAATAGTTTAAATAAGTTTTTAGATGTTTTATCGAAATTTTAATTTATTCATCTAGTATCTTCTTATACTTTTTTTAAATTCTTCTTTGTATCTCACACCTTTCAAAATTTATATCTATAATTTTGTACAAATAAATCTTTATTTATTCTAATTTAAATAAGCCCATTAGATTCTTTGTAACAAGAATCGTTATTCGGATACAGAGTGTAAGAGACCAACTATCAAAATATTGACATTAGCAACCGATTGATCTTTTATTTTATATAAAGACAATAACCAGAACAATACAGTCATCTAAAAAACCCTTCATCGATATCAGTCTTCAAAATCGATAATCCTCATGAAAGGTATTGGAATTCGCAATAAAACGTGAAAGAAAACTGCACAGATCAATTCATTGTAGAATTTCGATTTATGAATAGATTGATCACCGCCTTCAAAGCCCGCAAAAATTTTTCAATACGTTCTAAAAATATACATTTTCAGGTACGAAATATTGACGAATGTTTCTTGTTAAGGTTACCTATTGAGAATATATTTTTTTAAAGAGCTTTTTAAAACATTTTATCTATATCTATATTGATATATCGATAGGCATATACATTCATTATTGTTATTTGGGATACTTTTACTAGGTAAAAATGTAAATGTTCAAAAATATCGCGATTTCCACAATTATGAATTTCAAAGAAAACGTTTAACATTGCTTAATTATTATTTTGATAAAACATTCATTTTATGTAAAATAACAAGAAATAGTATTTTAAATAATGCAATATTTTCTTAAAATTTCAAAACCATTAGATTTGCTTTTATACGTTAGCACCAAACAAAACCATTCGACCTTTTCGGTGCTTATAGCAGAAACTTCTTAAAAAAAAAAAAAAAAAAAAAAAAAAAAAAATTCAAAATGCAATATTATTAAAAATAAATAAATAAATAAATCAGTTATCATTATAATCGGCTATACTTTGATCAGTATAAGTGGTCGCTGTGTGCTTAGTAACAATAAATAAATCATTAAAATATAGAGCACAGTGCAGTCACGTTTTCTAAAACTACCAGCGACGACGCGTCCAAAATGTTGGAAGGGTGTCAGCTTGACCGGCAGGTTGTGATTTGGAAAACATCCAATAATTTGCGCTCTGTTATCATTCATTTTCTCTGAGCCAGATGACTGTCACCCCTATTTTAACAGTGGACTCGTTGAATTAGCGCTTGCGCAGATGCTTCCATGGTTTTATGAAATGTGGTCGAATAATAACTGTCACTGAAGTGAAAATTCCGAATATAACGGGACTTATTGTGATGCGTGCACTAAAAATCATGAAAAAAATGTCTCTATATCAGACTGTTCACAGATATTTGTAGAGATTTCATCCATAAAAAATTAACGCAGCAACTAGACTAACAAGACTGTATGTGGTTTACTCCGATAAATAATTAATAACACAATCAATCCTAAATAACCAATTAAAACCGTAAATTATAAAATAAAAGTTTTTCTTCCATTAAAATGAATTAATTATTAATCATTTCTTTTAACTATTCGCTTATACCAAATACTCTACGTAGATCTGAGAAATCATACTTTTCATTTTTTTTTTTTTTTTTTTTTTTTTTTTTTTTTTAATTTCTTGGGTATTTTTAACGTGTTTTGATACACAGATGACTGTTTTTTCTTCATATGACGTAAGAAATTTTCACAAAGTAAGGAAAAAGCTTGGAAGAATTCTAACAGAGGCTATAACAAATTCGATACAATCTATATATATAATACATTAAAATAGGCTATTTTTTACACATTAATTTTTAAATGTGTTTCTGTGCATCGAAGCTCCGTTTAGAGCATTTTACCTTGTACATGGATTAAGGATATTGAGAGGGGGAAGAATCTATGCAGCATCGAACAATAATCTGATAATATGTTAACACGCCATCATACTACATCCCTTTGATGCCTTAATGAAAAAGCTCTCCTTGATCATCTGGATTTTCCAGGAAATACCTTAGACGGCTGTTGAAAACGTGGAGCTTTAAGCTCAAACGGTCTCATTTTTTGTCAAAACTGTGTGTGATGGAAAGTTTTGAATAGTTTTTCCTTAATAAGCATCTAAAAGTACACCAAAAAAAAAAAAAATTCCACATCACCTTGAAGAAAAAATTTTATCGTCGACCTGTATTATCTACTGATGTTAACAAAAATTGGGGATTTATAAATTCCCATTAGAATATAAAATTTTTTGAGGCTTAGTTGATTTCGGGAAAGAGTTCTGTTACTTTTGTTTGTTGTAATGTAATTCCAAACGTAGAGAAGCTTCATGGCTGGTTCGTTAAAAATCTGCAAGGTGATGATCTTATTTTCTGGTAAAGAATGCAAAAAGAAAATTATATCTACGGTGAAAATTCTTTTCTTCGGAACTTTAATAACGCAATGCACGATTAGAACTATGTGGAGCGTTCAAATTTGTGGGGAAAATATGTGCTATGATTAGCATATTCAAACTGTTTGAGGGTAAAATTCCTACAGCATAAATGAAAGAATATCTTCATCATGACATCGAATGACGTCAGAGAGATATGTCCTTCATTAATCTTTTTAAATAAATTATTGTTTTTTTTTTTTTTTTTTTTTTTTAAATAACTATTTGTAGTTTGTATGAATGTGGGAGGCATACAACATTATAAATTTTAAATCTGGATTTAAAAAAAAAATATATTAATTCTGAAATTATTTAATAAACAACTTGACGTCTTTATATCTCCCTGTTTCTCTGTCTTTTACTTTTAATCCATATATGTTAGATAAGGTATTGTTTCAGTGTGAAATGTGAGAAATTGGATTGATGCTATATGCTATATTTACACGCTTTTTAAAAGTCCCCGAAATCGAAAATCAGGTTCTTAGCGATTGGTTTTTGAGACTCTGTGTGTGGCTACCTGTTTGTGTGTGTATACATGTAAGTTTATTATTAGCATAACACAAGTACAAATATTACCAGGAAGACCAAACTCGGAATTCCTAATCTACCTTATAGGCTTCATGTCTTATATATGCTATTTGAAACTTTTTATTGTGGTTGGACAAAATGTTCGTTAACAGCGATATACAACAGCATTCAAATACATTACGACTATGGGCAAAATTTTCGGTAGGTACAAGTTCGGTAGGTAGTACCTGTAGACTGCACTAAAGAAAATGAAATTGATTTATACTTTGAATATGCACAGGAGTATATTTCAAATGAATGGGGTATAAAAGGTATTTATTCTTCGTTTACAGGGCTACACAAAAGAGTTTTGATATATTAATACTAAGTTTGAAAGTGGTTAAACATGCATTTCAAGTTGCATTCCTTATTTTTTCAATTCTAAATTTAAGTATACTGTTTAGTGCATTAATAATTTACAAACAATATGCAAAACTATTCAAAATTAATCAAAAAAATTTCAAAGAATGATGTGGATGGTCATTTTCGAACTGACTGAAAGTAATATGTAAAAATTTATAATTTTTTAATTTTACCTCAAACTGTAATATTACTTATATAGTAATGTGGGTAAGAGAAATTAATACAAATTTCATAATTACTAATTAACTTTAATTATAGCCACTTATTATAATATAAACTAGCTATTAAAATAAAGTAAAAAAATAGCTGTCTTTTCGCACATAAATTAAAATCTCGAGAACATACATTTCCAAAACTAAATACGTAGCCATACGTACTTAGTCAGAAAAAATTTCGTAGCCAGAAAAAAAAAAAAATTATAAGGTGTTTGAACTTTTGTACAAAATGTTGAGTGTTAAAAATGACGTATAACTCAAAAAATTTTAACAAATCTGAAAATTTCGAGAGTGGAAGTTTGTACTTCCAAAACCCTTTTTGGTTACGACTACGACGTTGAATGAATCCATCCTATATCGTCATATTCAGATATATCTTTTTAACTGCAAAATCACGAAAACATCAAGCTTGAGAGATAAGCAAAATTTATTATTTTGCTGAGTTTTAAAATCAAAATTTATTTTTAAAAAGGGAAAATATTTAAATTCTTAGAGATAAATATATAAGAAAAAATAATATTTTTCAAATTAAATAAGATTGCTTTATTGAAACGAAAATTCTAGATAGACCACGACTACTAAAAAAAAATAAAATTATTATTTTTTTTTATTATTTATTTATATATTAAACTTCAGATTAAATTGCAAAGAACACAGCAAAATTATAGTACATTTCAATTTTTTTTTAAATTGACCTTTAAAGTCTCATTTAAAACAAACACTTTATTTTTTTCCAGTGTATATACTTATTACAGTTATCAAAATTCGATATTAAAAACGTGATATTAAATGTGTTTATTACCGTGACATTGACATAAATAAATCCTTATATCTTAAAAATATTTTATGATGTAAAATTAGAAATTTTCAGTTAACTAAATATTTCTAAATAGATACCATTTCATCGAGTGAAAATTTAAATGAGATAATTTTTAATAATTATTTAAATAATTTTCAATTGATCTTAAATGTCACTTAAAAGAAATATTTTGCTTTAAATGCAAAATTTCTCAAACAAAATAAATAAATAAATAAAAACGTTACATTATTTATCATATTTATCAACATTTGGTATTCGACATTAAAAATTGCACATTCCACACCAATTCGCTACTTGAAATCTTAAAAATAATTAAATTATAAATTTTGAAAATTTTTGTTAATTTAAGTACATTAGTCTTTATAGATTGGAAATTTAAAATAATATACATTGAGATTATAAAATTTTGCATTTAAAAATACTTAAGTAAATTTTACAGAAATTTTTCAATAAAAAGAATGTTTTAATAAAGGTGCAATGAGATTATTAAAACATATTCACCACGAATCTTATCGAAATGTCAGTTCTATTTCTGGAAATAAGCTGACATAATAATATCCGGAATATTCCATGAATTCAAACACATTTAGACATTAACCTAACATTTCGTGTTCCCAATTCTAATATCATATACATATATGCATACTGACATTTCAACACGATCAAGCATAACGCTCAAACTGTAATAAATTGCAACTGAATATCGACATAAATCGACAGCCTTTAAATGAATAACATTATGTTGACATTACTAGAAGGTATAAAATTAAAGGAATTTTGAGCTATTTATCTATGTATATAAAACTGATTGTTTGTTTGCTTGGCTTTTTGACCTATATTTATAAAACTGATTGTTTGTTTACCGGGATTTTTTAGCATTTCGCTATACCATTTAACAGACAGCTACAAAAAGTAGCACAATTATTACTCAGGAAAAAATCTGGCTAAAGCCGTTTTTTTTTAACTTACTTGGATAATTGGATCAAAAAATGCAAAATAATTATAAGATTAAAAAAAAAAAAAAAAAAAAAAAAAACTTTCTATGTACCTTGTTTTTAAGTTTTCTGATGAAACATTAATAAAATACGCGAGGATAAAAAATAATATATAAGCAATATTTAAGCACGCGGACTCAGTGAAGTGAACTAATAATAATAATGAAAAAAAAATGTTAAATTGTGAGATGCATCATTCATCTTTTTATAATTTTTTAACGTTCAAGTTTAATTAAATGTATTTATTTTTATATCGAAAGAAAATGAACTCGTAATTTTATTTTTTTGGCAACAATTAAATTATAGCTAATATTTTAATGGCTATTTTATTGCTATTAGGAGCTTATTATTTTCATATTTTAATTAATTAAAAAAAACTATTCGAAAATTCAAAAATCTGACTTCGAAGTATTGTGTTGTCACCGGGTTCTGAGCTATTGTGGCAGTTTCAAATGTCTAGCTAGAAGGGAAGTTAGTTAAAAATAGATTGCAAGATTTGTACCGGACAAACAAACACAAACACAAACAAATAAGAATAGAAGTTAATAAAAACATGGTAAAAATAAGAAGAAGAAGAAGACCCCATTTTAACTTGAAAATGGATTAAAAAGAAAGAAATATTTGATGAAAAAAGAAAAGCTGCAGAAGGGAAAGCTACAGAAAAGCATCGCCACTTTTGTTGCCAATATGCAGCTAAATTATATCAGCGTAGTTTTTCCTAATGTCTTGATCATATATTAAGTTTTATACAATTATATACTGTAGAAACTGAAATACAGCCTTCCATTTAAAAAGGGAAATAGTAGCGCAATCTGTAGAGCTGCCCCAAAATTTTTGTCACCCACAGGAAAATGATAGACTTCATTCTAAAATTGTTCAAAACACATTTGGGACTCTTGAAACGTATAAAACTGAAAAAAACTGGAAATCGAGAATTTTTACAAATCCGATATTCTACTGAATGTAGGAGAAAGTAATAATATTTATAATCGAAAAAATGATGAAAACTACAATATTTTTAAACTTTCTATTTTATTAGTAGTGTGTACAAGCATCAGAAAGAGAAAAGAGAAGAATATTTTAAAGAGTTTTCCTTCAAATTATACTTCGGTGTTAGAATAGTTGCCACATCCGTCATATTCAAGGGTAATAAGAAAAAACAACGGGTACTGTTTTAAATTGATCACCCTGTATATCTATCTCTGAAATGTAAAACGTGAATTTAAAGGAACTTACTGTGATACGTGCACAAAATATCACTAAAAAGACAATCCCTATATAAAAGTTGTGCAGAAATATTTGTACATATTTCATCCTTAAAAGTTTAATACACAACCAGACTAACAAGTTTGTATGTGGTACACTCCAATAAATAATTAATAAGACAATAAATACTGAAATTTCTAATTGAAAATTTTATACCACGGAAATGAAAGTTTTCTTTTATTAAACTGAATCAATTATTAATTCTTCATTTAACTTTTAACTATTCGATTATACAAAATTTATTTTCTGCTGACGTTAACGACAAATGAGGATTTGTAAATTTTCCATTAGAATTTAAGTTTCTTGAAGATATTATATTGATTTCGGAAAAAAACTTCCGTTACATTTGTTTCTTGTTATATAATCCCAGAATGCAGCAAGGTCTCATGGCTGGCTCAAAAATATACAAGCCGATAATCTTATTTTCAGATAAAGAGTGCAAAAAAGAAAATTATATCTATGATGAAAATGTTTTTTATCGGAATTTTAATAAAGCAATGAATGACTAAAACGTGTCGGAACTTTCAAATTTGTGGGGGAAATCTGTGCTATGATTGGCAAATTCAAACTGTTTGTTGGTTGATTTAAAACTCCTATAGGTTAAATAAAAGAATATCGTCATCATGACATCGAACGACGTCAGAAAAGCATGTCTTCCATTAACCTTATTAGATGTAATTTTGTTGTTTTTGTCAATGTTTCTAATTTATATGGATGTGGGAAGCATATAACATTATGATAAACCTGGATAAAGAGAGTTTAATGTTGAAATTTCTCATTTTTAATTTTTTTATACGCATATATGGTTGAGAATGTACTGTTTCTAGGTCAAATGTTAGAAATTGGATTGATTCTATGTTTACACGCTTTTTAAAGTCCTCGAAATCGAAAATCAGGTTCTTAGCCATTGGTCTTAGAATCTCTGTGTGTGGCTGTCTGTTTGTATGCATATATTTGAGTCGATTATTAACGTAATTCAACACAAATATTATCAGGAACACCAAACTCAGAATTCTAAATCTATCTTTATAACATTCATGTATGCTACTTGAAACTTTTCATTGAGATTGAATAAAATGTTCGTGTACAGGGACGTACAAAAGTACATGCGTGTACAGGGATATTAAAATACATTACTTTTGCATAAAACCAATGTCGAATATCATGAAATTTCATTATTCTGTTGCACATACAAGGTTTTACGGAAAATCAATTACAGCATTACGTCTTATAGCGACATTGTTATATATTTTCAAATAGACGAATAGGTGTTAGTGTTGGGATAAAGGCCGACTGGTTGAGGGAGGGTCCTAGACCTGCAGGTGTGTGCCTTCTTAGTGAATCTCCTTAAAGGATCCTATCACGTATTCACAAATATTTCAAATTTCATCCATAAGAAAATGCCGAAAGCTTACGCCTAAGAACGCGGCCTGTAATCGAACTCGGCACCTCCTGTCAACCAACTTTAAGAGCAATAGTTCTTAACATTTCTCAGCAACACAAGCACAAGTAACAGCAAGATTTGTTATTACGAAATATTTTTTTTGAGTTTTCATCATCACATATTACGATTTTAAACATATCTTTGTTAATATGAGTAAAAGCAAAGTTATCTTACTTAGACTTACTACACAGATCCTATTCTAGTAAATATAACTACTATGTAGACATATTTAGTAGTAGACGTAACTAAAACTAGACGTCTAGTACACGTCTTCTATACATGAATTTTTCCACAGACTTTTTTTTTCTTTCTTTCTTCTATATTCAACAGAAGAAAGTATTGGATTCGTAAAAATTTTCGACCTCGGGTTTTTGACGGATTTACACGTTTCGAGAGCTGTAGAACGCGATTTCACCATTTTTTGAAAATGTCAGTCTGTCCGTCTGTCTGTCTATCTGTGTGTGTGTGTGTGCGTGCGTGTGTGTGACAAAATTTTGTGGCTACTGTATCTCAGGTACTACTGCACAGAATTTCATACAAATTGGTATGTAGTTACACATTGACATAAATTAGTGCTTATCAACTTTTGGTAAAAATTGTCCAACAGCTTGCGCTGCCATCTCGCTTTTTCTAAATTTTTAACATGGTGGTATAGGCCAAAATTTTGTATAAATGTGCATAAAGAGAATTATTTTTTAATAACCATTATGAAATTTAAAAGAATTATTTGTAATAGAGATAGTCAAGTGGGAAAAATAATGTGCATGTAGGAGCTCTGCCTCCCCCTATGGGGGGGGGGGGAGAAGTCCCCCCTCGAGGGGAGTAAATTTTTATGATGGGTATCTTTCAAAAGAGCTCGCCAATACCTTTAAAACGAATGGTTGAACCATAGATCTGCGATAAGTTAAAATAAAGCTATCCATTTTTTTCATATTTAACAAAAAATTTTATTTATTTATTATTATTTTTTTAATGTAATATTGTAAATAAAATTGACTTTTTTTTTCTTTTGGATATTTAGTGTTATACTACTTCTCTAATATGGAAATTGTCTGCATTATCATAGAAGATAATTTTTTTTTAATAATAATTTTAATAAATTATTTTTACTGAGTGAATTTGTATAGGAAAATATAGAAGAAAATCATGTGGTGGCCACAACATACTAGTTTTTAATAATTTTCCGCTATCTACATCCGCGGTAAATTTGCGTATTACGTCTTTTCTACACTGCTTGAAAAGCTCAATAATTCAGTCGAGTTCTGAACTATTAATTCTCACTGACGATTTCTGTTGCGCATGTTTCACATAATGCATATACCAAGTTTCAACAAAATGCGTCTTCTAGAACGATATCTGCGTTTGTCTAGCAAGGTAACTTTAATTATACCCACTTAGTATAATATGAATATTATATATGTATTTAAAAAATATATATATGGAGTGATTCCAATCGACTTTCTGAACATTGAGTAATTAACGGTTTTGTAGATAAAGTAAAGTAAGAGGAGTTGCTAAATAAATAAAAGAGAAACATATAATAGGATGTTTGAAATTTTTTTTTCATATAGTACGATGTTTAATTTAACGCTATTGTACTTTTAGCCCATTTAGCCGCAATTATGCTATTGTACTTTCAGCACGTAGATCATAATGATAAAGAATATTTCGTTGTACCTCTGTAAAAATCGATAAATGTTAGATTCATCAAAATGCATATAGTTAGTACAACAGCGACTTATAATATTTATATAAATTTTCAGCTCCATCAGATAAGGTATTTTGATGCTATCACACTTTAAAGTTTAAACCAATATGCCTCAATGATAAAAAAATTTGCACCGTGTCCCTGTAAAAATGCACATATGTTCTAGATACTCTAAAGTTCATAAAAATCGTGTGACGGTAACCTATAACACGTATAAAAATTTTCAGTTCATTTGAATAAGGCGTTTAGTCGCTATCGCACTTTAAATAATTTGAGCCTATAAGCCTATAAAGATAAAGAATTTCTCTTTGTGTCCCTGTGAAACTCTGTAGGTGTTAGACTCACCAAAATCCATACAGTTTGTGTGATTGTGACCTATAACATGTACCTAAATTTTCACCTGAAATGGGTAAGGCATTTAGATGCTATCGCACTTCAAATAATTTCAACCCATAGGCACTAATGAAATAGAATTCGTTGTTGTCTCACTGTAAAAAAAAAAAAAAAAAACTAATACGTGCTAGATTCACTAAAACTTACACAGTTTCTGGAACTCTGTATACATTTTATAACTGTGTATAATATGTGTATAAATTTTTTGCTTGATTGAATTAGGCGTTTAAACGCTATCATACTTTTAAAAATTTGGTCCCATAGGTCATATCGATAAAAAAATTTCTTTGTGTCCCTGTAAATATATATATATATATATATATATATATATAAGTGCTAAATTCTCCAAAATCTATACAGTTTGTGCATCTAAGACCTATATATGTGTATAAATTTTTTGCTCAGTTTTATGATGCGTTTAGATAATATCGCACTTTTAAAAATTTGGTCCCATAAGCCATAATGATAAAGGATTTTTCTTTGTGTCCCTGTAAAAAAAAGTATCAGATTTACCAAAATCTATACAGTTTGTGCAACTGAGACCAAGGATATGTGTATAAATGTTTTGCTCAGTTTAATAAGGCGTTTACACGCTATCGCACTTTAAAAAAAATTGGTCCAATAGGTCATAATGATGAAGAATTTTTCTTTGTGCTCCTGTAAAAACTATATGCGCCAGATTCATCAAAATCAATAGGATTCGTTCTACGTTAACGTACAATGTATGTACCAACTTTCAGCTCATTCGAGCAAAGCGTTTAGACGCTAGTGTATTCACTCACACACATACACACACACGCATACACACATACATACATCCTCGTAAAATAGTGAAAACGGACTCAGAGGACCTCAAAACGTATAGAAACATCAAAATCTCAAATTCTGATTTTTGACATGATTACAATACTTTCCTTGCATTTGTATGTTCGGAAAATAATACTTGTCTTTTCACACTTAAATTAAAATTTCAAGAAAATATATTTCCTAAACAAAATATTGTGTCCATGGACGCAGCCAAAAAAAGAATTTCGGAAGGTTTTCGAACTTTTGTACGTAATGTTGAGTGTTAAAAATGAAGTATAATTGAAAAATTTTCAACAAATCAGAAAATATCCGGGGGCGAGGTTTTGAACCTCGAAAATCAGGAAAACGTCAAGCTGGAGAGATATAGCAAAAAATTACTATTTCGCTGATTTTTAGAATTGGAATTTATTTTTAATAATGTAAAATACTAAAATTTTTAGAGAGATGCAAAAAATAATATTTCTGAAATTAAATGAGATTGCTTTATTAAAAAAAAAAAAAAAGAAGAAGAAGAAAAGAAAAGAGAAGAAAAAGAAAGAAAGAAAGAAAAAAAAAATTCGAAGAACCTGTAAGTGGTAAAAAATAAAAATAAATAAAAATAAAAATAAAAAATCTATAAATAAAATAAAAGTAATAATAATAATAATAATAATAAATACTTTTTTTTAAACTTATGTATCAGATTCAAGATTAAATTGCAGAAAACACAGCAAAGCTAAATAATATCTAAGTAAATTGGCATGAAATATTACTTAAAGTGGACATTTTGTTTTAAAATCAAAACGCATTTATTTAATAAATAAATAAATGAATAAAACTATATTACTTAGTATATTTATCAAATTCGGTATTTGGCATTGAAAGTATGACATCCGACACCAAATTGCCTCCTAAATTAAAAAAATATTTTAAAACATAAAATTTGAATATTTTGGCTAATATTTTTTATTTCTTTATATATATATATATATATATATATATATATATATATACACATACAATTTTATACAGGGAAAATTTAACCTATAAATAATTTTTAAAAACTACTTAAATATTTTGTTATTGATCTGAAAAGTCACTTAAAAAAGATATTTTGCTTTAAATTCAAAAACTTCTACAAAATAAAGAAATAAGTAAAAACATTATATTACTTATCATATTTATCAAAATTCGGTATCCGACATAAAATTTGGACATTTGATACCAAATTGCCTCTTTAAATCTCAAAAATAATTAAAACATAATTTTTTTAATGTTTTGTCAGTTAATCTTTTTTTAAATACATCAACCTTCACAGGTTGAAAATTTAAAATAACATCTATGAAATTATAAAAATTCACATTTAAAAACACTTAAGAAAATTTTACTGAAATTTTTCATTAAAAAGAATATTTGGTAAAAACTGCATTGAAATTACAAAAACGTACTCACAATGAATCTTATTGAAATGTCAGTTCTATTTCTGGAAATATGCTGACATAATGATATCCAGAATATTCCATGAATTCAAATACATTTAGGCGTTAATCTAACATTTCGTATTCTCAACTCTAATATCATATGCATATGTACATACTGACATTTCAACACGATCAAGCATAACGCTCAAACTATAATAAATTGCAATTAAATTGACATCAATCGACAACCTTCAAATGGCTAACATTATATTGATATTACTAAAAGATATAAAATTGAAGGAATTTTAAGCTATTTATCTCTATATATAAAACTGATTGTGTGTCTGCTCGGATTTTTAATCTATATATAGAAAGCTGATTGTTTGTTTTCCCGGATTTTTAGTTCACTATACCGTTTAGCAGACAGCTACGGAAAGTGGCACATTTATTACTCAGGAGAAAATGTAGCTAAAGCAGTATTTTTTAGCTCATTTGGATAATTGGATGAAAAGATATAAAATAAAGACCCCATTTTAACTTTAAAATGGATTTAAAAAAAAAGGAATGTTTGATGAAAAAAGAAAAGCTACAGAAAAGCATCGTCACTGTTTTTCCCAATATGCAGCTACATTGAATCAGCGTAGTTTTTCCTAATGTCTTGATTGCATATTAAGTTTTATACAATTAATAATAATAATGACCATGTTCTGTCAGGAACAATTCCGGTTAGATCGTTTCAAAACAGAGACTTTTGGTAGCCTTTTTTTTTTTCTTAGAAATGCTATGTATTTTTATTTTTTATTTTTTTAATTAATCTGCATAAATGTTACATCATTAGAAAGATCTTTCAAAACTGAACATTTTTTTTTTGCTTGTACTTTTCCCTTAATCTCAATATTTAAAAAGATTTCAACGAAAGTTTATGACTACCATTGCAATTCTAAAATACCCATGGAGGATAAAATTAAAATGTAATATAACATTCAATCATAAAAATTATGGGCTAATAGTTATTACATCATTTTCTTGCAATCATGATAATGTACTTATCTGATATAAACAAACAGTTGATTGTGACGTCATATTTATCAAATTAGTTAAAATAAATAAGGTTACAAATAAGGTACCTGAGGTTACTTCGTTACAGATATGGTACCTTTCATTTGGTACGTTATTTGTAACGAAGTTTTGATTAGATGGTTTAGAATTAATTAAAATATGAAAATAATTTCAAAATTGGACATTTAAATTTATGATTGTTGCCAAAAAACATTTACCAGTTATTGTTACACACACATATATATATATACATATTTTTTTTTTTTTTTGAGAGGGGGGGGGGGATAAGATGAAATAATGTTTTCACGCGAAAAATTGAAAATTAAAAAATGTCAAATTTGCCCATGCATATAAAACATACTTATTAAAACGAATCGAAGAAGGAAGCGAAATAAGTACCGAGTTATATTACGATAAATACGATATATGTAATATGATACGTTATATTAGACCTATCGTCCAGGGTTAGTAGGTATAGAGTTCTAACAACCACGTGACTTTCTTCTTAGAAACCGTACTTTGCTGAAGGACAATGCTCATTTTTCCATGCCTTTGGAAGCGTAGTAGTCGAATTTTTTTATGCTTTTGCAAATACATTTACAACACTGTGTTACAATAAATTTGTAACACTATTCCGCATTGATAAAATGGGTTAGTGAGGTCAACTGTCCCTCAGCAAACATGCTCGTGACGTCATCTGTTAGAACTCTATTTTCGTTAAAAGAAATGTTCCGTTCGGTGCAACTTGCACATTAGTCCCGTCAGGTACAACTTGCATATTAGTCCCGTCAGGTGCAACTTGCACATTAGTCCCCTTTAAATATAGTGTCCAGCGAAGCTGGCAAAGCATTCATTGATTCACTACCTTAACTGATTTCACATTCCGTCATGTTTGACGGGGTTATATACTAGTTATATAATATAGAAACTGAGATACAGCCTTCCATTTAAAAAGGAAAATCGTTGCGCAATCTGTTGAGCTGCCCCAAAATTTTTGTCACACACGGGAAAAAAT
This sequence comes from Salticus scenicus, assembly GCA_963930645.1. Lineage (NCBI taxonomy): Eukaryota > Metazoa > Arthropoda > Arachnida > Araneae > Salticidae > Salticus > Salticus scenicus. The sequence continues at coordinate 259,077,736 of OZ005653.1, forward strand.
ATAGACTTCAATCTAAAATTACTCAAAACACATTTGGGACTCTTAAAACGTAGAAAACCGACAAAAACCGTAAGTCGAAAATTTTTACAAATCGAATTTTCTACTGAATGTAGGAGAAAGTAATAATATTATAATCGAAAAAAATGATGAAAACTGCAATATTTTTCTACTTTTTATTTTATTAGTAGTGTGTACAAGACTCACAAATAGAAAAGAGACGAACATTTTAAAGGATTTTTCTTCAAATTTTGTAGAAGTCGATTTTCACCTCGCGTGCATCATTTTAAGAAACTTGAACAAAAAGGAATTACAGCCTATGAAAAACACCAATCATACTAGATTGCGATTAATTATGCATTATTTCACTTGTTTTCATATTCGATTTTTTATTCTACCATTTTTCGCTCTGTATAAAGTTATTTAACTTTCACAATCCAAATTTCTTAATTAACCAAGTTGTAATTGGAAATTAGTTCATAGCTTATTCTCTAGTAGGGGACATTATCACTTCTGATTATTATGCAGGATTTACAACGCTTATCACTGCTGAAAGGAACTTTTGTGGATAGTTGTCGTAGAATTCCTTTTTACTTTTTCTTCAAGGGATTATCATAATTTATTTCTTTCAGCATTTATTGTATTTTATTTATTGTTTTTATTGCATGTAGTAGAATATACTGATCATCAGTCTCCATATTAATGCTCTTCAAAAACAATTGCTAAGCACTATGGTAGTTTTCTTCTCTCGTATGGAATTATTTTTTGGCTTATAGAAGTCATAGTAACAATCCAATGTAAAGGATTTTTTTTTTAGTACGGAGGTTTATTAGTCTCAATCTACAGATTTTTACGATACCCAGTTTTACATTAGTTGGACATTTATCGAAATCGAAAATTTATCGAAAATATAAATGAATAATTTGAAGGCAATGTTATAATATGAAAAAAAAAAAAAAAAAAAAAAAACTAATAGTCCTCCGTATTGAACTAAATTCTGCTTTTGTCAGAATTTCATTAAAAAAGTTTTTTCTTTTTATTTCTTTTCTTAAAAAGAAAAAGAAAAGTAAAGTAAAAGAAAAAAAAAAAAAAAAAATAATAATCAGTTTCAAAACAAACAGTATCGAAAAAGTTTTTTTTTTTTTTTCGCTCTTAGAAATTAAGGAATTAAATAATTACAATTATGAATTAAGAAAAATAAAAGTACAGTTTTTAACCTATTTATTCGGATATATTTCCTGAAAGGCAATCGAAATAGATATTCTTCGATTGAGGAAATCTGTTGTAAATCATACGATGCATTTTGATGAATGGTGCTACCGTTCTCTCTCTCTTTTTTTTTTTTTTTTTTCAATAAAAAAGATGTGTGTCATTCGTTGTTTTTTAAGTTAGTTCATTATTATTTTTATTATTATTATTATTTAATATTGTGCATGTCCCACGTCATGCAAGAAAAATCTAAAAAATTACAAAGTAAAATATTTATGTCGAGACATTTAAATAGCATCATCATGTCAAAAGAAAAAATTTGGTTCTTCTTTAAATTTAGAATATATTCGAGAAAAAATGCAAAGATAAATTAAAGTCCAGGAAGCAAATTTTTTATTAATTATAATTGTAAAATTTCTTAAAAAAAAAAAAAAAAAAAAAAAAAAAAAAAAAAACTTTTTATCTGTTACAGATTTTCCGCTAGATAGAAAAAATTAAACCAAAATAGGATTTGTTCTTTAAAATTTTTTGTTAGTAGGTAAGTATTTCAACATGAAACTTACAACTGAGAATTGTTGCGTTAAAAATAGATTTAGAGTCAAAGTGAAATTAATCACATTAAATTCATTCCTGTTAAGTTTGACCTTAATTTGAGCTTGTCGAGTGGCGACGAAAGCGATTTCTGAAGTTTTGAAGTTGTATGTTGAATGTGAGCCGAGTTCAGGAACTTTCTGCTTCAATTTAGAACAGAACCTCACCAAACGTCACTGTCAAAAGTATAAATACTTGTCGACACCCCTAATTCAGCTGTGTTCTTTCGATAATGAATCAATTAAACTTCTCTCTGTGGAGTATTTAACGCTGTCTGCTTTGCTCTTCTGGAACAAGCGACTGTTTCCAGAACATTTCTCGAATAGGGACTTTCGTGATACGAGCGACATATTTATTGGACTGTTTCGAGTATATTCTTTGAATTGAGAGTTCTATTAGACTGTTTCAATAATATTCATTGATATGACAGTTTTGTTGAACGATCTTGGAATGTTACGCTGAATAAAATGCATTCGTCGTCTAGAATCAGCCTGTTTTTTCTTTCTTTTTACGAACTACCGTCTTCACACACGAATGTCGACATTTTCGTAACAATATGATGATTTATTAAAAACTGAGCTATTGCTTATATTTCCAGCACAGCGCATTCGAACAGTAATTTGTAAAATGGTTGCATGTAAATATGTAAATAATGAATGTAGCATTGTGTATATTAATAAAAGTATTAGAACACAGATAGTTAAAAAATTGCACTGTAAAAATACTGTAATTTTTACAGTTCTTGTACCGTTTTGATCCTTCACAGCATAAGCACAGTATTTTTGCGGTAAATAAACATAAAATACGACATAAATACTACTTTATTCGCAAGCAGCATTTATACGAAAAAAAAGTATTCGAGTAAATATAAGAAATATATACCGTTGGTTTAATGCAGTGTTGGGCAAAATGAAATTGGTTGGGCGGTTTACGATTAATCAATCGTTAATCGCGAATTTTGCATTTGACGGTTATTCAATCAGTTTCTATAAATTTTGCAATTAAATATTAATCATTTATGATAATAAAACTAATGCTTGTAATTATCAGTAAAAAACCGTAATTTTTACAGTATTTGTACCGTTTTGATCCTTTACAGCATAATCAGAGTATTTTTACAGTAAATAAGCGGCAAAATACGACATATATACCATTTTATTCGTAAACGGCATTTATCCCGTAAAATGAAAGTATTCGAATAAATATACGGTACGTATACCGCTAGTTTATCGCAGTGTAGGGCAAAATGCAATCGGTTGGACAGTTGACGATCAACCAATCGTTAATCGTGAATTTTACATTTAACGGTTATTCAATCATTTTCTGTAGATTTTGCAATTAAATCCTCAAAAATTATCAACATAAAACTTTAAATAAAATTTTGGCCCTTTGCTTGTTTGTTTTACACTATATTTTGCATTATAAAGGTAATTTAGTAATATTTTAAACTTAAACTGAGTAATGAAAAAATAGATTTTTGAGAAAGGGTCTAAAAAATCATTTTACCCTCACTAAACGACAAAATGATCCTTCATTTAAAAATATTTGTAAACTGCTTTTTATTTGCAAAATAAAGGTTATAAAAGTAGTTTTGACAGTACATAATGAAATAAAATAACTTTTACAGTCAAATAGTATACATAATTTATTTTATGAAATTATTAAAAGAAAAAAAAAAAAGTGTCTCAAATAACTTAATAGAAAAAAGAAAAAGAAAAAGAAAAGAAAACAATATAATGGAATATTTGAAAATTATGATTAAAAAATAATAGATATTATAATAGACCCCTAATAAACTCAGAAATAAATTAAATAATGCCTTTTTCTGCCACATTCGATCCAAATAATCAATTCATAATGATCCGCATAATGGATCCAAAACTATTCACATAATGGATCATTTTACCCGACAATATGGCCATCTATTTTAGGTCATATTATTGTATGACGCATAAATATAACAAAATTAACAAGTGTAATACACATCTAAAAACATATTTCATTGAGTAAACCAAGTCATATATCTGTACATAAAAGACTGTATATCTAAATAAATACGAAAGTTATTGCTTAAATTATAACAGATTTTATAAAACCTACTTTTTCAGATAATTCTATTCAGACGGGTAGCACAGTAATCGCTTAAATACTGCCATTGCTTCTTCTTGACTTGGTACAACTAGTTTATGTCTTACCCAGTATATAGCGCTACCTGTTTCAAAGAAAACATATGTGGATCATTTTGCCTGCTAGGGTCGTTTTTGGCTACTTTCCCTTAATAATTCATGATGTAAAATTAATGCTTGTTCAATAAGTAGTTATGAAAATAAAATCAATTATTGTTTAATTATTAAAATTCAGGTTAAGTGACGGAAGAAATCGATCACTTAAGCTAGTTTGAGAGGTACTTAGCCATTATTTATTTATTTATTTATTTTGTGGTAGTGGTGGAGCGGTGTACTTAAAAAAAAAAATTGCTTTTTTTTTTTTTTTTTTTTTTTTTTTTTAATGATTAAATATAACAACCTTTCTGTAACGATACGTTTACCTCTCATGAAAATTACAATAAATATACTGTTCCAATTGCTGCAGTTTTTTTTTCCAATGTTTTTTAATTTAATTTGTCTGTGTGCGATTTCTTTTACACAAGAACTTCATAGATACTGTAAAATTTGTATATGTAAGTTTTTTGTTGAAAATGGTACAAATAGAACAACTGGTTTGTGTACAGAAACTCACGAAAGAATTCCTATATATTGTGGTCTATGGGAAGTATATTCAAAGCAGATTTTAAAACACCTTTATATTAAGTGACTGAAGAAGTCAATCATTAAAGCTAGTTTGACAGGTACTTATTAGCTATTATTTAATTATTTATTTATTCTGGTGTGGTGGTGGGGTGGTGTACTATGGAAAGTATATTTAAAACAAATTTTTAAACACCTTTATATTAAGCTGAACCTATCGAAATTAACGCATATTATTCAGGTGCACAAAAGATTGTGCTTGATATTTATAATTAGTATCCACAAAAATATTTAGATATATTTTGAAATTAAAGTGGAAATTGTTCAAAGTGCGCATTTTCAATTGTGATATTTTATTTTTATTTTATTTTATTTTTTTATTTTTTTTACTATACTAAACTTTTAATATATCTTATCGTGTGTATAAAGATTTCAGGCAATACATAAAAAAAAAAAAAAGAAAGGTTATTATTTGTTTCTTCTTTAAAATATATCTACAGAGATAGTTTTTGTGAAATACCTTTCTCAATAATTAAGACAAAATATATTTTAAGACACTATCCGTTTGGTAAAATACAGTTGGAAGGTATATAATCTATGCGAATCATATGTTATTTCTTTCTTGTTTTATTTATTTATGTGATATCCTAAAATAAACGAAATACTCACTGTATGACTTAATATCAATTAATCACTTCAACAGAGCAAAAAGTGTGAAGTAATGTAACGAAACGGAAAACAACCGCAAATTCAATCGATACCCCAGAATTATTCCTTATTTATGTTTAAAACTTGTCTCGAACACAATATCAAATTCAATAAATCTTACATAAATAACATGTACAAAAAACACCTTTTATCTCCATGCATGACATGCACTTAGTTATTTGTTTTTTGAATGAAACTGAGAATGATACAAATCCAATACGCCATTATATGTGCTCTTTACAATCTGGAACATCGATAGTTGTTTTGTAAAGCGACATGATAATCTCAGTTCTCCTCTGAAATATCGTCAGAATAATTGCCCTGTGATGCTATTTTTACTCTCTTCATTACAATTTCTGAAAATTTCTTTTTAAAATGTCGAAATGGATTTCTTTTTTTTTTTTTTTTTTTTTTTTTTTTTTTGTTAGAATTTGGTATAAGGAAATAAAGTTCTATTTTGTCATGTTGATTGAATGTTTGTAAAAAAAAAATTAAAATATGTAAAAAATTAATTAATATGTATCTTAACTTTTTAAAGTTGTAAATATACATAAGCTTATTTCGCTATTAATATTTTTAAATTTGGCAAAGATTTCAATACGAAGATACCTCTTAGACAAATTTAAGTAGAATTTAAAAATAGAAATTTGTGTTAGATATTATAGTAAGTTTTAATGCGATTATCCACTAAAAATTTCAGGAGGATTTTTTTTTTTATCATTTTTTTTTTTTTTCATGCGCGTAACATAATTCCATTTACTTTGCATATTCTTTTAAAACACCAGTTTTATATTGTTTGCATGCAATTACGAGGGCAATATATACGATAATATATATATAAAGCGAGCCTTGCCGCTTCGTTGGTCACTATATTTAAGTGAATTCTCAAAATTATATATCATCATTGCTAAAATCTCAAAAAATCAAATAAATCACTGAAATCAGTCGAAACCTATGTTAAAGTTCCCGCTGAGTTCGGTAGTGGTTTTCCTGCTCCCAACATGATGAGTCCGGGTCCCCACTGCATTCAGCAGTGAATTACCCGCTTTTTACTCCTTCGTCTCCAACAGTAAGTTAAAAGTTTCGAGAATTACCACCTAATTACATATTGCGTACATCTAATTAACAACCACACAAAATTCGTCATTTTAAGGTAATTTGAAGCAGATTTAAGCTTGAAAACGTGTTTTTTTTTTTTGCGACGCCCGCCTTAAGGAAGGGGTAAAAATTTCGCAAAATTCCTTTATAGTGCGTGTTGCATACGCATAACCAAGTAGCACATAAAAAAAATCGTCTGTCTCAGGTAATTTGGATCAGAATTACATTTTAAAACGTGTTTTTGCCCCCTAATCTGAAGGGGAGGAATTTCTCAAAATCTCAATGCTGCGTATTAGATACGTATAATCGATCTGCACATCGAAAATCGCTTTTCTAAGATAATTTAGAGCAGATTTAAACTTAAAAACATAGTTTTCGCGTTTTTGGCTTCTAATCCCCTACGGGGGGGGGGGGATAGGTAGAAAGTAATTACGCAAAATACCTTTTTGGTGTGTGCATAAACTTGCTTTTCTTAGATAATTTGGGGGCAGAGTTACTCTTGAAAATGTGGTTTCCCCAAGCGGAGGGTAGGAAATTTTCAAGAAATCACTTCATAGTGCGTGTTGGGTACGAATATCCATCCCACACATAAAAGTGATTTTAATAATATAATCTGGAGAAATGATACCTTAAAAACGTTCCTATTTCTTTTCCCCGGCCCAAAGGAAGGAAAGGAGGGTATTTCGTAAAATTCCGTTACAGTGGGTGTCGGATACACATAAACAATGCATGCACTAAAATTCGTTACCGGTGCTGCCATAGATTTCCTAGGACATATTTAGCCCTAAAAGTGGGGGTTCTCAAATCCCCCCCCCAAAAAAAAAATCGAAAATCACTAAAGACAGAAAATGGGTTTTTTGAAACATTATAAAGAACACGTATGGCTGTTTCTAATATTTTTTACCAATTTTGGTGGAGTTCTACTCATAAACCCGGAATTTGTGAATTTTCTCTCCGAAAGTAGATTTCCCCCCTAAAAAATCCAAAAATCCAAAAACGCAGATTTTTTTTTTACTGAAGTCTAGTTTTCCCATGTGCAATTTCTTTACGGTGAAGTAATCTGGAACCGAGTTATGCTTACAAACGTGTTTTTGCTTCCACTCCCGCCAGGGAAGGGGGGGGGAACAGAGGGAATTTCGCAATAATTGATAGACATAATCTTCAGTTTTGTACAGCCTTAAATTACTGTCAATGTGTTGTTGAATTTCGTTTAGCCTTTCTCACGTGATATCCGGACAAAAATAGCGTTATAGAAATATACAGACACAGCAACCCACTCACTTAAACGGAAATTTTTCTGACGTCAGTTTTTGGCTTTCACGATGTGTGAAACGTAAAGATATCGCAAAAATTCTCGATTCTGTAAAATTTACAGATTAAAATCTGATTTTATTAATGTAGATAGTAAAAATTATTAGAATAGGGATGTTTAGAATTTAAAATTATTTATATTTTGCCTTCATATTGCGTAGATACAGGATTTCTATAGTTCGTATTTTAATAACCATTATCTTAACAGTAATCATCTGTAGTAAGTTTCTACAATATTCAAAGGAAAAATTACTATCTATAAATAATGGCTATGAAAAATATTATCTGTTAGGACCTAGAAATAATATGAAATGCTAAGCTATTTTTTACTTATAATATAAAACGATTAAATAAAGTTGGCAAGTAACTGAATGTGAATTACTCGATTCCATAGGGCAATAATAGTAAAACAATTTAATCTGACGAAAGCGTTTTAAAGTCTGTGCCAAGTGTTTCTCTAAGCAGGCCCCTGATCCTGCTCTCGCGTGCCTGGAGCTTTCTAAGTAGGATCTTACTGACAATCCTCTAATGGTTCCAGATTTCTTTAGGGTGCACAACTTCATGGACCTGATTTAGTCTTTGGGGATGAACTTTTGGGATGTACATTGGAGATGAGCCTGTTAGTCCTTTGGGATGAGCAACAACAACAACAACATCAATCTAACGAAAAATCAAACATAAAATTCAATAACACCACTCTGCATGAAAATCGGTCCCAACATAACTTCAGCAAATTCTTATGTAAAATGATTTATCGTGATTATCTCCTGAATCCGAATATGACGCCCATTTTACCCTATCACCCACTGTTTTGGGGGGACGCCCCCCTATTTTTATCACTTTTTAATAACTTTATGGCTATAAGTTTGGTTTGTAGGGGAGGAAAGGATTATTTTAACTGTTAAATATCTTCTGAGCGGCTACATGTGAAAAATTCTAAAATATGATCATTTGCAACACGAGGAAAATTTAGGGCGGGGGGTGTGGGGAAAAGGGGCATTTGCCACTGAAATTAAAAATTAAAAATTTATTATATTTTATAAATCAATTATTATTATTATTTATTATACATTATATTTTTTCTGTTTTAAGTGTTAAAATAATACTTTTCCATTCTTCAAATCAAATTCATGGTCGTAAAATTACCGAACAGTGATAAAAATTGAGGGATGAAGTGGCGTCTGAGAAAACGGTGGGTGATTGGGCAAAATAGGAGTCATATTCAGATTTAGGAGGTAATTTTACATAAGAATCAGCACGAATGGTATCAAGGCTCGAATAAAAAAAAAAAAAAAAAAAAAAAAAAAAAAAAAATGCAGTGCAGTTTAATTATCCATAAATATTGCTCGTTTATATTAAAAAATTCTGAAACATAATCTGATCTCTCTCTCTCAATCAATCTTATTACGCACTTATCTCAAATTTTATCTCACATTCAATAAATATTATTTATTTATGTATAAAGATCTTATTTAACTCCATGACATGCACTTTTTTTCTCCCCTTGGATGAAACAGAGATTGATGCAAGTCCAATATGCCATTTTATATGACATGAATCTGAAACATGAATAGCTATTTTGTAAAGTGTCATGTTAATCTCAGTTCTGCTTGAATTATCGACAGGATAATTGCCTCGTGGTGCTACTTTTATTCCTTTTATTGTCATTTCAGAAAATATATTTTTATGATGTTGAAATGGAAATTTTTTTTTCTAATAGTATTTGATATTTAAAAATAAACTTTCATTTTTGTCATATTGATTCAACGTGTGTCAAACATTTTAAAATATGTATACAGTTAAGAATTTGGATTTTAAAGATGCAACATTTTTCTGTTTATTTTGCTATTATGATTTTTTAATGTTAGTACAGATTTCGATATGAATGTAACCCTATAACATTGTGCATGGCATTTCAAAACAGGTATTTATGATTGGTTGATAAAAGTAAGTTTTTATTACGATAGTTTACTAATAAGTATATGTCCTCACTTTTTTAATTTAATTTATTTCACATACCTGTAATTTATTTGCATTTACTTCTTATGCCATTTTAGGATATTAGTTTAAAATGGCTGCGAGTAATTTCGAGGACAATATTTATGTATCGTTGTAAAAAAATATTAAAAGGGATATGTTGGAAAACGTAAAATATTTATCTATTTATTTCACTCTATTGTGTAATTGTTAATGCCCATGTTTCTGAAGCATAAGTTAAAATAGGCAAAATACACTGATAAAAAAAATTTCTCTTTAAACAAACTGGTAGGTCGCTTTTGAAAACAGCGCTAATTCTTCCGAATGCTCCAGGGGAGCATGGAGAGTTGCATGTTAGGTTTCCATTGAAGAGACAAAAAGCAAAACACTTGCGGGGGGGGGGGGAGTATGAATGCACATATTTTTATTAAAACAATCTACTCGATATTCCTTGGAGAAATGACATAAAGGAAAATGACATGTCTGGAAAAACATGAAACCAAAAGCGTAATTTCAAAAGCTATTAAGTAATACAGCACTAATTAATATTTCGATAGCGTTATTATTGCGGCTACTACCTTGAGTAGACAGATAAATTCACATGCTCTTAATGCTGATACCGCATATTGCAACTTACTGATATCATTTCAGCAAAGGAAATACACCTTAATAGATTAAGGTGAAAACTATACTACGGAAAAACATCTTCAGATACCATACCCACTAAATATTATCACAAGCGACTACAAGACACCGTTATTGTAACTTCCACGACAAGTTTTAATAATAAGTGATGTGTAAAAATTGCACCAGAGGATCGTTGTTGGAAATTAGTAAATAAAAAACCTCGTATAGGTGCACCATAAAGTGTGAAAACTCGCAACATTTCCTTCGGGTAGAAACAAAACTACGATCCTTCGTCAGACGGACAAACTAGGCACGAATGCAACAAACAAAATGGCAACGCAAAAAGCCAAATTAACTAACAAGCTAAAATAAATAAAACAGGAAATTAACTTTTTTTTTTACTTGTTTCTTTTTTTTTTCTCTCTTTTTCTTTTAGTCATTTTAATTATTTTTTATGTATTTATAACATTTTTTTCCCTCCTTTCTGCAATTGTGGTTACTTCAGTATTTATACTGATTTTCTATTTTATTTATTTTTGCTGGCATACATGGTACAGTTTGCTTTTTTTTTTTTTTTTTTTTTTTTTTTTTTTTCTCCCTGACACTCCCACCAATATTTTTATATTGTAATCTTATGTTATTTTATTTCCACTATCGGTTAAGGTGGAAAATGCTGTAGAAATATAGTAGTGTAAAATCAGAGAAAAAAGGTGGAACTGGGTGATATGTTAGAGCTCATCACTTACTTCGGTTTTGCGTGTTCTCGCTTTACTAGCTGCGCTCGTGACGATTTTGACAAAGGGTCGTGTGTTTATTTCGACCCAAACAAATGTTACGAGTTTATTCCCAATAATGGTGTTTAAAAGTTTTTTATTTAATAATGAATTATTCATTCCAGTTTTACATATACCAGCTAACAGCTTTGTTGTATAAAAATAATAATAATAATAATAATATATATATATATATATATATACATCATAGTTGCCAACTTTTAAATTTATTCCAGAGCATCTTTACCCCGCTTTTATTTCGCACCACTTTATTTTTAGAATATTTACTCCATTTTATAAATATTATAAAATAAGAAAAATTTACTCGTAAAAAATATGTCGTATGGAATAAAAGTGAGACTAAAACTCCAGAATAAATTAAAATGTTGGAAACCCTGATATATATAAGTATATATATATAGTAGATTCTAGAGAAATTTATTAAATAATTTTAGACAAAAATTTTATTACTATTATCATAAATGATAAATACATTAAAAATTTCTTTCAAAAAAATCAAGCAGCAAAATCTTTCACATAAATCTACTCATACGAGTTTATATTTGCAACACGTACTTCTAATATTTAAAAGAAATTATACAAAATTACCCTCTATTCGCAGGGCTTAAAATTATTAGAGAATCTTTCAAACTTCTGCAATGGCAGCGTGAACACACTTTTATTACAAATACGTGTTGTCTTAAAAATTCTCAAAATAGAAATCGAAATGAAGCAATGCTTTTTAAAGTGTTTGGAATTTTTGCTTATAATCAGAATATATTTGTTAATGAGATTATTAGCGTAATTTTGGGCCTTTCATGATCGAAAGAACATAATCAATATCGTCCATTCATATCATGAGATGAGATAAATATATAGATAAGAGTATTTTACATATAATAGAATCCAGCTATTGAATTTGTTTCTTAAAATTATATGAATTTGCTAAAAGGTTTATTTAACTATAAACAACTAAGGCATGTACATGTACAAGGTATCACAAAATGATGAATACGCGGTTTTATTCTTTACCTATTAGAGGTAAGTGGAGAATGTAAACCGCAAAATTATTCAAAATAAGGTCGATAAATAAACCACGTTCATAAAAATTTCTTCTCTTAATTTTCAAAAAGTTACATTTTTAAAATTTATATATATAACATCTATGGATACATAACATGTATGGACATCTATGGATACGCAGGAAGCGTTAGAATGTTCTAAAAGTTTTTAAGCTGAAATCCAATTTTACCAATGTTGACTCTAGCAGGTGGTGAGTTTTTTCTATTTTCTTCTTGCAGGTTCGGGTGGGGGAGATCTAGAATTTTCATTTTAAGAATTCATATAATAAATTTTTTAATTTCAATATAGAATCACTAATTATTAATAGAATTTGATTTAAAAATGAAATGTTTTTCAAATAAATTATGTTTTAGTATTTATAACTTCAAGTTTTGTTTTACTATTCTGTTTGAAGTATAATCTGGAGTATGCTAGCTGGACATATCTTCAGAAACCTGTTAATACTTTTCAATATAGAATCACTAATTATTAATAGAATATGATTTAAAAATAAAATGTTTTTCAAATAAATTATGTTTTAGTCTTTATAACTTCAAGTTTTGCTTTACTATTCTGTTTGAAGTATAATCTGGAGTATGCTAGCTGGACATATCTTCAGAAACCTGTTAATACTTTTCAATATAGAATCACTAATTATTAATAGAATTTGATTTAAAAATGAAATGTTTTTCAAATAAATTATGTTTTAGTATTTATAACTTCAAGTTTTGCTTTACTATTCTGTTTGAAGTATAATCTGGAGTATGCTAGCTGGACATATCTTCAGAAACCTGTTAATACTTTTCAATATAGAATCACTAATTATTAATAGAATTTGATTTAAAAATAAAATGTTTTTCAAATAAATTATGTTTTAGTCTTTATAACTTCAAGTTTTGCTTTACTATTCTGTTTGAAGTATAATCTGGAGTATGCTAGCTGGACATATCTTCAGAAACCTGTTAATACTTTTCAATATAGAATCACTAAATATTAATAGAATTTGATTTAAAAATAAAATGTTTTTCAAATAAATTATGTTTTAGTCTTTATAACTTCAAGTTTTGCTTTACTATTCTGTTTGAAATATAATCTGGAGTATGCTAGCTGGACATATCTTCAGAAACCTGTTAATACTTTTCAATATAGAATCACTAATTATTAATAGAATTTGATTTAAAAATAAAATGTTTTTCAAATAAATTATGTTTTAGTCTTTATAACTTCAAGTTTTGCTTTACTATTCTGTTTGAAATATAATCTGGAGTATGCTAGCTGGACATATCTTCGGAAACCTGTTAATACTTTTCAATATAGAATCACTGTTTATTAATAGAATTTGATTTAAAAATAAAATGTTTTTCAAATAAATTATGTTTTAGTCTTTATAACTTCAAGTTTTGCTTTACTATTCTGTTTGAAATATAATCTGGAGTATGCTAGCTTAACATATCTTCAGAAACCAGTTAGTATTACACTCTTAAAACTGTGCACCTTATTTCAGAGGTGCATTTTTCACTTTTGTGTCTTTGAAAAGTAAAAGGCACAAACGGTGCCTTTGAAATTAAAAGACACATTTTTAATTTTTGTGCCTCTGAACATTAACAGGCACATTATGATTTTTGTGCCCTTGAAAATTAAAAGGCACATGTGGTGCCTTTTGAATTAAGAGGTACATTTTTACTTTTTTTGTGCCTCTAAAAGTCACATATGAGAGGATGGTGCATATTGAGAATCGATCTTCGAAATTAATGTCTTAGATATACGACAATTTGCATACACGTGCATTGAAATGTCTCAATGTTAAATATATTAAAAATTCTCAAAAATTATTAAAATTTTAAACTCTTTTTTTTTTTTTTTTTTTTTTTTTTAAGTTTTAAAATGCTCCATTAGACTCAATTTCTAAATTTTCCCCTTGATTTCACTTTGTTATAATTTATCAATATATTCTAAACGTATTTGTTTATTAATTTATAGATTGATCAGTTAATTTTGTTTTTAACATTTTTGTGTTTGTTAAAAATTTGCGTGAAATGTCAGCATTCAAACATATTATTATTATATATTTTTTTTAAATTTAATTTACCAATCAGTTGATAAATTCATGCAAAAATGTGTTTACAATATATTGATAAACTATAATAATGTAAAATCGAAGAAATTTATAAACTCATTCTCATGAAACATTTTAAAATTTATCAAAATAATAATAATAATAATAATAATAAAATAAATAAATAAATAAATAAATTTTAATACTTTTTGAGAAATTTTAATATATTAAATAGTGATACATTTCAATGCGCATGTATGCAAAATTTTCATAACTCTAAGACAGTAATTTTAAAAACTGATTTTCAATGTCTACCATCCTCTCTAAGCACAGTGGGCTTTTGAATAACCATTTATCAACTGCATTATGAAAGAGACAAAAAAATGTATCAGAAACATGCTTTTTTAGTAACTTAAGAGTATTATATATATATATATATATATATATATATATATATATATACACAATAAAAATCAAGCATATCACATCATCCTAGTAATTAATAAGGATTTTTTGAGGTGGTACTTCAGTGTGCTATTGGCACACAGAGGTCAAAAAAGATATTAGAACCTTAAAAAATGGTTAAAAAGGATTTACTTTTTATGTTCCTTATATTTTTTCTAAGATTGGTAGGAGATTCTTGAGGTAATATAGAAATTAAGATTGTGAAAACTGCCAAACAAAAACAGCGGCAGCACTCTATAAAATCCTTTATTGAACAGATACGGTTACATGCAGCGTCTAGCGACTTATAGTGAGATTAAAGGGGAGTATATACGTTCTGTTCTTATAAATGTTTTTGATATTTTTTCCTTAATTTCGATTCTATACGCTTTTTAATCGAATGGTACTTTAAAGTACCATCAGTAGGTAAAGGGTTAAAGTGTCTTATTTTAAATTAATTTTTGTGACTTTTATTAAGGGCATGTTTCAGTGATTTCACAAAAAATTCGTGCCTTTCTTTTCTTTTTTTTCATCTACTAAAAGTTTTATGCTTATTTGGAAATTGTATATTTCCCCAATCATAGCCTCCTTAACTAGATGCCTGTCGCGTTGCTCATAAACTTGGCAACAGTTGAAGCGGTAGACAGCGCCACCTGGTACAGATTGTGTGACTTTTTAATTCAACTGTAACCAATAACTTTAAAAAGTGATACATGATATACAAAATCGACGCTTCTTCGATTCTATTCGCCTTTTATGTATATCATATCCCACTTTTAAAATTTTTTGGTGGCTGTTGAATAAAAAGTCGCGCAATCTGTACCAGGTGGTGCTGTCTACCGCTTCAACTGTTGCCAAGCTTCCGAGCCACGCGACAGGCATCTAGTTTAGGAGGCTATGCCCCAATGTATGGGGTTAAGCTTATATGTTAGTTTGCATGGATCAGATACAAATATATATATATCATTCTTAAGAAGAGACCAAAAAAGTAGTTATAAGAATGCACATGAATATAGCTCATTAACTACGCTTCTGAATTAAACGCCATCTTTCATCTGGGGACAAAAAAAAAAGTGCAGCATGAAAGCCACAACATTTTTTGCAGCTTTCACGCCGTTTTCGTAAAAAAAATTTCTGTATTTTTAAAACTATTAGCCTACTCTTTTTTTTTTTCCTTGATGGTGCATCAAGCTTAATTATTTTGACCCAAAACAAATGTTATTTGCTTTTTCCCATTTATGGCATTTGTTAATCTTTTTTTTTTTTTTTTTTTTTTTTTTTTTTATCTTTAAAGGATTGTTGTTGTTGTGTGTGTGTGCATGTACTTTACAATTATCTTGTATTCTGTTCAACTAATATTAACATATTAAAAATTAAAATATACACAAATTAATAGAAATTAAGTCTAATATCTCATAATTTGCAATTACTTTCTTAACTTCACATATTAACACTACCTTTATGAAATTGATAATAATAAAATTTAAAATATTTATAAATTATTGTTAATTAAGCAATACACTTTAAAAATCCTTTACATTCTATCCCCCCACCTCCCCACACTTTTCTTCCTATTTTTTTCTTTTTAAGAAAGTAATTTGACTCAAATTTGACCTAAATTAAAAAAAAAAAAAATTAAATTAAATGAAAAAGATTATTTAATTGAAAGATGCTGCTAAAAAGGAAATTCTTTTGAATAAATTATTCCAACAATAATTATTTTACTGTTTGTCAGTCCACCATTTCTGCCGTTTAGAACATTTACAGGGATCACAGTGTTGCTATATTTATATGCGTTACTTTATTCTTTTTTTCACAATTATTTCAGAACAATAACTTTTAAAATATTATAACATTAAAACCTTAAGATTTCTTTTTTTAAATAGTGGTAACAATATAATAAAATTAATACAAAAATATAGGAACTTTGCGATTCCTGCATTCAATATCTTAAACTTCAGCACTGCTAATTCCACAAAGGTTGGTTGGTTGCGTTTAACGTCGCACTAGTGCTGTGCAGATGGGCAATTGGCGACGGTCTGGGACTGACCCCTAGAGATGGTCCGGTGACATGCCATCGCAATTTTGATCCTCCACGTAAGGGACGGCTCTCCCACTTCGGTGACACCCCAGAGGTATAATTTTTTATGGGAATATGGAGGACATTGCGGCCACGACAGATTTTACGTGCACCAGCCACCATTTAATTCCACAAAGGAGATAAACATGGAATATTAGTATTTTCTTCAGATTTCCTGACTAAAATCATTCTAACATTAATTTCAATTCTACTTAATTACCACTGATGACCTAAAAAAAGAAAATAAAAAATGAATAAATGAATAAAAATAAAATTTGTAATAGTTTTGTTGCTGAATATATGGCATATGTAGTAAATATAAAATAATAGTCAATTTAAAAATATATTTTATTAACATTCACATCAACATTTTAAATATTTTAATCAAATGATTTGACAGAAATGGTTTTGAAAATTTCTTAAACAGTTACATTTTGAGCCAATCTGAAAAATTGACTATATGTTACGGGGAAGTTCGGAATAAAATATACCCTGACAAGTACAACTGCCACTTGTTCGCTGTAGAGTTCTTTTATTATTATTATTGTTATTATTATTCACTATAAAAAAAAAATATTGGGCACTGGCCTCTTCTGCTGAGAATATTCACCTAAAAAGAAA
Organism: Salticus scenicus; assembly: GCA_963930645.1. NCBI lineage: Eukaryota > Metazoa > Arthropoda > Arachnida > Araneae > Salticidae > Salticus > Salticus scenicus. Next base: position 259,095,037 of record OZ005653.1, read on the forward strand.
AAAAAGAAAAAAAGATGCCTAATGTTTTTATATTTATTCATGATAAATTTAAATAGCTGGCAAAAATATTTTACAAAAAAAAAAAAAAAAAAAAAAATATTTTGTCTGTTAGATGATTAATTTTTAAATAATATGCAGGAATGAAACTACTTCAATTGCAAAAAACTGTTATTATACTTCCAGAAGCATAATTTTCTGTATCTACTTGCAGCAAAGCAAAATTTATCGGTGATTACGGAATACCAGATTAAATCTAGTATCAAGGAGAGTAAGCAGTTGATAAAATATGTAAAATGTACAACTACAAAAAAAAAAAAAAAAAAAATAAAATAAAATAAAATAAAATAAAATAAAATAAATAAAAGAGCTATAAATAAATAAATAAATTAAATTAAATTAAATTAAATAAGAAAATAAGTGCTCCATCAGTAACCAAGCGGTTCTGTGCTCAAAACTGGTTGACAAGAAGTGCTGTGTTTGATCTCAGGTTGCACTCGCCAAACTATCTACTTGGAGCTTTCTATAGTTTTCTCTGAAAATTGCATAATATACAGGATAAGTTCCCTTACAAAGACCCCCACGGAGAGCAAACCCTTAGGCTCAGGTCACTAGTGTAGACAAATGGCCTTAAGACGAACACCAGGACACCAGATGGTAAAAGCACACTGCAGAAATAAAGTGCTTTAACATATAAAAAACGACTATGTTTTCACTAATATCAACATATAAAACCTCATTTAATGGGATGATGTAACAAAAATACACATCAGAAGAAAACTTCAGTTTACAAAGCACAAAATTTGTTATGTATCACATCATTACAGGGAGAATAAAAATAAATTATTATAAACCTAATAAGTTTCATCCCTGAATTCAAAATTAAAATAATTTTCACCATACTTAATATATATATACTTGTGGGATACAACGCACGAGCTATATTTAAATTTTAACATAAAATTCAAATGGATAAAACTGTTATTTAGTAAAAGATACTTACTTACTTATCCTTAAGTAATTTTCTATCCACTGTTCATGATGGCTACCTCCAATCCAAGAAATTGTTTCGTATTATTGTTCAAACTTCAATTTAAGCGATATACAATCTTCCAACACAATGATAAACGTAAACATCCTCCATTAAAACACTGATGCATGCTGGGTTAGGTTGTTACGCATGCTCAGTCCCGTTAGATGTGGCGCTGGAAATCTGAACAGCTTTTTAAAAGGCACAAATGTGCGTTTTTGTCTCTCACCGAGATCGAAGACTTTCATTTAGTTGTGTCTTCTATATTTCTTCCAGTATCAGAGGCACTTTCACAATGAGCCTCTTATATTAAAATAATAGAAGACATAATTTACTTTTGCCTTATATTTAAGAGCTACAGTTTTAAGAGTGTACATAGTTTTTAATAGCTGTGTTCCCACTTGTTGATGAAGAAAACACAGCATTGTGGAAATTTTTAGCTTGAATAATGTTAAATTTAACTTATTTTCTTGTTTATTAACACTGTTAAATTATTTGTTCTTGTTGTTTTTACATTCCACTTTCATATCTTCACTTATCATAATTTAAATGCATTGTTCTATTTTTGTACATAAATTTAGTGCTGCTTTAGGCGCCTATTTTATGCAAATTAATTTTGTCATTTATTTTTAAATTAATATATATATGAGCGATCTCGAATTATATATGCATATTAATTTTCATCTGTATATGTAATGTAAAATATTAGCATGAAGTAAATGTTAACATTAATGCAAAAAGTGAGCTTAACTGCGCGGTTTTTATTTTGCGGAAAATCTGAAATATAAAAGTTCTCAGTGTTGCTTTTCTTAAGCTTCTATTTCTAAGAAATAGGTTTTTATGACATTATCTTGATTTATAGGGTATTTAAATGAAAAAACAAGCGTTTTAATTGTATTCATTAAGTATTTTTGATAATTACATATATTACATAATAGATTGAGTAACACGGAATTATAAGATTTCGGTTTTTATTTATTTCCTTATTTCCCTATTTTATTTATATTTATTTTATATTATACTATTATCATCATTATTATTTAGCTACCACTATTATTACACAGAAAATTTAATCGTGTTTTTCCAGCAGTTTTTTGTGATTAAATAAGTTATTGATAATGGATTTTAAAAAAAGAAAAAAAATAGTAATGAAAGAAAAAAAAAAAAAAAATCTGGAACCCCGTGTTTTACTAATAATACGTATGCAATTTAAATACCATAATAATAATTTTATTTGAATTCAAAAAAAGTAGTTTATTCTTCAAATCTGCTTTGTAAACTCAATTACTATATTTCCGAATTTAAAACCATTATTATTGTTATTTGGAAATGCCAGTAAGTTTTACTTTTTATTATATAGTGAGTTCAGAATCATTTTGAAACTTCCACATTGCAAAAAATAAAAAAATCGAAGCAGTTAAAAAAAAAAAAAAATATATATATATATATATATATATATACCGTAAAATCCCAAAAGTAACCCCCCCCCCCATCGAATATAATCCCCCCTCCCTTTTCTCGCTGAAAGTGAAATGTCTCTGTTATCCTGAAAGTAACCCCCCCCCCTTTTTTTTTTCTCCATCCGACAAAGCTACATCCAATCTTCGGGCGCACTTACGGTACGTCGGCATTGCAAGTTAAGTTTGGCATTGAATTAAGTTTTAATATTTATATATTATTTCTAATTTAACTAATTTTTCATAAAGTGTCGGATGCATGTTATCAATGGCATCATTACACAGTTTTTTTTTACCTTTAATGTAAGAAATTACCTTTAATATTTCCTTTTAAGTAAGTACCGTAAAATCCCGAAAGTACCCCCTCCATCGAATATAACCTCCCCTCCCTTTTCTTCATTTTTTTAAAGAATCTTGATTATAACCCCCCACCTGAAATTTATCCATTTTGCTTTTCAAAAAAAGGGGGGGGGGGGTTACTTTCGGGATTTTACAGTGTGTATATATATATATATATATATATATATATATATATATATATATATATATATATATATATTAAACGTTTAAAATTCTGATGTTGCGACATTCTTTTAAATCGGTTATGAACGAAGGCTGCTTAATATTGTGTACCAATAGAAATTTTATTCTATAGAATTACAATTAAATGAGATTTCACTGTATTTTGATTTAAATAAGAACTGTTATCAATAATTTATTGATTGAGCTTACCTTAAATTAGGAAAAAAATGATGATTAATTTATAAATTTCTTGAATACAGAATAAAATTTATTTTGCTACTGATAAATTAAATTGAATTTGGAAAAAAATAAAATAAAATAATAATAATAATAAGCTTGTCTGTCAATACATTTCTTTAGTAATTAAGTGTTTATTCTGAAATACTTAAGTTATTTAAAAACGCGAGTAAATTTTATTTGCTTATATAATGAGGTTGAGACTTAATTAAAATGTTTTGCATTGTACAGAGGGAAAAATAAAAGTGTTTAAAATCCTACCAATGAGAGGTTCTGCACCTGAAGCTAGTAAATAGCAATGTTGTGTTCGATCCCAGGTTGCGTTTGTCAACCTAATCATGGTTTTCCCCCATAGTCGCAAATCACAGGCGTAAGGTCAACTGGAAATCTTTTTGCCCCAACTCCTACATCAATAAGATCAACAAAATATTTTTTTTTTTAAATGGTCTTCTTTAAATTTAGACTATTCATAGTTAAAAATTTAATCTTGCAAATTTTCTTTAAAACAGTTTGAACGAGAATTGCTTAAAATTTTGTAGTTACATACAATTTTTATTCTGTTGAATTCCCTTAAATGGTATTCACTCGAATACCATTCGATTAAACATCATTTGATAAATATTATTCAATTAAACAGTCTGTTTTGATTATTATAATTTTTTTAAACTTCATTTTATGCTAAGAAATAAACAAGAAATAAACTTATTAATGTTTTGATTGAGGAACGAAAATTTTCAGGCTTACAAATGTCAAATTTATATGAATTCAAAAATCAACAACTTATATGCAAATGTATTTTATGAAATTAATTATTAAATTTCTTACTTTTAAAACCATAATTAATTTTATTTGTAAATCCAAATAACTTTTGTTTGTTCATATGTTTTATTTTCTTAGACATTTCAGAATGAATTATTAGAAGAAGAATATATGCATAGGTAGAAATTTTTTCAGACATCATTAAATAATTTTATTTGAATAAGGGAATAATTAAAAATTTAAAAATTTTATCATTTCAAATACATTATACACTACGTATACAAGAAGTATTTTTGCTAATAATGATTAAATTTGAATAAATTCAAATTAAGACAATTAGTGTTTATGCTAAGATTACTCTGATATTAGAATTATAATTGAATAGTATTCTTTATAATGATTAGAAATATATTAGTAGTTTAAGAATAATTAAAAAGTTAAAACTGAACTTTTATGTAATTTAGTTTATGTAATTATTTAAGAGCAATTTTTTTTTTAAAGCTGGACAAAGTCTATGGAGGTGTGATAGTTGACATCTTCAATTTTTCCGAAACTTTCAGGATGTGTTAGTAGTACTGTGATAAGAAAAAGTGAAATTTATTTTTTTCTGAATTTGATTTGTTCGACCTACAGAGGGGGTCAAAGTCTGAGGCCGTAAGTAAAGGGTGCCATTTTAATATCATTTTACTCCTAAAGCCATGCGTGACCCATGTCAATTTTTTTAAATACGGATACTACTTTATACTAAGTACATTTTAGCATAAACAGTTTGGTGGGTCATTCATGGCTTTAAAGGCCAGGGTCATTCAAAAGTGCAGTTTTCATTGATTTTTTCCATGTTTTTCAGTCTGAATATCTGCTAAAGCCAGGAGTGCCCCATAAAAATAATTATGGGGTTAATTACACACCTTAGTACAGAACTTAAAAATATTTAAAATTGCATGGGTCACTCTTGGCTTTAGTAGATAAACGGTCTCAAAGTTGAAAATTTTTTTTAAAAGGTCAAATTTGATGGTAAATTACTCTATAAGCCATGAGTCAATAACTATGAGAGTTTTAATTATACCCTAGATGGTCTAGTTTTAGACACAGGTTACAAACCTATGGGGCTTGTAAGATTTATTTAGATATAGTCTATTTTATATCGCCAATGTGTACCTGATCTATGTAGTACAAAACGCTTGAGACCCAATTGTGTAATACATTAATGCTTGTTTAAAACTTCCCATTTTACATTACAGAGGTCAGCATCAAAATAAATATAAAATAAATATAAAATTAAAAAATCTAGAGTGACTCCACTCGACTTTCCGAACATTGAGTAATTAACAGTTTTGTAGATAAAGCCTATAAATGCTAGATTCGCCAAAATGCTTATAGTTAGTGCAACAGTGATTTATAATACTCATATAAATTTTCAGCTCAATTGAATCAGGCGTTAAGATGCTATTGCACTTTTAAAAATTTGGTCCCATAGGCCCTAAAGTTAAAGAATTTTTCTTTGTGACCCTGTAAAATCACTATAAGTGCTAGATTCTCCAAATTCTATACTGACTGAGTATCTGTGTATAAATGTTTTGCTCAATTGAATAAAGCGTTTAGATGCTATCGCACTTTTAAGATTTTGGTCCCATAGGCCATAATGATAAACAAGTTTTCTTTGTGTCCCTGTAAAAAAACTATAAGTGCTAGATTCATCAAAATCGACATTCTTGCTACGGTGACTACCAACTTACAGCTCATTCGAGCAAAGCGTTTAGACGCTAGCGTGTTCACTCACACACATACACACACACATACACACATACATACATCATCGTAAAAAGAGTGAAGACGGACTCAGGGAACCTCGAAACGTATAGAAACATCAAAATCTCAAATTCGGATTTTTGACATGATTACAATACTTTCCTCACTATAGTGTTCGGAAGATAATAACCTAAGATACATCTGAAATGTGCATATTGTTATATTATGTAAAACATATATAGGTTGATGAAAACAAGACTGTATACAAAATAATAATAATAATAATAATAATAATAATAATAATAATTGCGCATGAGACTAATTGAAACAGGTGTTTCAAGTAGCTTCCCCTATATTTGTTTTAGTTGGCCTCTGCCCACAATTTTCACTTGGGCGTTTCAAATCATATGATTAGCAAGCTGCACCTATACACTATAAACGCTGAATCAATCAGAAACATTCACCAATTTTTGTTGCATAAAATGCAACATCACTAAAAAATTTGAATTTTTACTCACAGTAAAAAAACAGTACTCAAAAACAGTTTTATCCTCATAAAATCGACAGATGTTTAGATACACATCTTTTTTTACATTGTAAAGTAGGTTTTCTGTGTCTGTACTTCCCTTTATTGGCAATGAATAAGAACTTAAAAATTGTATTTTTTATTTCCATGTATCAACTTACTCCGTACTTCAACTTGCCCCTGTCTCCCTTGTGTAATTTTTACTTTCCGATCACTATAGTGAGGAAAGTAATGCAGTCATGTCAAAAATACGAATTTGAGATTTTTATATTTCTATACGTTTCGAGGTGCCCTGAGTCCGTTTTCACTATTTTTGCGATGATGTATGTATGTATGTGTGTATGTGTGTGAGTGAACACGCTATCGTCTAAACGCTTTGTTCGAATGAGCTGCAAGTTGGTACGCATGCTGGAAGTCACCGTAGCACGAACTCTATTAATTTTCATGAATCTAGCCTTTATAGTTTTTTTACAGGGACGCACAGAAAAATTCTTTATCATTATGGCATATGGGACCAAAATTTTAAAAGCGCGCCTCATTCAATTGAGTAAAAGAATCATACACATATTATAGGTCCCAGATACTCAATCTGTATAGATTTTAGAGAATCTAGAAGTTATGGTTTTTTTTTACAGGGATACAAAGAAAAATTATTTATCATTATGGCCTATGGGACCAAATTTTTAAAAGTGTGATAGTGTCTAAACGCCTTATTAATCTGAGCAAAAAATTTGTACACATGTTATAGGTAACAGTTGCACCAACTGTATAGATTTTGGTGAATTTAACACTTACAGGTTTCTTACAGGGACACAAAGAAAAATTCTTTATCATTAGGGCCTATTATGGGACCAAATTTTTAAAAGTGCGATAGCATCTAAACGCCTTATTCAATTGAGCTGAAAATTTATATGAATATTATAAATCACTGTTGCACTAACTATAAGCATTTTAGCGAATCTAGCATTTATAGGCTTTATCTACAAAACTGTTAATTACTCAATGTTCGGAAAGTCGAGTGGAGTCACTCCAGATTTTTTAATTTTATATTTATTTTATATTTATTTTGATGCTGACCTCTGTAATGTAAAATGGGAAGTTTTAAACAAGCATTAATGTATTACAAAATTGGGTCTCAAGCGTTTTGTACTACAAAGAACAGGTACACATTGGCGATATAAAAAAGACTATATCTAAATAAATCTTACAAGCCCCATAGGTTTGTAACCTGGGTCTAAAACTAGACCATCTAGGGTATAATTAAAACTCTCTCTCATAGTTATTGACTCATGGCTTATAGAGTAATTTACCATCAAATTTGACCTTTTTTTGAAAATTTTCAACTTTGAGACCGTTTATCTACTAAAGCCAAGAGTGACCCATGCAATTTTAAATATTTTTAAGTTCTGTACTAAGGTGTGCAATTAACCCGATAATTATTTTTATGGGGCACTCCTGGCTTTAGCAGATATTCAGACTGAAAACATGGAAAAAATCAACGAAAACTGCACTTATGAATGACCCTGGCCTTTACAGCCATGAATGTCCCACCAAACTGTTTATGCTAAAATGTACTTAGTATCAAGTAGTATCCGTATTAAAAAAAATTGACATGGGTCACGCATGGCTTTAGGAGTAAAATGATATTAAAATGGCACCCTTTATTTACGGCCTCAGACTTTGACCCCCTCTGTAGGTCGAACAAATCAAATTCAGAAAAAAATAAATTTCACTTTTTCTTATCACAGTACTACTAACACATCCTGAAAGTTTTGGAAAAATTGAAGATGTCAACTATCAAAAGTGTCCAACTTTTAAAAAAATGACTCTTAAATTAGAATCTCTGTGTGTTTTTTAATCAAACAATGAAATATTTTTCAAGAATAATAATACATTAAATTATTTATAATGAAATTATTTTTTAAATGCATGTCTCAGAAAATAAAATGCTGAGTTTTCTAACTATGGATTTTTCAAATACAGCGCAAAAGTTAATTTGTTAAATTCAAAATACTTAAATTCAAAATAAAACGGCATATTTGCAATTTTTTTTTTTTTTTTTTTTTTAATTTAGTTCTTAAATTTCCGACATTAAAAACGTAAATAAAGGTACAAAAAAACACAGATAAATTTTGTTAGCCCATTAAACGCGAACTTTTCCCTTTTGGGAAAATTTGATTAAGATTTTTTTTTCTCTATAAGTAATTGAGATTATATTTTTAATTTCTTTTTCAGTGAATATTGAATTGCCCAGCTTGACTGGTAATTTTTTCAAAAAGTTTGTAATGCAAATTTTATTTTTTTAATTATTCAAGCAAAATCGCCTGTTTTTACTGCATAAGAAAAAAAAATCACCAAAAATAACTCATTCCCAGGGGTCGTACTCTCCGCCCTTTTTTCAGGACATTCTCAGAGATAAGTTATTTCCGCCTCTTTTGCCACCACTAATATCATGCAGAGATAAATCTAGTAAATTTATAGGGATGTGCCATGATTATACACCCTATATATTATTTTATAAAAATAGTGGTTGCAATAATTTAAAAAATTTCGCATTCATGAGAGTGTCCTGAAAAAAGGGCGGAGAGTACGACCCCTGCATTCCAGTGTAGGGATTTAGAAACACTGAATGTGAAAGAAACAGTTCTTTTTTTTAAATTATAACTACCAGGGATTAAAAGAAACATAATTTAAAAGGGTTTTACAGTTAATTTAACACTATGCTATCCCCCTTAGTTACCAAATCTCCCATTTTGGAACCGTATAACATCTTCTAACAAAATAAAATAAATAAAATAAATAATTATTAAAAATACGTATGATTAGAGATGCATATTGAAACCCAAAACATACGAAAATTGAAATTTTTTTGGTGTTGTTCATATAGCAGCGTTTATTGAGTTAACTTACATAGCGAGATTAAAAAATCGTTTGGGTACTTTTACATTATAGAGACGGAAAAATCAAAAGTATTTAAAAGTCTGCACTAATGAAAATTTCAGCAGGAAAAGTACTGTAGAACTATTTACTTTAAATCTTATGTAAAATTACTGTCAAATTTAAAAAAAAAAAAAAAAAAAAAAAGAAATTATATATATGTATGTATGCGTGTGTGTATATACATACATTTTAATATTATATTTATTGACAGACATTTTTAATAGTCTGTAATACTTTTACTGAACTAAGAAAATTTATTCCTAATTTTTATTGAGGAATATAGCATATAAAACTTACAATGACGGTTAGGAATTTCAATTATGTTTTTTAAATAAAATATTTTCTAAATTTACACCGAATACGAATAAATATTACGTAAAATTTACAGAATTTTTTTTCAACACACCAAGGAGTAAGAGATTCTGCTTTCGTCGACGGGACTGGTAGACGGGAATTTATAGGTTCGATCCTAGGTCACATTGGTCGATCTGGCTTTTCAGAGATTTCTGTGGTTTTCTACAACACATTAAAAAGACCTCCACAGATAGAATTTTAATCAGGCCAGAGAATCATGTGCTGTCATTTGGATTAACCCCTACATTAATACCGAAATAATTTTTAAATATTCTTCTTCAAATTCAGACTATTCATAGATAAAAATCTAATGCTACAAATTTCGTTTAAAACGAGTTTGAAAAGAAATTGTTCAAATTTCCTAATAATATTGAATATTTATTCGATTGAATTCACTCAAATCATATTCACTTGTAAACTGAGTTAATCGAAGACTATTTTTTTCCCTTCTACGTTCATTTTTTTTACAAAAATATCAAAAATAAATAGATGTATTAATTTTTCGATTAAGGCACAAAATTTATCAGGATTACAACTGACAAATTTATATTAATTCAGCAATAAATATCTTCTTTTCAATGGGCTCTTCCCACCTAACGTCAGAGGTCACGTGATAGAGGAAAAACAAATAGCAGACGAAGTCTTGTTTATCTAGAGCGATTGCTGAAATAACATATTTTCTATTCTTATATTTGATCAATCGTATTTAATCTGTCTTATTTTTTATACATCATCATTTTTAATCCATTTTATATCATTATTCATCATCTTTTGTTTGCTGCATACATTTACAATTATCAATTAGTTTATATTTGTTATTGATGTTCATGAAGAACAGGTTAAATAGTCTGATTTTTGGTACTTAAATCAGTGACAGTGCAATATCGTACGGCGTAAATCCATTTAGACCAGTAACTAAGTTAATTAACTTGTTGTAACACCTTTATGCAATTAAATTAAATGAAAACATATTAAAATTTCAAATTATAATCCATAAACATTCCACAAGAAGCTATTATTGATTGCTAGATCAGTTAATGTTACAGTTACACTCGAACATACAAAAATCGATTCTTACAGTTGAAAATAAAAAAACACATAAAATGTTTTTTAAAAATTATTAAATTTACAAATACAATTATTCTACTGTTTACAAATGCACAATATTACTTTTATTTTATTTTATATTAAATATTAACACTTTTGTTCTTAAGAACAATATTTAATTGAATTCGATTCTTAAAATTCGATTATTCGTTTTCCTCTATCACGTGAATGAGCAGACGACGGTGGGAAGAGCCCATTCTATTTCATCAATTTAATTACAATATTTCTGACTTTAAAATAATAATTAATGCTATTTCGAAATACGAATAAATTTTGTTTGCTTATAGATTTTATTTAGTTAGACTTTTCAAAATGGTTTGAGAAAATAAGAATACATGCATGAATAGTAATCCATTCAGACATCATTAAACAATTTTATTTGAGTAAGAGAATAATTAAAAGTTTGAAAAATCTTATCTTTTCAAACATGATTTATATTATGTTTACAATCCGTATTTTTGATAAAAATGATTCAATTTGAATGACTTCAAATGAAGATAATTAATGTTTACGCAAATATTGCGTTGATATTATAAATATAATTGATTTCTATTTTGCATAAGGATAGGAAATATATCGGCATTTCATGAATGATGTAAATAAAATTTATTTTACTATTCTATTTTTATTCAATTTTTCAATAAGAATATTTATGTAAGCTTTATTTAGTCAATGAAATATTTTTAAGCAATAAAAGTATATTTAATTATTTATAATGAAATTATTTTAAAAATATTTATATTAGGGAATTAGAAATGAAAAATTATTCTACTCAGTATTTTACGTTTTTTATTATTTACTGAATAGTAATAAAATAATAATAATAATAAGAAGAAGAATAAGAATAATAAGAATAATAAGACGGTGTATATTGGCTTTATATGTATATTTTTGAAGAAATTGAAAGTTTATATTATATATAATATCAGTGGCGTCACGGTAATGACATTTTTGGCTGAGATGTCGACAAAAACATACATATATCACCACTAGCACTATCAAAGCGATTAAGTAATTTCAGTAAATCAAAATTTTTACCTGTCCCTGCTTTTCGCGTCGGTATTTCTGCATCTTTCAGTTTATTCATCTCGGCTTGCATTGCCATTTTTCTAAGTTCAAATTATCTTTAAATCTGTAATTTTTTTCTTATGCTTCAATCTGCAATTTTTTTTTTTTTTGCTTCAATGTGCAATCATTTCTCTTCTGCTTCCATCTGCAATCTTTTTTCTTCCATCTGTATTTGCGCTTCAAGTCTTAATCTTCTTTCCTCCGCTTCTATTTTTTTCTGCTCTTTACTGTTTGATAATATTACCTCAAGTTGGTCTTTTATAAAATCTTCATCAGTTTTCCCATTTTTTTATTGCTTCGATTATCGAAAGAGTAGTTACTTTTTCAGGCAAATTTATTTCGCATTCATGGCATAGTTCAGTCAAATCGCTTTATCTCACTTTGTTAAGAAAAGACATTATGTTGTTTTTTCCTTTTTATTTTTAAAACGATCCTTTGAATTAAACAAATCCAGGTCAAGCCCCATAAATATGTAGGATTTACTTATCTTAAAAAATCCTACACAGCTCTTTGCTCATATAGCAATTTTATTCACATAGAATTTAACAATAAATGCGTTATATTTTACCTTGCTACCTTCTTACATATCAAAATTCATAGAACTGCTAATAAGTTTTCTTTTTAAATTACTCGTGCGACTGTTAGTATCTCGAGATCCTGATAATATATTGTCTTAAATAGTTCCTTGATTTTAAGATAATCTATTGTCAACGGATCCACTATAAAAATTTATTTAAAATTGATACATCCAGAAAGATTGTAAATAACAGAATAATATTTAGTGGACACATATATTTTAGTGGGAAGAGTAATTCATTAAAAATTTTCAGGATATTTCAAAGTATATATCCTTAGAAATCAGTACATAAAGCAGAGACCACTGGGCGTAACAACAGCACTTATTCGTTTAGTCATTGAATGGAACAGTGATTGGATGCCAGGTAAGAGTACAGCACTCCAATGAGCTTCAACACGATGCCACAATTTATGAACCGTAGTCAATGAAGAGTGGTGACATGCCAGTCGCTTGTCAATGATTGATCAGATGGTTTCAATTGCTGCAAGATTAGGAGAACGCATTGACCAGAATAATAGTTTAACACATTATGTAACAAAGAAGGTCCGAAAAATACAGATAAGATGCGGTCGTACATTGTCTGCTTAAATCTTGCGTTACGGAAGCCTCGAACAAATGGCAGATCCATGGGATTTAATTCGTCAAAACTGTAATGATTGCTATTCAGAATGCCTGAAATTCAAACAAGAACAGATCGATATATGTTTTCAATGTCACCCTATATCTTCATTCCAGGTGATGGATCAGGATACGACGTCGAATCAGTCGATCAACGACGTCGAATGTCAGTTGGCGTTGTGTACATTCTCCACGGAACCATGAAGATTAAGAAATACATTAGTCAAAATAAGTTATTTTGTTACTAATTAAAGTCATAAAAATTTTACTCATAACAAAAATTAGTTAAAATGTGAAAAAAAAATATTGTGTACCTTAGACAATTATGTACAGCTTTTTACATGACCATAAGCATTTTATCCACTTTTGAAAGTTAAGTCTGTACGGATTTCATCGCAATCGTCATGACAGTTTCTTTTCTGTACTATATTTCGAAGTTGGAAGAGCTGGTATTTTAAAATTTAATCTAATATTTTCCAGAAATAACAATTTATAAGATCAATTTCTCTGCACGAAAACCTTGAACATTTTATTCCTAGGTAAAGAAGGATTACAGTTAAAAACTGATTTTTTAGAATTTTATAACTAATCACAATAATTTTTTATTAAAAATGAACAAACATTGTCGCAATAGTTTAAATAAGTTTTTAGATGTTTTATCGAAATTTTAATTTATTCATCTAGTATCTTCTTATACTTTTTTTAAATTCTTCTTTGTATCTCACACCTTTCAAAATTTATATCTATAATTTTGTACAAATAAATCTTTATTTATTCTAATTTAAATAAGCCCATTAGATTCTTTGTAACAAGAATCGTTATTCGGATACAGAGTGTAAGAGACCAACTATCAAAATATTGACATTAGCAACCAATTAATCTTTTATTTTATATAAAGACAATAACCAGAACAATACAGTCATCTAAAAAACCCTTCATCGATATCAGTCTTCAAAATCGATAATCCTCATGAAAGGTATTGGAATTCGCAATAAAACGTGAAAGAAAACTGCACAGATCAATTCATTGTAGAATTTCGATTTATGAATAGATTGATCACCGCCTTCAAAGCCCGCAAAAATTTTTCAATACGTTCTAAAAATATACATTTTCAGGTACGAAATATTGACGAATGTTTCTTGTTAAGGTTACCTATTGAGAATATATTTTTGTAAAGAGCTTTTTAAAACATTTTATCTATATCTATATTGATATATCGATAGGCATATACATTCATTATTGTTATTTGGGATACTTTTACTAGGTAAAAATGTAAATGTTCAAAAATATCGCGATTTCCACAATTATGAATTTCAAAGAAAACGTTTAACATTGCTTAATTATTATTTTGATAAAACATTCATTTTATGTAAAATAACAAGAAATAGTATTTTAAATAATGCAATATTTTCTTAAAATTTCAAAACCATTAGATTTGCTTTTATACGTTAGCACCAAACAAAACCATTCGACCTTTTCGGTGCTTATAGCAGAAACTTCTTAAAAAAAAAAAAAAAAAATTCAAAATGCAATATTATTAAAAATAAATAAATAAATAAATCAGTTATCATTATAATCGGCTATACTTTGATCAGTATAAGTGGTCGCTGTGTGCTTAGTAACAATAAATAAATCATTAATATATAGAGCACAGTGCAGTCACGTTTTCTAAAACTACCAGCGACGACGCGTCCAAAATGTTGGAAGGGTGTCAGCTTGACCGGCAGGTTGTGATTTGGAAAACATCCAATAATTTGCGCTCTGTTATCATTCATTTTCTCTGAGCCAGATGACTGTCACCCCTATTTTAACAGTGGACTCGTTGAATTAGCGCTTGCGCAGATGCTTCCATGGTTTTATGAAATGTGGTCGAATAATAACTGTCACCGAAGTGAAAATTCCGAATATAACGGGACTTATTGTGATGCGTGCACTAAAAATCATGAAAAAAATGTCTCTATATCAGACTGTTCACAGATATTTGTAGAGATTTCATCCATAAAAAATTAACGCAGCAACTAGACTAACAAGACTGTATGTGGTTTACTCCGATAAATAATTAATAACACAATCAATCCTAAATAACCAATTAAAACCGTAAATTATAAAATAAAAGTTTTTCTTCCATTAAAATGAATTAATTATTAATCATTTCTTTTAACTATTCGCTTATACCAAATACTCTACGTAGATCTGAGAAATCATACTTTTCATTTTTTTTTTTTTTTTTTTTTTTTTTTTTTTTTTTTAATTTCTTGGGTATTTTTAACGTGTTTTGATACACAGATGACTGTTTTTTCTTCATATGACGTAAGAAATTTTCACAAAGTAAGGAAAAAGCTTGGAAGAATTCTAACAGAGGCTATAACAAATTCGATACAATCTATATATATAATACATTAAAATAGGCTATTTTTTACACATTAATTTTTAAATGTGTTTCTGTGCATCGAAGCTCCGTTTAGAGCATTTTACCTTGTACATGGATTAAGGATATTGAGAGGGGGAAGAATCTATGCAGCATCGAACAATAATCTGATAATATGTTAACACGCCATCATACTACATCCCTTTGATGCCTTAATGAAAAAGCTCTCCTTGATCATCTGGATTTTCCAGGAAATACCTTAGACGGCTGTTGAAAACGTGGAGCTTTAAGCTCAAACGGTCTCATTTTTTGTCAAAACTGTGTGTGATGGAAAGTTTTGAATAGTTTTTCCTTAATAAGCATCTAAAAGTACACCAAAAAAAAAAAAAAAATTCCACATCACCTTGAAGAAAAAATTTTATCGTCGACCTGTATTATCTACTGATGTTAACAAAAATTGGGGATTTATAAATTCCCATTAGAATATAAAATTTTTTGAGGCTTAGTTGATTTCGGGAAAGAGTTCTGTTACTTTTGTTTGTTGTAATGTAATTCCAAACGTAGAGAAGCTTCATGGCTGGTTCGTTAAAAATCTGCAAGGTGATGATCTTATTTTCTGGTAAAGAATGCAAAAAGAAAATTATATCTACGGTGAAAATTCTTTTCTTCGGAACTTTAATAACGCAATGCACGATTAGAACTATGTGGAGCGTTCAAATTTGTGGGGAAAATATGTGCTATGATTAGCATATTCAAACTGTTTGAGGGTAAAATTCCTACAGCATAAATGAAAGAATATCTTCATCATGACATCGAATGACGTCAGAGAGATATGTCCTTCATTAATCTTTTTAAATAAATTATTGTTTTTTTTTTTTTTTTTTTTTTTTTTAAATAACTATTTGTAGTTTGTATGAATGTGGGAGGCATACAACATTATAAATTTTAAATCTGGATTAAAAAAAAAAATATATTAATTCTGAAATTATTTAATAAACAACTTGACGTCTTTATATCTCCCTGTTTCTCTGTCTTTTACTTTTAATCCATATATGTTAGATAAGGTATTGTTTCAGTGTGAAATGTGAGAAATTGGATTGATGCTATATGCTATATTTACACGCTTTTTAAAAGTCCCCGAAATCGAAAATCAGGTTCTTAGCGATTGGTTTTTGAGACTCTGTGTGTGGCTACCTGTTTGTGTGTGTATACATGTAAGTTTATTATTAGCATAACACAAGTACAAATATTACCAGGAAGACCAAACTCGGAATTCCTAATCTACCTTATAGGCTTCATGTCTTATATATGCTATTTGAAACTTTTTATTGTGGTTGGACAAAATGTTCGTTAACAGCGATATACAACAGCATTCAAATACATTACGACTATGGGCAAAATTTTCGGTAGGTACAAGTTCGGTAGGTAGTACCTGTAGACTGCACTAAAGAAAATGAAATTGATTTATACTTTGAATATGCACAGGAGTATATTTCAAATGAATGGGGTATAAAAGGTATCTATTCTTCGTTTACAGGGCTACACAAAAGAGTTTTGATATATTAATACTAAGTTTGAAAGTGGTTAAACATGCATTTCAAGTTGCATTCCTTATTTTTTCAATTCTAAATTTAAGTATACTGTTTAGTGCATTAATAATTTACAAACAATATGCAAAACTATTCAAAATTAATCAAAAAAATTTCAAAGAATGATGTGGATGGTCATTTTCGAACTGACTGAAAGTAATATGTAAAAATTTATAATTTTTTAATTTTACCTCAAACTGTAATATTACTTATATAGTAATGTGGGTAAGAGAAATTAATACAAATTTCATAATTACTAATTAACTTTAATTATAGCCACTTATTATAATATAAACTAGCTATTAAAATAAAGTAAAAAAATAGCTGTCTTTTCGCACATAAATTAAAATCTCGAGAACATACATTTCCAAAACTAAATACGTAGCCATACGTACTTAGTCAGAAAAAATTTCGTAGCCAGAAAAAAAAAAAAAAAAAAAAAAATTATAAGGTGTTTGAACTTTTGTACAAAATGTTGAGTGTTAAAAATGACGTATAACTCAAAAAATTTTAACAAATCTGAAAATTTCGAGAGTGGAAGTTTGTACTTCCAAAACCCTTTTTGGTTACGACTACGACGTTGAATGAATCCATCCTATATCGTCATATTCAGATATATCTTTTTAACTGCAAAATCACGAAAACATCAAGCTTGAGAGATAAGCAAAATTTATTATTTTGCTGAGTTTTAAAATCAAAATTTATTTTTAAAAAGGGAAAATATTTAAATTCTTAGAGATAAATATATAAGAAAAAATAATATTTTTCAAATTAAATAAGATTGCTTTATTGAAACGAAAATTCTAGATAGACCACGACTACTAAAAAAAAAATAAAATTATTATTTTTTTTTTATAGTACATTTCAATTTTTTTTTAAATTGACCTTTAAAGTCTCATTTAAAACAAACACTTTATTTTTTTCCAGTGTATATACTTATTACAGTTATCAAAATTCGATATTAAAAACGTGATATTAAATGTGTTTATTACCGTGACATTGACATAAATAAATCCTTATATCTTAAAAATATTTTATGATGTAAAATTAGAAATTTTCAGTTAACTAAATATTTCTAAATAGATACCATTTCATCGAGTGAAAATTTAAATGAGATAATTTTTAATAATTATTTAAATAATTTTCAATTGATCTTAAATGTCACTTAAAAGAAATATTTTGCTTTAAATGCAAAATTTCTCAAACAAAATAAATAAATAAATAAAAACGTTACATTATTTATCATATTTATCAACATTTGGTATTCGACATTAAAAATTGCACATTCCACACCAATTCGCTACTTGAAATCTTAAAAATAATTAAATTATAAATTTTGAAAATTTTTGTTAATTTAAGTACATTAGTCTTTATAGATTGGAAATTTAAAATAATATACATTGAGATTATAAAAGTTTGCATTTAAAAATACTTAAGTAAATTTTACAGAAATTTTTCAATAAAAAGAATGTTTTAATAAAGGTGCAATGAGATTATGAAAACATATTCACCACGAATCTTATCGAAATGTCAGTTCTATTTCTGGAAATAAGCTGACATAATAATATCCGGAATATTCCATGAATTCAAACACATTTAGACATTAACCTAACATTTCGTGTTCCCAATTCTAATATCATATACATATATGCATACTGACATTTCAACACGATCAAGCATAACGCTCAAACTGTAATAAATTGCAACTGAATATCGACATAAATCGACAGCCTTTAAATGAATAACATTATGTTGACATTACTAGAAGGTATAAAATTAAAGGAATTTTGAGCTATTTATCTATGTATATAAAACTGATTGTTTGTTTGCTTGGCTTTTTGACCTATATTTATAAAACTGATTGTTTGTTTACCGGGAATTTTTAGCATTTCGCTATACCATTTAACAGACAGCTACAAAAAGTAGCACAATTATTACTCAGGAAAAAATCTGGCTAAAGCCGTTTTTTTTTTAACTTACTTGGATAATTGGATCAAAAAATGCAAAATAATTATAAGATTAAAAAAAAAAAAAAAAAAAAAAACTTTCTATGTACCTTGTTTTTAAGTTTTCTGATGAAACATTAATAAAATACGCGAGGATAAAAAATAATATATAAGCAATATTTAAGCACGCGGACTCAGTGAAGTGAACTAATAATAATAATGAAAAAAAAATGTTAAATTGTGAGATGCATCATTCATCTTTTTATAATTTTTTAACGTTCAAGTTTAATTAAATGTATTTATTTTTATATCGAAAGAAAATGAACTCGTAATTTTATTTTTTTGGCAACAATTAAATTATAGGTAATATTTTAATGGCTATTTTATTGCTATTAGGAGCTTATTATATTCATATTTTAATTAATTAAAAAAAAACTATTCGAAAATTCAAAAATCTGACTTCGAAGTATTGTGTTGTCACCGGGTTCTGAGCTATTGTGACAGTTTCAAATGTCTAGCTAGAAGGGAAGTTAGTTAAAAATAGATTGCAAGATTTGTACCGGACAAACAAACACAAACACAAACAAATAAGAATAGAAGTTAATAAAAACATGGTAAAAATAAGAAGAAGAAGAAGAAGAAGAAGACCCCATTTTAACTTGAAAATGGATTAAAAAGAAAGAAATATTTGATGAAAAAAGAAAAGCTGCAGAAGGGAAAGCTACAGAAAAGCATCGCCACTTTTGTTGCCAATATGCAGCTAAATTATATCAGCGTAGTTTTTCCTAATGTCTTGATCATATATTAAGTTTTATACAATTATATACTGTAGAAACTGAGATACAGCCTTCCATTTAAAAAGGGAAATAGTAGCGCAATCTGTAGAGCTGCCCCAAAATTTTTGTCACCCACAGGAAAATGATAGACTTCATTCTAAAATTGTTCAAAACACATTTGGGACTCTTGAAACGTATAAAACTGAAAAAAACTGGAAATCGAGAATTTTTACAAATCCGATATTCTACTGAATGTAGGAGAAAGTAATAATATTTATAATCGAAAAAATGATGAAAACTACAATATTTTTAACCTTTCTATTTTATTAGTAGTGTGTACAAGCATCAGAAAGAGAAAAGAGAAGAATATTTTAAAGAGTTTTCCTTCAAATTTTGCAGAAGTCAATTTTTACCTCACATGCATCATTTTAAGAGACTTGAATAAAAGAAATTATAGCAAATAAAACACACCAATCATACTAGTTTGCGATTAGTTATGCATTATTTCATTTGTTTTCACATTCGATTTTTTACTCCAAAACACTTCGCTTTGCATATTTTTTTTTTTTTTTTTTTTAATTTCAAAATCCAAATTTCTTGAATAACCAAGTTGTAGTGGGAAATCAATTCATAGTTTAGTAGGGGATATTGTCACTTCTGATTATTATGCAGGATTTACAACACTTATTCCCGTTGAAAGCAACTGTTGCGGATAGTTGTCGTAGTATCCCTTTTCACTTTTTCTTGAAGCAATTATCATAGTTTATTTCTTTTAGCACTTATTTTATTTCAGTTATTGTTTTTATTGCATGTAGTACAAAATACTGATCATCAATCTCCATATTATTGCTCTTCAATGACAACTGCTAAGCACTCTCGTGGTTTTTTCTTCTGTAGTGTGGAATTTTTCTCAGGCTTACAGAAGTCATAGTTACAATCAAATGTAAAGTTGTCGTTTTTTTTTTTTTTTTTTTTTTTTAAATCTAGATCATTATTTTTTAAAACATTAACTGCGCATTTCATACGCCATGCAAGAAAAATTTAAAAAATTACAAAGTAAAATATATATGTGGGGACATTTAAATAGCATCTTCATACCAAAAAACAATTTTGGTATGTCTTTAAATTTAGAATATATTTGAGAAAATATAAGCAAATTTTTGATTAATTTTAATTGTGAAATTTCTTTAAAAAAAAAAAAGACAAAAAAAAACTTGCTTACCTGCTACAGATTTTTCGCTTAGTAGAAAAATTTTAAACCAAAATGGGATTTGCTTTTTAAAACTTTTTCTGAGTAAGTAAGTATTTCAACATGAAAGTTACAGCTTAAACATTTTGCGCAACATTTCACAATAATTTATTTCTGATTGATTAATATATATATGTATATATATATATATATATTGTGCGTGGGGGGGGGGGAGGGGGCAACGGCTCTTCCCTGTCTCGAGAGATCTGTTGCGTTAAAAGTAGATTTAGAATCAAATTGGAAATAAATCGCATTAAATTCGTTTCTGTTAAGTTTGACCTTAAGTTGAGTTTGGTGAGTAGCACCTAAAGCGACTTCAGAAGTTTCGAAGTTGTATATAAGCCAAGTTCTGGAATTTTCTGTTTTAATTTAGCACAGAACCTTACCAAACTTCACCGGCCCTATGTATAAACAATGAAAGGTCGACTCCTCTAATTTAGCTATGTTCTTTTGTTCGTGAATTAATAAAACTCCTCTCTGTGAAGTAATATTCGTTGAATTGACAGTTCTATTAAACTGTTTCGAGAATATTCATTGGCATCAAAGTATTTTGAACAATTTCTGGAAGTTACGTTGAATAAAAAACTTTCATTGTCTAGAAGAATCAGCTTTTTTTTTTTTTTTTTTTTTACAAAGTACTGTCTTTACACACGAATGTCAACATTTTCTTAACACTATCATGATTTTTTTTTTTTTTTTTTATAGAATGGAGTAGAAGGCTGATTTTTACCAACTATGTGAAAAATACCAGAGCCGGGAATCGAACCCCGGGCCTTCCGCTTAGCGCGCGGATGCTCTAACCACTGAGCTACCCTGGCTGATATCCAGCTCGGCACTTCTCACATAATTTACGTTGGCAAGGTCACCGAGTCTGCATTAAAGCAGCTATATCAAGTGACAAATTTAAACATGGCATAACTCCAAACGGCCACGAAATTTCAATTCAGAAATTTAATACATCAACCTGGAAATTAATTTTGATAGAATGGAGTACTCAATGGCCCGGGGTTCGATTCCCGGCTCTGGTATTTTTCACATAGTTGGTAAAAATCAGCCTTCTACTCCATTCTATCAAAATTCATTACCAGGTTGATGTATTAAATTTCTGAACTATCATGATTTGTTAAAAAACCGGGGTCACACTTTTATTTCCAGGACTGCGTATTCGGACAGTAACTTGTAAAATGGTTACATGTAAATATTAAAACAATGCATGTAGAATTATGTATATTAATGAAAGTATAAGAAAACAGATAGTTAAAAAAGTAAAAAATATTTATCTAAATTTAATGTTTTTTTGCGTAAATAATAGTTATTACTGAGACTATTTTTTAATTATTCTCGTCAAAGTTTAAAAAAAAAATGAAAGAAAGAAAGAAAAAAGAAAAATGCACCATAAAAAAATAAAATGCACAGCAAAAATACCGCAATTTTTACAGTTCTTGTACTGTTTTGATCCTTTACAGCATAAGCGTAGTATTTTTACGGTAAATAAACGGAAAATACGACATAAATACTACTTTATACTACGTTAACGGTATTTATACGGGAAAAAAATGTAATCGAGTAAATATAAGAAATAAGCAACCATTAGTTTAGGGCAGTGTTGGGAAATGCAATTGGCTGGAAGGTTTACGATTAATCAATTGTTAATCGCGAATTTTGCATTTGGCTGTTATTCAATCAGTTTCTGTAAATTTTGTAATTAAATACAGTGAAACTTGAATAATTCGAACTTGTTTAGTTCGAAATTCTGGATAATTCGAAATTTTTACCCGGTCCCTTGAATTTTGTATTAAAATAATGTTAAAAAATCATGAATAATTCGAATTCTATTTTGGATAATTCGAAAATTTCATACGATTACCTTTAAAATATTACTGTGAAATTTGTTCCCGAGATTTTTCTCAGCTAAAGTGCATTATTTTTTTAAGTCTTTCAAAAGAAGGATAACGAAATACAAGAGAAGCTCAGTGCATCAGAAAAAGATATGGTCCATATACATGAACTTCGAGGGGTTTTTTAATTGAAACTCATGTCTAATGTACAGACGGTAACAAAAGTATCCGAACACTAGCAAAAATTCCTATATAAAAAAAGCAGGATAAATACTGTTTTGTTTAATAAATCCTTGTCGAATACTGTTCTTAGAGAGTCTAAGAACATGATTCGACAAGGATTTACACTCTATAACACACACACACACACACACACAAAAAAAAAAAAGGACGCACCAAGAAGAAGTGGGGACAAAAATTTGTAGATGGGTGGAATGGGTGATCCGAATGCGACAAAAATTGGTAGATGTGATGTACATGTGCAGAAAAACAATTCATTACAGTTTCAGAAAATTTGAATGATTTAATCAAGAGAAAGGGCCGCACAAAGTAAACAAGTCAATAACGCGTTGGTCCACTTCTGGCCTTTATGTACGCAGTTATTCGGCTTGGTATTAATTGATAGAGTTGGCAGATGTGCTCTTGCGAAGTATCGTGCCAAATTCTGTCCATATGCTGCGTTACATTGGTAAAATCCCGAGCTGGTTGTAGATCATTTTTATGATGCTCCAAACGTTCTCAGTGGAAGAGAGATCCGGGAACTGAGCTCAATCCCACTGAGCCACCTATGAAGGGTATTTGAAGTCTGAAGAAGCAGTTGCACGTAGAATCGACGATAATGATGAATTGGTGCTTGATTCCATCAAAACCTGTATGTATGTCAATTTGTGTCCAGTTTGCATTACTCCTTCTTGGTGCGTCACTTTTTTTTGTTATAGAATATATTTAACAAAACAGTATTAACTCTATTTTTTTTTATATAGGAATTTCTGCTAGTGTTCGGATACTTTTGTTACCGACTAGAAAATTGTGTTTTTGTATCAGTTGATAGGCTGAAGTCATATACTATGACACAAAGATTGTACTTAAAGAAGCAATCAAAAATATCTATTTTTTAAAAAGTGAGCTCGTAAAAAAATATTGATTTAATTGGAGAGGGGGGAATGTAGCAGTATTCCTAGGTATAAAGTTTATGTGTTAAATCTTTGATCGTAGAGTTTTTTTTTTTTTTTTTTTTTTTTTTTTTTTAAATATATCTCTTCCTTTGACAAAATAGTATATGTAATTCGAAGTTTTGGATATTTCGAATTTTTCTCTGGTCCCTTCAGCTTCGAATTATCCAAGTTCTACTGTATTAATCATTCATGATAATAAAACTAATGCTTATTCAATAAGTAGTCATGAAAATAAAATTAATTATTGATTAATTATTAAACTTCAGATTAAGTGACTAAAGAAATCTATCATTACAGCTAGTTTGATAGGGAATTAGCCATTATTTATTTATTTATTATGTGGTGGTGGTAGGAAGGTGTACTTAAAGAAAATATTGCTTTATTTGCTTTAACGAGTAAATTTAACGACATTTCTGAATTGTCTGAAAATTTTACGATACGTGTACCACCGATGATAATTACAATAGATGCACTAGTCCAACTACTGCCTTTTTATTTTTTTTTTTTTTTTCTGTGTGTTTTTGAATTTAATTCGCCTGTGCGCGATCTTTTTTTTATAAGTACTCCAAGAATGCCTTAAAACTTAAAGTATGCTATTCAGTTTTATTATAGCATGTTTCTTGTTGAAAATGATACAAATAGAACAACTTGTTTGAGTACAGAAACTTACTAACTATATGTGGATATAATGTGTCTATATGAAGTATTTTTAAAACTTAATTTAATACTATTATATTGTATTGAACATCTCGAAATTAACGCATAACATTTAGGGACTCAAAAGTTTGTGATTGACATTTAAAAGTGTTATCCATGAAAATATTCAGATACATTTTTGGGTAAAAATGGAAAATGTGCAAAGTGCGCATTTTCAGTTGTGTTATTTTTTATTTATTTATTTATATTTATTTTTATATATTCCTTTATTTTTATATTATACTAAATCTTTAATACCTTATATTGTGTGCATAAAAATTTCGGACAGTACATGAAAAAAAAAAAAAAAAAAAAAAAAGAAAGAAACAAAGAAACAAAAAATAAAAAGGAAAAAAATATATTTTTTGCTTTTTCTTTAAAAAAAATCTAGAAAGATAGATTTTGTGAAATATCTTCCTCAATAATTAAGACAAAATATATTTTAAGATGCTAACCGTTCGGTAAAATACATTTGGAAGGTGTATAATCTATGTCAATCGCCTGTCATTTCTTTCTTGTTTTATTTCTTTATGTTATATCGTAAAATAAACAAAATACTCAATGTATGACTTAATATCAATTAATCACTTGAACAGAGCAAAAACTGTGAAGTAATGTAACGAAACGGAAAACAACCGCATATTCAATCGATACCCCAGAATTATTCCTTATTTATGTTTAAAACTTGTCTCATACAGAATATCAAATTCAATAAATCTTACATAAATAACATGTACAAAAAAAACCTTTTATCTCCATGCATGACATGCACTTAGTTATTTGTTTTTTGAATGAAACTGAGAATGATACAAACCCAATACGCCATTATATGCGCTCTTTACAATCTGGAACATCGATAGTTGTTTTGTTAAGCGACATGTTAATCTCAGTTTTGCGTTGAAATATCGACAGAATAATTGCCTCGTGGTGCTATTTTTACTCTTTTCTCATTGCAATTTCGGAAAATTTCTCTCTTTAAAGTGTATTTTTTTTTTACAGCATTTGGTATGAAGGAATAAATTTTGATTTTGTCATATTGATTAATTGTGTGTTAATTTTTTTTTTTTAATATGTAGGAAATGAATGAATTTGTATCTTAAATTTTTAAAGTTATAAATTTACATAAACTTATTTTGAGATTAATATTAATATTTTAAAATATAATGCAGATTTCACTAAGAAAGTTGCCTCTTATACGATTGTGCGTACAAATTAATATATATATGTATGTAATCGATTATTAAATACATATTTCATTTATTTATTTCTTTATTTATGGAAGATTTACTAAAAATTTCATGTTACCACTATTTTTACGTCATGTATTGCGCACACGTACAACTTATTTCTATTTACTTTGCATACCATTTTATAACACCTGTTTTATAATCGCTGCATCTAATTATAGAGAAATACATACAA
This sequence comes from Salticus scenicus, assembly GCA_963930645.1. Classification (NCBI taxonomy): domain Eukaryota; kingdom Metazoa; phylum Arthropoda; class Arachnida; order Araneae; family Salticidae; genus Salticus; species Salticus scenicus. Next base: position 259,121,037 of record OZ005653.1, read on the forward strand.
TAATATGTATAGTGGTAATATTTATTATAACAGATATATTTAAAATTTAAAATTATTTATTTATTTATTTGTTGTCTTTAAATTGCGTGAATACATGATTTTTACTATTCATATTTTCCATAGCTACTATCGTAACAGTAATCATATGTAGTATATTTCTACAATATTCAAAGGAAAATTTACTATCTACAAATAATGGCTATGAAAAATGTTATCTGTTAGGATCTAGAAATAATCTCAAATGTTAAGCTGTTTTTTGTTTATATTATGATATAAAACGAATATATAAAGTTGATATGTAACTGAATGTGAATTACTCGATTCCATAGAGAAACAATAGCAAATGAATTTAATTTAACGAGAGCGTTTTGAAGCCTGTGTCAAGTGTTCTATTGAGTACTCTTCCCCTGATCATGTTCTCGCGTACCTGGAGCTTTCTAAATAAGATCTTACTGCTAATCCTCTAATGGTTCCAGTTTTCTTTATGGTGCACAACTTCGTGGACCTGATTTAGTCTTTGGGGAGGAGCAACAACAACAATCTAACGAAAAAAACAACCATAAAATTCAATGACTATCCATAAGTATTGCTCGTTTATATTAAAAAATTCTGAAACACAATCTGATATCAATCTTATCACGCACTTATCTCAAACTTTATCTCATATTCAATAAATATTATTTATTTATGCATAAAGATCTTCTTTAACTTCATGACATGCACTATTTTTTTTTCCTTCGATGAAACAGAGATTGGTGCAAATCCAATATGCCATTTTATATGACATGAATCTGAAACATGAATAGCTATTTTGTAAAGCAGCATGTTAATCTCAGTCCTGCTTGAATTATCGACAGAATAATTGCCTCGTGGTGCTATTTTTACGCTTTTTATTGACATTTCAAAAAATATATTTTTATGATGTTGAAATGGAAAAAATTCTTCTTATAGAATTTGATATTTGAAAATAATAGTAAGTTTTCGGTTTTGTCATATTGGTTCAATGTGTGTCAAACATTTTTTAAAGTAAGTAGCATACACTTAAAGAAGTTGCATCTTAATATTTTAAAGATACAATGGTAGATTATATATGGTAGATATATGGTAGATATATGGTAGGTATTATATATGGTAGATTATAGAGAAATTTATTAAATAATTTTAGTCAAAATTTTGATTACTATTATCACAAATGATAAATACATTAAAAATCTCTTTCAAAAAATCAAGCAGCAAATCTTTCACATAAGTATACTCATATAAGTTTATATTTGCAACACGTACTTCTAATTTTTAAAAGGAATTATACAAAATTACCCACTATTCGCGGGGCTTAAAGTTATTAGAGAATCTTTCAAACTTCTGCTATAGCCGCGTGAACACACTTTTATTACAAATACGTGATGCTGTAAAAGTTCTCAAAATAGAACTCGAAATAAAGCAATGCTTTTTAAAGTATTTGAAAATTTCACTGATAATCAAAACGCATTTGTTAATGAGCTTATTAGTGGAATTTTTGAGCCTTTCATGATCGAAAGAACATAATCAATATCATTCACACATATCGTGAGATAAGATAAATATGGATATAAGAGTATTTGACCTATAATAGAATACAGTGACTGAATTCGTTTCTTAAAACTGTATAAATTTACTCAAAGATTTATCCAAATGTAAACAATGAACAGGGCTGCGGCACAGACAATTTTTTTTTCTTTCTTTTTCTTTTTCTTTTCTTTTCTTTTTTTTTAAGCATTTTTATAACATAAAATTTATAATAAATTTATTCAGGCAAATTGCAGATTTACCTGCAAAAATATATTGTAAATTTTAATTTTTGGAAATAGTGGTAGGAAAAAAATATAAAGAAAAGCCGCCTGTGACAGCCTGAACGAAGGGCAAGTACCAGAGCCTGATTAAGGGGGAAGCACACATTATTTATACTTACACCGTTATTTTTTAACAAATACTTTCCTCCTATAATAAGCAGAAAATTCTCATTAAAAATTATTTTAAAAGAATTCTGTGTCTAATAACGGTGAGTAAATTGGATTGTTTTACACCGTTCATTTTTTATAAAAAATATTTCCTGGTCAAAGCGTGGAATTTCTATGACATGAAGTAAAAAATAATTGTAAAAATATTCCGGTGAGAGCGGAGATAATGTGTGCTTCCCCCTTAATCAGGCTCTGGCAAGTACAGGGCATTAAATAGATTAAAACACAGTTTCATTTTGTACCTATTAGAGATGAGTTGGCAATATACATAAATTGCAAAATTGTTCAAAATAAGATAGAGAATAAGACTACGTTCATAAAAACTTCTTCTCGTCAATTTTCAAAAAGGTACTTTTTTTTTTTTTTTTTTTTTTTTTTATACGATCCCTCTAAACAAATGTGGTCGAACAAAAAGTTTTACTTTTTAATGCACCAATATCATTACGAAAAACCGCATACATCTACCATTAGAATTAAGTTAGTCATACTTTATTGAAATTTGAATGCTGAACAGAGGGACAATATATCAAAATCAAAATGTAAATCTGTAATATACTACAAAAAGATAATACACTTGATAACATTTACATTAAAACCATTTCTGCATTCTTAGGGAGAATTCGCAATCCAGTCACGTATTTTAAGTCGTATTTTACATTTGGATGGACATTTTCTGTTTGAATACATACATATATATATATATATATATATAATTTTTAAAACGCAACATTAACCTGAGTAATAGAAGATTTAATGTCACTTACTGAATACCACATAGACCATTAAGAATTAATTTTTAGCAAATTAAATTATCCTGTGATAACTTTAGTTTAAATATTAAACCAACTAATTCTACTAGCTGTTAATATAATTTTTTTTAAATAATTTAACTTCAAACTTACCTCATTTTTATTCTTGATAATTACCTTCAATATAATTAATTTCTGATACTTCACGTTAAATCAAAATTATATGTAAGCCTGTAATTTATTTTCCAACCAATTATTAACCCTTTCAGGGGCCGTGGTTGCATAGCGCAACGACAAATTTTAATTCAAAATTGTGAATATACTGTCCCAGGAAATTTTTTATTAAATTTTTTTTTTATTTCTTAGACAGAGAACTTCCTTTATTTCTTGTCTTTTTATATCGTTGGTGATTTCTGGTGGCTGTTGATTTTAAATGAGGGAAATTTGCTTGTCGAAATGGTATGAAGAAAATAATATGGCTGTAAATTTAGGAAAGACAGCTTCACAGTCTTTTTCCCTAACCCATGAGGCTTTCCGGCCAGAGTTAAAGTACCAAGGCTCTTCGATCGCCAACACAGACAGCTTTACCTACCTGGGAATGACTTTTGATAACAAATTAAGTTGGAAGCTCCGCGTTGAAAAGCTTACTGAGCGTATTTCAAATAGAATGAGTATTCTTAAGCGCTTAGCAGGATGCGCAGGAGCGCTTAGCCACTCTTAACACTACTTTTAAAACTTTTATACAGCCTTTAATGTTGTATTGCTGTGAAGCTCTGCTCACAGCCCCACAAATTGTGGTCAATAAACTGGAGGTGTTGCAAAACCAAGCTTTACGATCACAGGAGCTGTGAAGTCCACTCTTATCGATGCGATGTTATTATTCACAGGGAATATACACTTCAAAGATATTATGAAATTGAAGGCCTTATGTCTCTATGAAAAGCTACTGCGTATAGAGGATCCCTACTGGAGGGACTATGTGACCAAGTCAAGGAATTTAAAAACCCAAAATGGATTTATTGAAATAATCCTGGATATTAAGAAAGATCTTATAATTCCAGGTGATATACAACCACTTTTGACACCCAGAAATCCCTTGGAAGTGATAGATGTCGATATGAGGCTGGATCTAGTAGAAACTATCTATAGAAAGAGAGATGTTGCACCAAGTGTGTTGAAATATCTTGCCTTAGAGACCATTGCTGCCAGATATCCACCATCTCAGTGGCTACAGATTTTTACTGATGGTTCCCAGTTTGATTGTCATCTCAATGTAGGGGCTGGTGTGTTCTCAGATCTTTTTCATGCTATGCCCCTGCGGGATATATTGGTACCTCGTTTGATGGTGAAGTTGTGGCGATACGTTTAGCCTTAAAGCAACTATTAGCTTTCCATAGAAAGTTTGAAAGGTCAGTCATTCTTTCTGATTCTCAGGCAGCCATCCAGTCAATTAGCGCTGTTGATCATCCATTAACACCTGAAATATCCCAATGTCAAGAATCATTAAGAACTCTCACTTTAAAGGGGAAACAAATTGTTCTCCAGTGGGTGCCCGGCCATTGTGGCCTTTGGGACAATGAACAAGCGGACTTCCTTGCAAAAAGAGGTTCCACCTTACTACAACATCTCAATACAGCCATTTCTTACTGGAGGATTGAACTGTTTTTAAAGAATTTATCTGCATCTAATGCCTTACGAGATCTTGAGAATCGTACAGCTTTAAAGAAATGGAAGAATTTAAGTCCTTCTCTTATTCCTGATAAACCAAGACGTAAGGCAGTTACGACTTTCCACCAATCTACAGTACATGGCTGCCTTGCCACTCACTTGAAGCGCATAGGCATCTTAAACGACCCTACTTGCCCACTTTGTGATTCTGGAGAAGTAATGGACAAGGACCATCTGTCCCGTTGTAGGGCTCTTCAATGTTCTACAGAAGAGTCGAGATAGTGGGAGGCAAGATCGCTCCTTAGGCAATGACTTCGGTGTTTTGTTCTATGTTCTATTGTTTATAATTTGTTTTATAATTTTATAGTCCTCTGTAAATTTTGCCTAGCCATTGGAAAAAAAAAAAAAACCTCATAACGTATTTGAAATCTACATATTTAATTTATCATTATTATTTTTCCTTTATCTATTAAAATTCCCCGAAGGAACGAAGAGAGTTTATTCTTAAAATAGAAATTATTTTGTTTTATGTATTGAGAATCAATAAACGAATCTTCCAAAATCAATCAAAATATGGATAAAATTTTATTTTCTTTATTTCAGTATACTATTGGAAATGTGGTGTAAGTTTTCTCATTAAATTATCCTTTTTCGTTATCGTATTCAGTTGAAATGCTCGCAAAGAAACCATGAATAAAATTTTACTTCGCAGGAATGGAACACGGGCGCAGAACTTATAACTTCTATGAATATAACAAAATTCCCTACTTCTTAACGCGTTCGCGACCGCTGACGTGAATTCACGTCATTTAAAAATCTGTAACTCCACCAGTGGGCGTTTCTTTAGGTTATATAAGGTTATCATTATTTATCATTATTTCTTAAATATATACACTATAACACCATTTTCATTGTTAGTTTCAGGAAACTTGCTGACAGTCCCAAGTCTGGATAAAATGGAAAGGAAATCACTCATTTTTAACTGTTAGCAAGACTTAATCTCGAAAAATGATAATGATTTGGGATTTCTTGTGATCAGAATAAATGATACTGAAAACACATTCATTGACGATAAGACGAAAATAAAGACAAGTTCATGTCCTAACAAAAAATAAGTTAGTTTAAAAATAAAATACAACTAATATTTACTTATATTTTTTTACACTAGCATTTAACAATAAATTATAAATTGAAACAGAACAGTAAATGCGCTAACCTTATTGGATACAATTAGCTTCCAATGTTCAGAAAGGTGTAGTATGGATTCAAAAACTAAATAAACGTCGCCAACCTCCACTTCGCTAAATATCCCCTCCCTCCTCATTCGGCGGAATTTTCCTATCGAGAGAAAATGGCGGGAAGAAAAGCAGCCAAATTGAACTATGAGGGGGAAACTACAGATAAAATTTTTGGCGGAATTACGAAGTGCCCCTCCAATCAGAAAGAGTGTCATCGCTTCTTCGTGTAATCAACTTTGAATTTAACTTTCAGATGAAAGTTGTCTAAAATTTTCCAGAAAATCTCTGCCTTAATTTTTCATATATATTGTTAATACCACTGTAGAAATCATGCATCAGCCGAATCCGATAAACTAGAAAATTCTACGTGATATCCATTATTAAAAATTATAGGCAAAGAAACATTTTTACATTTTTAAATATTAAGATAACGGATATTGGTATTAGTGCAGTCAGACAAAAAGAAAAAAAAAAAAACGAGGCCTCCCCCCCCCCCTTCTTCAATTAATTTCGTCGCAAACTATCCTATATAAATGCGACTGGGCCAATCAATTACTAATAAAGTCTAGTTTATAATATTATATTTACTTATTTGAGTAACCAAAGGGGACACTCATATACCGCGCCAATACAAAACACGACAAAAAAAAAAAAAGAAAAAAGAAAAAAGTCTCATATAGCACGATAAACAGTCCCGAACAATGTATAAGATAAATTTACATTTTGACACAGTTAATCAAATCTTTGATCACTCTAAGGCATAAATGATTTATACATTTTTTCCTCTTAAAAACAGTTTATGAAAGAATTTTTTTTAAATAGGTTATTACACTAATTTAATCTTTAAAATTTAAATAGCAAGATGCTTACGAAACATACAATATTCAATTACAAATATGTAGATTGCAAGATAAAATAATAATAGCAATAATAATGTTAATATTAATAATAATAATAGCGGTAAACTTTAAGAAAAATGTTTAATATTTAAGAAAAGAGAATATCTATTTCTGTTGAGGATATTTTTATTTTGTAAAGTATGCCCCGCATGAAAGTATTTCTATAAAATATTACATTTAATTTGAGGTATACAAACCTACAATATATATTATTCAAAAATAGAGATGACGAGATTTAAACAAAAAATTAATGGTAAAAATCAGCGAAATGATATTTCATACTTAAAAAAAATATATCTCATTTTTCTAAGTACATTGTTGTAATTGTGACGTCATATTTTCTGTTTCTTTTTTTTTTTTTTTTTTAGTGCTAGAGGCCTATTTCAGTCGGTACAGCTGTCGAATTTTTATACGTCACTCTTAATTAGTGCTAGAGGCCTATTTCAGTCGGTTTATTGAATGGGGATTTATTGAATGAAGTCCCCCCCCAGGCCCAACTTTGACATGAGTCCCCCCCAAGGTACCCCTATTTCAGTCGGTACAGTGTTGTCGAATTTTTATAATACACTCTTAATTAGTGCTAGAGGCCTATTTCAGTCGGTTTATTGAATGGAGATTTATTGAATGAAGTCCCCCCAAGGCACAACTTTGACATGAGTCCCCCCCAGGCCCAACTTTGACATGAGTCCCCCCCAAGGTACCCCTATTTTAGTCGGTGCAGCGTTGTCGAATTTTTATAATACACTCTTAATAGTGCTAAGGGCCTATTTCAGTCGGTTTATTGAATGGGGATTTATTGAATGAAGTCCCCCCAAGGCACAACTTTGACATGAGTCCCCTCCCAGGCCCAACTTTGACATGAGTCCCCTCCCAGGCCCAACTTTGACATGAGTCACGAATTAACTAAAGAAGAATTTGTCGATATTAACAAGTTAAGCAGTAGGCCTCTGGCACTAAATTAAAATCTGTCAATGTCAGATTTTCATGTTTTAAATAATGAAATAATGTCGTGTCTGTATAATTTTTTTTAAAAATAATTTTAGTATATTGTTTAAAAACATGATTAAAATTTTATTATATTTTCAGTAACTTCTTTATTATCGTTTGCACGTGACATACGCATCAGATTACAAATTTTTGCAATGAAAGCTATAGAAAATGTCGTCTTCAATGCAATTCACGAAAAATCACTTTTTAGCTTGTAACTTCTAAGCAATTGAAGTTATCGAAAAAGTTTAAACACAAAAATTGTTTTTTAGGGTAAGGCGGTAATTCGCCTGATTTGAAATTTTTTCCTATTTTCAATATTAAAGAAATTATAGGCAAATGAAAATTTCCACCTCCCACCATTTCCACCCCCTTTGAACTGGATACCCCATCTACGAACTCGACCGAGATTTTTACTGTCCTGACAATATTTTCTGAGCTGGTTAAATTTAAATAAAAATTACTCCGTTATCGTATTCTCAACTTAACATGGGAAAAAGCGTTATACATATACAATACATCAATACCTATATATATATATATATATATATATATATATATAAACTTTTGAACGGAGGGTGGTTTGGGGTTCTAGAGGTCCTGATCGGTGAAGATATGAAGAATTTTTCCAGAAGTCGTGTCATGAGAACCATTGCAATCGGTAGGTCTCCTATAAGGAATCTACCTAAAAAAGAAAAAGAAAGAGAAAGAGAGAGAGGGGGGGGGGGGGGGCTGATTAAAAGCATTCCCAGGGGTCGTAGTCTATATCTTTATTTTATTTTATTTTATTTTTTTCCAGGACGCTCTCAAGAATCAGAAATTTTTGCCTCTTACCACTTTTTTCTTAGAGAGATGTTTATTATATTTTTAAAGCAATATGTCGTAATTAAACAGTATAAATATTATTGCGTACAAATAGTGGTAGCTAGAAAGGCATAAATTTCTCATTTCTGAAAATGTCCTGAGAAAAAGGTGGAGACCACGACCCCTGTATTCCTATTTTGAGTACTATGTCCGCCTCTAAAGCATCAAATTATTTAGCAAAGTCGTGATAAACAAAAAAATGAAATTTTATCGACAACAGTCGAAACGGTATGGGATTAAATACTACGCAACTTTTTGTAAAGAAATGGTGATATTTAAAAAATATACAAGTTGGCAGCTGTGTTAACGGCTGATATTCTTGATAAAATTACAGACATAAAATTTAACAAGAATAATCTTTTTCTAGTAATATTAAGTACTGAATCGCAGCGGAAAAGTTATAAAAAAGCTTAGCTCCGCACATTAATGAAAATAAATTTTCTCTGCGCTGTTATAACAAACAAGCATTTTTATGAAGCGTTATTTAGTTATCTATACCAGAGCTGCCAACCTAATCCGGCAAATCGTTAGTACCGCCTCTTTTTCTACACCACTTAATTTTTCAAGTAATTTTCTTCAAATATATTTGCGATGAATTAAGAAGGAAAAAACTCAAAGAAATGACTGGTGTGGGAAAAAGGGCGGTACTAACAATTTGACGGATTAGGTTGGCAGTTCTGCTATACTTTCAATAAATAAGTGAACATTGGGTTATAAGCAGTGTAGGCGGTGTCTTATTAATTACTGCCGTCAGGAAAGTTCTATTAATAATAATTAAAAATAAAAATTAGTTACTCATTGCTTACTATAAATGCTAAGTTCCTGAATAAACTAAAAGTAAAATGAATGCGTTGTTTCATTGTACGTACGAATCAGGAATTTCTTTTGCGAAAAAAATTTCAAAAAATATTAAATAATGAATCGCCACCGAAAAGTTATAAAAAGTTACTGGAAATGAGTTTATGTCAGTAACATCTCAAAAATAAATAAATAAATAAATAAAAATTTTTGCCTCTAATATTAGTATTAATCATTTGTAAAGAATAATTGCTAATTTAAAAGATTCTTCAGGCATTGCAGCTTTACGTAACAATGCCTTTTCGAAAGGAGAAAAGAAAAAGAATATAACTAGTATGATGTGGCTACCACATGACTTTCTTCTATACAATTTTACACAAAATACAAATTTTTTATAAAATTATCAAAATATTTTCCATTTTAAGTGCAGACGAATTTTATCTGACTGAATTATAATATTACTAAAGGCCGAAAGATGTCAATTTTTTTGCAAATCAGATGAAATGATTTTTCCCCCCAAGTTTTTATCGTTAAAAGATAAAAAAATCAATAACTCTCTTTTAAATTATCACTGATCTACAGTTAAACAATTCGTTTTTAATGTATTTATGAGATCTTTCGAAAGATACCCATATTGCAAATTCACTCCCCCTGGAAGCGATGCTCCCACATGCACAAAATATTTTTCCTAGTTAACTACTATTATTATCAATGATTCATATGAATTTTACAATCACACGATTAAAATAACTCTCATTATATACATTTATACGAAATTTTGTCCAATACTGTCATGTTAAAAATTAAAAAAAAAAAATGCGATGACAGCGCCACCTGTTGAGCAATTCCACACATCTAATCAACCCCAGTTTATGTCAGGGTCCAACTAAATACCAAGTTTGGTTAAATTTCGTTCATTGATTCGTGAGATGCAGCGTCCGAAAAAATTATTGTACAGATACACACACTGACAGACAGACATTTTCTAGAAACAGTCAAATCGTGTTCAGGACATCCCAAAACGTGTAAATCCATCGAAAACTGTTGTTCGAAAATTTTCACGAATCCAAAAATTTCTCTATATATACATATAGAAGAAAGTAAAAATAATTTAACAGAATACTTCTTTTTTTTTGTATAAAAAATAACAAAATTAAAATCAGACGATTAGCATTTCCTACTAACGACTTTGGCGTAAAATATAATAAAATGTACGCACTTCGACCTACTCACCCTTCCCCCCTCAAAAAAAAAAAAAAAAAAAAAAAATTAGAATACTGTCAGTTTTAATACTGAGTATTATTAATTATCTTTTCTTTTCTTTTTCTTTCTTTTCTTTTTTTTTTTTTTTTTTTTTAAGATTTTGTTGAATTTCTGGAAGAAGAAAAATATAGTTTAGTATGGAGGACTATTATTATTATTATTAATTTAGTAGGACTGAGGACTATTAGTCTCAATCTACAAATTTTTAAGATACCAGTTTTACGATGGTTGGACATTTATCGAAATCGAAAATTTATCGAAAATATAACTGAATAATTTGAAAGCGATGTTGTAATTTGAAAAATAAAAAACTAATAGTCCTCATTTCATCAAAAACTTTTTTTTTTTTTTTAAGAAAAATAAAATAAAATTAATAATAATCAGTTTCGAAACAAACAGTATCCGCGTTTGTAATGATCGATAGATGGCGCTCTCTGAACTGCAGTTGTAAGTAAATATAATAACCACGTGTTGTTCCCTTTCATACCTTTAATGTGTACTCACATTTTGCAAATTAAGCATTATACCCATTCTTCTGCCACAGAGTGGGTTTAGCAGAGCTCGAATTCTCCGCCCTTTTTCCAGGACACTGTCATTAATGAGAAATATCTGCTTCTTTTCTACTACTATTTGTATGCGATATTCTCTAATTGGTGATTAAATAGTGATTAAAATTCGGGATTAAATAATCATGGCACTGTAATATAAAAACACAGAAAATATTTCTGTATAAACATAGTAGTGGTAAAGAAGCGAAAAACATTTCATTTCAGAAAGTTTCCTGAAAATGGGTGGAGACTTCGAGATCTGGCTGCAAGCATCTCCACAAGCCACTCCTCTACCCTGTTACAACTTCCCCCAAAATTTTGTTTCAACTTGCCCCATCATATGATTTTGGTTATTTTGTTTATTTATAAAAATTATATAACGATTTATACAAAAAATTAAACATGCATTTTATAACTTAACACACAGACTAAATAAATAGCTATAAACATTTCTTTAAAGTATAAACTAACACAACTTTTAATCAAACTTTACGAAATATTTTTTTTCCCCACTAACTAGCTAAAATGAAGCACGTGTACAGAACACTCTCATTAACCATTGCAGAAGAGCACCGATTGTGCTTACATTATAAAGCGTGTCATAAGGATTATGTTTATAAAAGTATTTAATCACAAATGTTACAAACTATTTGTAAATTGCATGTTACTTCTTACCCGTGTGACAACTAGCCCCACCCTCCCCAACAGTCTAAGGACGTTAAAATGCACTAACAAGAAATTTCGCATATAGACCTAATGCATTTGAATAATTTTAAATACTCCTGTACAAGAACTTTTGTCCGAGTTCAATGACAAGTTTGCAGCAAGTTCTCATATGATACTGCTTTAGAATACCGAGCATGGACTTCCTGATAATATTTGTTTTTGAATTGTTTTAAAAACCACACTCACAGATATACTTCCAATTCATGTTAAGCGCTAAATCACGCAGTTTTTTGGATTGGAATATAAGAATGCTTTTTAAAATATTTACGAATTTTGAATCGATTTTGACAAAAGTTAAAAATTGGCTATAAATAGTGAGTATAAGTTCATAGTATCCAAAATCTCTAAATCTCTTTAGGTTGAAAAGTAGAGATTTTATTAAAAATTATTTTATTATTAGACTAATTTGCAATGATATTTAAAAATTCACAAATCTTTAAGTCTTTTTGGTTGAAAATTAGAGATTTTGTTAAAAGTTATTATTATTAATAACATTATTAATAGACAAATTTTCATTGGTATTAAAAAATTCGCTATCTTTCAACTTCCAACTCATTTTAAATAATAAACCGTGTTTTTTTTTTTTTTTTTTTTTTTAAACAGCGATATTGTTTTCACTGGTTTCGATAAAAAATAAAACTGTACTATAAATAGTGGTTACTAAATCACAGTGTGAATCACATCGTGAAAATTAGTGATTTCAGAGAAAAATAATATTTGTTTACACATAAGAAACTTTTATGACGAATACCATTTATAAAGCACTGAATAACATCTTTCGATTGTAACAATACTGCAAATTCTAAATATTTTAATCTACTTGTTTGTATTGATGGATATCATTATATATAACAATTTATGAAACATTTTTACGTAACATTTTACGCTGCTCAAAATATGATTTATGTAGAAGCAATTTTGGTAGTTAATCGTTAATAATTATTATTTCTGAAACTCTTTAATATCATATTTATTGATTTTGTACTGAAATTTAACATTGAACATTCTTTTCTAACAACATTGTTGTTTTCTAACAACAATTGCAGCGGGCTCTTCCCACCTGACGTCAGAGGTCACATGATAGAGGAAAAACAAATAGCAGACGAAGTCTTGTTTATCTATAGCGATTGCTGAAATAACATATTTTCTATTCTTATTTTTGATCAATCGTATTTAATCTGTGATATTTTTTTATACATCATGATTTTTAATCCATTTTATATCATTATTCATCATCTTTTGTTTGCTGTATACATTTAAAATCATCATATAGTTTATATTGAGAGAAATTGTCCCGTGCACTTTCGTTTCTAGAAAAGGTGGGGGGGGGGGGAATTCTGAAAATAAGCGCCATATTCTGAAGTTATACTTTCTCAGATTCGTGCCGGAAGGAAAAGGTTAATAGTTTTGAATCGCAGGGTAAAAATATCTTAACGTAAGGAATGTACTAGCGTCTAGCCGGCGACGAGCAACTAGCACACTTTCCTTCAGATTTCGCGCGTGCGTCATGTGCCGGCGCTGAATTCTGTTTCTGCTTATTTTCAAGATTCGCGGTTGTTTCGCTGCCTCACTTCGATTTCTGTTATGAACGAAGCAAAATGGCCCTTAATTATCCAACTGAACTAAAAAATACAGCATTAGTTACATTTTGTCCTTATTAATAAGTGTAGCAATTTTTGCTAAAATCTAATAATCTGGACAGATACAATAACAAACTTCCAGCTTTATATGTTTTTAATAAAAGTGTTTGCACATTCATTCAGTAATGCAATAAATGGTGACAACGCAAAATCGCTATCTGAAAGAAATAGTGTGATCTGTCGTACTAACAGTGAAAAATATTTATATGAAGAAACTTAGAAAAAATTATACTATTATGTATTAGAATATTACAAATCAGAGTATAATTTTTAATTAAGTATAATTAATTACAGAAGTTATATTTAATATTTTAAATAACATTACAAGTTTTATAGCTTTTCCAAACTAAATTTGTTACACAGTTTTAATCGTATAACCCTATAAAAAGAAAACACTCTCTCACTATTAGAATTATTTCAATATTTTTTAGTATTTTGATATTAAAATTTTTAATGACTTCTTGATTTCATCAGTATTCTAGCACTTTTACACTTTAATAAATTATTTCACAATCCTTCAATAGAGAACATTTTGCATGAAATTTCAAAATCAAAAATAATAAATAGTAAAAAAAGAAGAAGAAAAGAAAAAAAAAAAAAACTGTCTGGATATATTCTAATGCTGCTTCTTTTTTATTTGGTAATTCAAAATCAGGATATCTAGCTTTTGGATTTAGTATATAAATAAGAAGATGGGCTGTTATGAATTTTAATTACCATGCTTTAGCTTATATCCAGTTTTCAGTTAATTCAGTTAAACCATTTAATTCAGTTTTGAAAGAAACTAAAAAATGAGAGCAACTTTTTCAGTTATACAATTTTTACCTTGCATTAATTTGTCTGAAATAAATTGTCTTCCCATTATTCTTATTATTATTACTGCAAACTTTTTCACTTATTGCATAGGACATAGTTTTTCTATTCTAATTTATCCCCCCCCCCTCCCACTTAAATAATAGTATGGCAAGTTTTAAAAAATCTACTTCTAATATTTTGTTTTTACCAAAAAATATTGGCTGTCATTTTTTAATTTTTCCCAGGGAGGAGTACTAAACAAACTAATGAATGCCATTAATAACATAAAGAATGAGAAAATAACCCCCCCCCTCCCCTTTGCTCCTCCATGTGTGTGCTTGACAGAAAATATTCTATGTTTAGAAAATGTCCTTGTTGATTTTAAATGCCCCAGTTAAAATCATGTTAAAAGTTTTGAATAAAATATTTATTCTAATACAAAATATCTCCTGATCTGCAATATATAAATTATTTAATTGGCGTGTAATTTAATGTATAAATAATACAATATATATCCCCTATGGCTAATATTCTAAATCCTGCATGTTTTCTATAGATTGTGCATCCTGATGATTGGAGTGTTAATTAGACAACCAACTTTCAAACTGAAAATTATTCAATGGTGTGGACCTTATAATATATATATATATATATATATATATATATATTGTAACTCATTGGTTCTTAATCTATATCGCAATTTTTGTGTCAGTCTTTCCTCTATGTTAAATTCAGTTCTATATTTTTGTGTGCTGTTATTGTTTTAGTTCTATTAATTGCTAAATTATAAGATTAAATTTTATTACGTTATCTATTATTTATATATATTATATATATTTATTTAGACAACCAACTTTCAAACTGAAAATTATTCAATGGTGTGGACCTTATAATATATATATATATATATATATATATATATATATATAAAAGATTTTTCAAGATTTAAAAAATTTATTACCTGAAACCTCAAACAGATATAAATAACGATGTTTTTATAATTATTTTTTATTGTTAAGGAGAATAAATATTGTAATTTTTGTTGAAATCTAAAATGGTCAGGATGAATGATTAGTTTATTTGACATGGAGTGATCCAAAGATCATTCCACTTAAAAAAAAAAAAAAAGCTGGTGTTTAAAAAATATATATATATATATATATATATATATTTAATATCATAACTATTATAATACCATTACAATAGTTCCTTATACTTTGTATAAGGAAGTAAAAAGGATAACAGTGAAATCAAGAGTTATAGTAAGAAACTCATTGTAACTATTTAAAAATAATGGAATTTTTGCCATAATCCCTTTTATTCCACTCTACACATTTTAAGATTTGTAGCTAATGATATAATAAAGGCCTTTTTTGAAAGTTTTTTTTTTTTTTTTTTTTTTTTAATCGACAACTTAATATAAGTTTAAAAAAAAAAAAAAAAAATTAGCAAGCATAGGTGAGTTGCGTATTAAAATAGACCTCATGAAATTCCTTTTAAAATGAAGTCTCAAATAACCCTCTATACCTGATAGAACTTGGGAAATTTAAGTTTGCACAAACCAAACAATATTATTCTCTCTCTCTTTTTTTTTTTTAAATTTATTTATTTAAAAATTAATTATACAAAAATCCAACGAGATATAAAAATTAGAAAATATACTCTCTTTTATAATGTTAATGAGAATGATTCCTAGAATTTCTGTAAGGGCCGTTTTGCTTCGTTCATAACAGAAATCGAAGGGAGGCAGCAAAACAACCGCGAATCTTGAAAATAAACAGAGGAACAGAATTCAGCGCCGGCACATGACGCACGCGCGAAATCTGCAGGAAAGTGTGCTAGTTGCTCGTTCTCTCTCTCTTTTTTTTTAAATTTATTTATTTAAAAATTAATTATACAAAAATCCAACGAGATATAAAAATTAGAAAATATACTCTCTTTTATAATGTTAATGAGAATGATTCCTAGAATTTCTGTAAGGGCCGTTTTGCTTCGTTCATAACAGAAATCGAAGGGAGGCAGCAAAACATCCGCGAATCTTGAAAATAAACAGAGAAACAGAATTCAGCGCCGGCACATGACGCACGCGCGAAATCTGCAGGAAAGTGTGCTAGTTGCTCGTCGCCGGCTAGATGCTAGTAAGGAATGTAGGGATTTTTTTCTTCATAAAGTATGGTTAATTTAAATTTTCATCTGGAATCTGTGATCCTATTACTGCTTCTACACTGTTTCGTATCAAAATTCTATTAGCAGACACACGGCATAACCGGTTCTACTTAAGAAGATATTGTCAAAATTTCAGTCACACCCTTCAGTGGAACTCATATTTCATATAAAAGAAATTTTAAATAACTGTGCTGGTGTCATAAAATATATTAATATAATTCTTAAAATTTAAATTTTATTTCACATTAAATTTATATGAATTCCCAATAGACGTTTCTCATACTTGACAATACATATGCGACTTTCTCTTTTAGTATGCTATAAGTATAACAAATATGGCAATTTAATTAAAATCAAAACAAACTACTGGACAAAATTAATAAATAAAAAAAAATAATAATAAAATAACTTTCCTCCTTAAGCCCTGCAACAGATGAAAAAATAGCTATAACATTCCTGTCAAAAGATGGCAGCCGGTTAATACTGGAAGAGTTTTACACAAAAGTAAAGGTATAAAAATAGAACAATTTACTGACATTTAAGCCACAAATTGGCTGCTTTAGATATGCTTATGGATCCCGATTTTCATTATTTTACTCAATTAACATTACTTACTCAATGAGTAGATATTTTCCAATTGATTTATGCTATTTTTTCTCAATATTGAAATGCTTATCAACAATATTAAAATAGTCTCTTGTAATAGATAAAAGTAAACTCATCTTTTTCATTCGAAGTATAGAAACAGAAACTTTTATATCATATATATATATATATATATATATTGGGTGATTACGCGATGATGGGACAAACTTTGAGGGGAGGTAGGATACATCTTTAGAACTCAGAATTGCATAGGAACCCATGTCCCCAAGCGTCATTTTAACCCTTTACAAACCATGTGTTTCTGGGTGTTTTAAAAGAAAGCTCCGCCTACTGCCGTTGCTTGTGAATGGTGCAATACATAACAGAAAGGTTCAGTTTCTTTACTGTTAATTTTACAAAATACATGATAAAAATGTTGTTTCTGAATACTTCACACTAATCGAATAAATGCCTATATTGTGAATATATTTTTAGATGTACCGTCAGTAAAAAAAATAAAATAAAATAAAAAAAATAAATAAAATGACTACTACAGATGACAGAATACTTCATTTCATTCATGCATCTTTCTCTTTCTCTTGCAAACTCTTATTTTATGTGAAGCATGACATTTTCCCACCTAAAAATATTCCGAAGTATCTCAACGTCACGATAAAATTTTTTCATGTCCTACTCAGTGTTGCCAGACATAGGGATTTCTCCCTACAGTAGGAATTTTCAGCTCTGTTTTTGGAATAGGTGGGGGATTTTTCTTTCAATTCTGTTTTGTAGGTAATTTTCTATTATCTAATGAAAATTATAAAATTCTTTCAAAAAACGCAAAAAGTTTTAAACTTATCTCTAAAAGAGTTCTTACTATACCTTTTTTCTGATACATTGTTTTATTACAGATTGATGCGAAGTGAAACATCTTATAACTCAGAGTTGCAGACATCTACAATTTATTCCAGTGTATTATAAGTACCACCCTCTACTTCTTGTACTTTCACTACTTTTTTAAAACAGGTGTTTTCTTCCTATTTAATCTCAGTTACATATTGAAAAAAATTACTCAAGAAAATTAGTAAGGGAGAAAAAAAGGGCATTACTATGATTGCGTCGGCATAAATTATTATAGTTGGAAAATTTGCATATTTTTAATATGTCCTCCCTTTTATTATCATTACTATTACTATTCCGAAATGGTAAATTTTTTATATAATTTTAATAAAAAATGTAACATTTATTTATTATTTTGATACAATTAGCATCGAAGTTTTAAAATAAATTGGACAATAACAATAAGTCATGTACATGTTAAAATTAAATTTCCTCGAAATGCCGATTGTTTTCATCAACAATTGTCAAGGTATTTGTAATTTGTATACACCCACCCTTCAAATAAAATATATTGTGCAGTACAAAATCTTAATCGTAAATATATTATGCTGATCTAAAAGTGTATTTTATTTTGTTTTACAACAGAATGCATTGTCTTTCGTTTTCCTTTCTTTAAATTA
The DNA here is from genome assembly GCA_963930645.1 of Salticus scenicus. Taxonomy (NCBI): domain Eukaryota; kingdom Metazoa; phylum Arthropoda; class Arachnida; order Araneae; family Salticidae; genus Salticus; species Salticus scenicus. The sequence goes on from OZ005653.1 coordinate 259,139,480, forward strand.
GTCTTAATTTCTCTTTGATGTGCTCACACCACCCATTTCGTGTAGTCACACCTCCTAAGGAGTCGAAGTAAGGTATTTGATAATCGCTGTTTAACATTGATTATTTACTACTAAATTAAATTTATTAGGTATGTTTGATCATAGGTTTGATGCGAAAACATGCCAAAGGTAATTAGCTGTTTGATTTAATAGACTAAAGAGCTAACAGTATTAAATTTAAACAAATTATAGAAACATAGTCCATTTTATTTACTGTGTTTTCACGAATATAAATTTGTATACTTATAATAGGTACTTGTTTTTATTTGTCCGCTTGTTTCAACAATCAAGTTATGTGTATATTAATAAGAATAGATCTTTTTTTTTTTTAATGCTAGAAAATAATGAATTAATAATAATATGTTTTTATATAATTTCTATAATTAGTTTTGAATCGTAGGGTATTTTGTAGGATAAAAATATCTTAACGTAGGGAATGTAGGGATTTTTTCTTCATTAAGAATGGTTAATTTAAATTTCATCTGGCATCAATGGTCCTACCTATCACTACTTCAACACTTATTCGTATCAGAATTCAAATTAGCAGAAAATCGGCATAGCCGGTTCTACTTCGAAAGATTTTGACAAAATTTTCAGTCACACAATTCGGTGGAACTCATTTTCCATATAACGCAAATTTTGAATACCTGCACTAGTGTAATATAATATATTACTATAAATCTTAAAATTAAAATTTTATTTCACATTAAATTTATATGAATTCCCAATTGATGTGTCTTGTAATTGACAACACATATGCGGCTTTCTCTTCCAGTATGCCATAAGTATAAGAAATATGGCAATTTAATTAAAATCAAAACAATCTACTGGACAAAAATAAATAAATAAATAAATATAAAATAATAAAATAACTTTCCTCCTTAAGCCCTGCAACGGAAGAAAAACTAGCTATAACATTCCTTTCAAAAGATGGCAGCTGGTTAATACTGGATGAGTTTTGCGCAAAAGTAAAGGTATAAAAATGGAATAATTTACTGACATTTAATCCACGAATTGGCTGCTTTAGATATGCTTATGGATCCCGATTTTCATAATTTTACTTAACTAACATCACTTACTCACTCAGTAGATATTTTGCAATTGATTTATGCTATTTTTTCTCAAAACTGAAATGCTTATCAACAATATTAAAATAGGTCTCTTGCAACAGATAAAAGTAAACTAATCTTTTTCATTCGAAGTATAGGAAAAGAAACTTTTATCATATATATATATATAGAGAGAGAGAGAGAGAGAGGGTGATTACGCGATGATGGGACAAACTTTGAGGGGAGGTAGGATACATATTTAGGACTCAGAATTGCATAGGAACCCATGTCCCCAAGCGTCATTTTAATCCTTTACAGACCATGTGTTCCTGGGGGTTTTAACAGAAAGCTCCGCCTACTGCCATTGCTTGTGAATGGTGCAATATACAACAGAAAGGTTCTGTTTCTTTACTGTTAACTTTACAAAATACATGATAAAAATGTTGTTTCCGAATACTTCACACTAATCGCATAAATGCTTATATTGTGAATATGTTTTTAGATGTATCGTCAGCAAAAAAAAAAAAAAAAAAAAAAAAGCCACCCTCCCCAACCTAATTTCTCTGTAAATTATCGTAGAAACAAACAACTGGTGCCAATTGGTCTGTAATAACGTCTAGTTTATAATGGTATAGTTAGATTTTGTTTAAGGGGCCATCTACACATTAAAACCGGCATCAACTTCATTTTTTTTTTTTCAATGACGACCCCCTATTTTTGATCTCATATTCAGATTTCTGAGATCATGGCGGTTCCGAAAATGTACCTATTTATATACTTTAAATCATTTCTAGATAGAGTTACAAGGGAAAATGTATTAGGGTTCCGTCTATACATTTAGGAAAAATAAATCATAATCTACTACAGAATAGACATTAATAGTCATAGGAACCCTCCAATGTTGAATTACAAAAATCTAGATACCAAGATAAGAGAATAATAGTAATAATGATAATAATATTAATAGCGGTTTAAAAAGAAATGTGTTTAATATTAGAGAAAGAAGAATTATCTATTTCTGTTGGGTATACTTTTATTTTATACATTAAGCCCTGCATGAGAGTTTTACTATAAAGATTTACATTTAATTTTTGGCGTACAAACCAATAATATACAGTATTCAAAAATATAGATAACAAGATTTAAGCTAAAATCTGAGAAAGGATATTTAACACTTTCGCAACCGCTGACGTAGGTTCACATCATTTGGAAAAATGTAACTTCTCCATTGGGCGTTTCTTTCGCAATTTGTATATTAATTATTATATTTCTTCATAATATTGCTTACATTCATATTTATATAAACAAAATGGTATGAAACAAATAGTTTCACTAGAAAGAGTATAATTATTATGCATATTTATATGTAATATAAATATAGATACAGAAAATCTTGTTCTAACGTAATGTACTTTGAAAGAATAACTTCCACACGCGAAACAGACTTAAAAAAAAAAAAAAAAAAAAAAAAAAAAAAAAAAACATGCCGTCGCGAAAGTGTTAATATTCAATAAAAAGGAGATACTCTTCAAAATCATTTCTATTTTGAGTAATATGTCTCGCTTTCATACGTTCAAGGATGGAACACGAGCGCAGAATTCATACCGGAATCCGTTTAAGAAATTTCTCTACCTATAATATCGTCGATTTAAGAAGTAGAAATTTTTCTTACGTTGAGAGTGGTATGAATTCTGCGCCCGTGTTCCATCCCTGCACGTTTCTCTAAAACATCAAATTATTTCACAAATTCATGATTAAATAACTGAAATTTTGTCATCAGCAATCAAAAGGCAAATTTAATTCCTTTCTATATACTAGAGTTCTATTAAGAGTCAAACAAACTAAAATTAAGGAAACAAAACAACAACAACAATAATTTTTTTTTTTTAAGTAAAATATTGTTTCAGAAAAAGCCAGAGGGTGGAGTTTATTATACTTTTGGAATGTCATCAAAATTTCCCACCTGCATTGCGTTAATTTTACGAAAATAGGTTAATTTGTATAGCAAGAATCGAAATCTTACTTAGAAAACAAAATAAATTAAAACAAAACAACAAAATAAAATAAAATAAAAATTTTCGGTATTGGACTGAATTTGCATAAATTGGTCTGATAAAGTATGTCTTACATGAAACGGTTTCCTACTACCCAGAACGAATATTCCCCGTTATACAGTCGCCTACTGTACTCGAATTCTTAATTTTAAATGTGTCAGATCTATATCTTTAAAAGTAATAAAACATATTACTTTGTTTCAAATTCCTTTTCGGTAATAAATGTGATGCCAGTTTTACGCCGTGATTAGAATAATCGAAGATAAATACTATTGTGCTATGTTTCAAAAATAGATTTTAATAACTTAAGAAAAAATAAATAAATCATAAAAAATAATTTTCCACTACTTCATTCTGTATTAAAATATGTTTCGTCATGCGATAAAATTTAAGTAGCATTAGCTTACAAATGGTACAGTAGACGAATGCGAAATTGTCACAACAAGATTAAATCAGAAAGTTCGTTTTAAAAGATCTTATAAAAGTTAATAAATAGTAATTATTTTAATTTATAGCCAAACTGGCGTTTTAAAGTATTAATTACAAAACTTTGAAAAAACACCAAAAAATGCAATAAAGTGTCAACAATTATTTCGGGTCAAAGAACACACAACCCTTCGTCAGGCGAACAAATTAGTTAGTGCTCGTTTATTGCATTTTATGGTCTTTTTCCATGTTTTATTTTAATTAATTTTAAAAAATCTAATTAAGAATTCGAAAATCGGGTTTTGAAGTGTATCAGAACAGGTTATAACGAACGATCATGCCAATTTTTGTAGCTTTGCGCATAGCTGCTCATATTTTAATTTATTCCGAAGCACTTTTAGTTCCACCTTTATTACATACCACTTTTTTTAAGAGTACATTTTTCTTATTTTATCACTGTTTTATACTGGAAAAAATTATTCTAAAAATGAAGTGGTGCAAAATAAAGGCGGAGCTAAAAATGCTCCTGATTAAATTAAAATACTGACAGCTATGCTTTGCGATCAGTCGTTTTCTTGAAAAGCCCCAGATATATATATCTACTGACCGACACGCACACACACATTTTATTTTATTATATATATATATATATATATATATATATATATATAAATAAGAAATTATAATATAGGTTTTCAGTCATATAAAAATTGAAAATATGCAACAAAACTAACTAAAGAAAAACTTACGAGAAAATTAATAAATGTGAAACAATTCATAAGTAAAACTTACTGCAAAACTTACTGTATATATATATATATATATATATATATACATACAGACACAGAGAGATATATATATTATTATTATTATTTTCAATGTTAATTTCAAATAATGAAACATTCTAATGCGATCTCATTTTATTTTTAGCTTTAGCAAATTAATGTAAATGTTTATTCCGAATACGTTCATCATAATGTAACATATTGTAATGTAAAAATTAAATCTGAAACATTACATTTATACGCAATATTTTATATCAATGTGATATTGAATTTATATTACATGACTTCGCATTTTACGAATGAAACTGCTCGATATATTTAAATGCATTCACATTATTTAATTAAGATTTATGTAATTTGGCTATGATATTTTTTTCATTTTTGGGAAATTTAACTTTTTAAAAGTGAAATTTAACCTTTTTTTTACTTCCTTATACAAGGTATAAGGAAGTATAGTAATCCCGATTTGCGAAATGGATTTTGTATTTCACATTGTTCAAAAATGAATGATTGCAGGATGTCGCAAATTTATACGTGTAACTGTCAAAATGTCTAGTTGTACACCTGCCAGTTGCGTCTTAATACGAGTTCTCTTTTTAGAGATATCAGCAACTTTACACGATTTTTCGTGACGTCTGTATGTGCGTGCGTGTGTGTATGTATCTCGCATAACTCAAACACAGTTGGACATAGAAGGTTGCTAATTGGTACATAGGTTTGTTCTAACATTTAGTCGTGCACCTCCTTTTTTAAGACTTTATACGATTTTCCGTTTTGAAGAAATTTAGGAAAATTAGGTTAATAATGACCAAAAATACGAAGGTTTTGGCCATAATGTATCAAAAAACTGTGGCAACTCAAAAACGGTTTGGACAGTACCTGCAATCGATTTTAACTAACTTCTAGAGATGGGCGTTATTTCACGTAACATAATAAGAATATTATTGTTGCATTGTAGCCTATTAGCGCTTACCTGCCAATATTTTAATTTATTCCGGAGTATTTTAAGCCCCGCCTTTATTTCGTACCACTTATTTTTCAAGCGAAATTTTTCTCTTATTTTACCGGTGTTATATATTACAGAATTTCTTTTATAAATAAATTGGTACGAAATAGAGGCGGGGTTAAAAGTACTCCGGAATAAATTAAAATATTGGCAGCTATATTAGCACGGTAATATATTACTAAAAATATCCTATTAAAAAAATAATATTTTCAACTTTATTTCTGCACACGAAATAGAGGAAGAATTTCTGGCGACAAAACTGATATGATACACTATCATGCAAGTAAAAAGCTTGAATTATTTCTTTTATACACTGGATTTACAAATTACAAAACAATATTATGATCGCCGACTACTACCGAAATCAAAATCATACCAAAACTAATAGTCCAAATCGCGTCATACGGTAACAAAAAAGTACCGAGTAATGAATAAAACACCCATCTTTTCGCATCTAACTATTCCCGCACACCAGACTTTCCGCACACATGTTCGAATCGATTCGTTACTTCACGTCTGAAAAAATAACCTATCTCAGTAAGGAATACATACGATTTGATGCAACTCTGTTACTCAGTGCTATTCTCAGCCAGTAATGTCTTTCCATGTTCATAAAATTATCATTAAAAAAATAATACAGCTGCAGCTGTATTATTTTTTTAACGCTAATTTTGTAACGGTGATTTTTTAATGATAATATTTTCTAGAATGTATTACGGAATATTACCTTGTGAAATATATTAATCAAAATAATTTTAATAAGTAAGATAATTTTAGCACCATGCTAATATTAAACATCCTTGATATTAACTTAGAAATGATTTTTTGGGGATAGTAAAATCGTTTGGGCATAGAGTTATTTACAGGATTTTCTTGTTTGACCGAACACAGAAATGCTTACAAGCGGGGAAGAATGTGACTGATGTTTCTGTTTATGTTGGGGCGGATTGGGGCGTTTTTTAATTAGATTTTTCTGGTAGTTAGAGCTAGGAGGATGTTTATTTAAAATGATGATGGCAGATGGCACTCAAATTACGTAATAGCATGTGATGCATGCAAATGTGCTTAGTAAGATTTTATTTTTTCATATGTTTTTATGTGGCGATATTCGATTATTCGATAAGAGGATGTATATTTGTATTTCACTTTTCATTTTCTTATTTATTTTAGTCAATTAATTTCTTTATTTGGTTTTTTTTTTACAGAGACTTTTTTTATGATGACGAAAATGATTAAGTATTTATGGTCGTGTATCCGTTCAAGATCCGATTGGGAAAATAGCATTATGCAATTTTGTGAACAAAATTTAAATTTTATAATAACTGTTCCGAGTTTAAAAAAGCATTTTAAAAGACGTCATCCCACTGTAATTAAGAAGAATAATTCGGATGTCAATTTAGAAGTTTTTTTTTTTTTTTTTCTAACTAAAAACCATATATCAGCATCTTGTAAAGGACCCTTAAAAAAAAAAAAAAAAAAAAAGAAAGAAAAGAAAAGAAAAAGAAAAGAAGCCAGTAATTTATTAGCGGTACCGTAAAATAATGTCGTTTTGAATTAATAAAATGAAACCGGAAATTTTTGTTTAACAGTGTTTACATGGTACTTTACAAATAACCATCTTATAAGTTACCTAAGAATATCTTAAATTTTATCCAGGATAAATTTCCGATGTCAGTATTTTAATTCAAAAGGACATTATTTTCCGGTCCCCCTAATAGTTTCAAAGCGCGTTTTATGCCATAAAACTAAAAATTTTTTAAAAATTGTTATTTTTGAATAGTAGTTGCTTTTTAATTAAATAAAATTATTTTACTTTTCGCATACTAAATATTTAATTCTGTATAAAATGTAATCATATGTTTTTATCATTAAAGTATGTTTTCTAGTTAAGTTTTCTTTTTCTAAACAATGAACTTAATAATAAGATAAATTACTCTTATCTTTCGTTGAATAATATTTCTAAAAGTCAATTATAACTTAATTGTTATGAAATAAATATTGCAGCATAGTTCTAATGTTATTTTTATTTATTTTATTTTTATGTAATACATTATTTGGCAGTTTAGGATTTGGAATGTTGTAATCCTTTTTAATAAAACATTTTTTTAAACAACTAACAAACATTTTTTGAATAATATAGTCTATATATTGGTATTCTTTGTCACAGGAAACGGATGCATGTTATTCTATATTATTTGCAATATTTCGTTTTCGCACGTGCGTACTTCTTCAGAAAGAACGTTTCATGGACTATATCTTTTACTATTATTATTTTTTTGATAGAAATTTTATTTTTAAAATAAAATAAAATTCGATTACATTAAGTGAAAATTACTATTCGAAAGTATTGTTATTCAAAAACATAAATCGTATGCACTACGTACGACATGCCTATATAATGCATTTCTTGAAGTCCCATTTTAATTAAGTAGAAATTAGAAATAGATTACAAAAACAATAGGATATTGGAATATATTAGGGGGACCGGAAAATAATGTCGTTTTGAATTAAAATACTGACATCGGAAATTTATCCTGGATAAAATTTAAGATATTCTTAGGTAACTTATAAGATGATTATTTGTAAAGTATCATGTAAACACTGTTAAACAAAAATTTCCGGTTTCAATTTATTAATTCAAAACGACATTATTTTCCGGTCCCCCTAATATTACCATAGACAGTACACTGTAAAAAAGTAACTATTACCAGCTGCAAGAAACTCTCTGTGATTGGAGAAAATAATTATTTTCTCCAATCACAGAGAGTTTTTTGCAGCTGGCAATAGTTATTTTTTTACAGTGTAGCCAGACATTTGAAACTTTCAGAAAAGCTCAGAATGCGTTAAAAATGCATTTTTAAATATTTTTAGCCAACTGTATCGTATCCCTGCTGTCTTCAGCAGCGTTTATATGTAAACAGAAAAATTATTTAACAAACTTCCCGAGGAGCTTTAAAAACTTTCAGAATAAATAGTTCAAAAATATATTTAAAACTTTCAGAATAGTTCAAAACACGGTGAATATATATATTTTTTAAATACTTTTAGCCAACTGTTTCGAATCTCGCGCCGAGATTCGAATGTTTGTATTGGTAACAAACGAGATTCGAATCGTTCGAGATTCGAATCCTTTGTATTGGTAACGCTGCCTTCGGCAGCGTTATCAATACAAATCTTTTAATCGATTTTTTACTAACTTCCCGACTAGCTAGACATTTCAAACTTTCAAAAAAGCCCAGAAGACGGTGATAATGCATTTTTAAAATATTTTTAGCCAACTGTTTTGGGTCCCTGCTACCTTCAGCAGCGTTTATATGATTCAACAGAAAATTTATTTTACTAACTTCCCGACTAGCTCACCATTTGAAGCTTTTATAATAACTCAAAACACGATAACAAGGCATTGTTTTAATACTTTCAGCCAATTGTTCCGGGTCTCCGCTGCCTTCGGTAGCATTTATATGATTCAACAATCTTATAACTTGACGACTATCTAGAAATTTGAAACCTTTAGAAATGCCCATAACACGATGACAATGCGTTTTTTAAATACTTTTAGCCAACTGTTTCGGGTCCCCACTGCCTTCGGTAGCGTTTATATTATTCAACAATAATGTAACTCCCCGAATAGCTAGACGTTTGAAACTTTCAGAATAGCTCAGAACACGGTGACAATGCATTTTTTAAAGACTTTTACCCAATTATTTCGGGTCCCAGCTGCCTTCGGTAGTGTTTATATGATTCAACAGAAAATTTAAAAACATGGTATGAAAAAATTCTTATCTGCAATTATTCATCCAATAGATAGAGCCTGTATTGTATCTCGCATACCACAAAAACTGTTCGACGTAGAACATTGCAAATTGGTATACAGATTTGATATAACATCTAGTTGCGCACCTCACGTTTTGGACTTTATATGATTTTCCGTTTTGGAGATATTTAGGAAAATTAGGTTCATAATGATAAAAAATACAAAGGTTTTGGCCATTATATGATCGCCAAATTCGTTCGCCAAGTCACCAAATTCTATGCCATGACCAAAAATGTAGGCTGGATACAAATTTGCAGTATGGCGAGATTAGCCATAAATTTTTGCTGCAAATCTTGCTTTAGGATAGCCAGAAACCCTTTCTTACTTTTAACTGAGTTAATTATTTTAGTAAAATTTATCTCTTTTTGATACTAATTTTTGCCAAAGAGAAAAATAACTGGGCCGTTTATACTCTAATGATTTTCATTGTATTCTAAGCTATCATTTGCCAATGAGATATTCTGTAACAATTCTTTGGGTACTATTCCGTAAAAAAAAAAAAAAAAACTAGTATATTTGTCTCAGCGGCATATTTAATCGTATTATAGTGATTTTTTTTTTTTTTTTTTTTTTTTTTTCCCGTTCAAATGGCAGTTTTTTTTTTTTTTTTTTTTTTTTTTAAAGGGATGTTCGTGGATTGGAACCTGCCTACTACCAAATTTGTATAAACATACGTATTATATTTTTGGTTCTTGCGGATTATAGGAGCAATTCATCAATGAATTACTTTTAAATAATGTATGCTTTCATCTTTATTATTATTCTAATCTTTTCATTATTGTTCGTCATATTTCTTTATTATTATTTGTATTTTGTCCCTTGGCCATGATGTATTAAAATTTAGCCTATTTCTTTTAATTTTATTTTCAGGGGTGTTCTCTATTAAAAAAAAAAAAAAAAAAAAAAAAAAAAATGGTGACAACGCTTTTTTTTTTGGCTGTCCGAAAGAAACAATTCTTTTTATAATACCGTAATTTCACGTATATAACCTGCGGCGAAAGGTAACCCTCAGCATAAAATATTTATTTTAAAATAGTTATAACCAAATGATACCCCACACTATAGGACACCCCGCACTTCTAAAATTACATAGTCGGCAATCTCTATTTATAATTTCCATACTAATTGCTAGTATTTTAATAATAAGTGTGAAAAGATACAAATAATAAACAGATATACAACTAAATATAAACAACAAACAAATAAATTTATTTACCTCTAATGATAAGGCAAATAATCATAACTTATTATTAATCTTTCTCTTTATATAAATTACTACAAACTGGAGTAACTGCTAATGTTTAATACCTTTATTTAATTTAGAATATATATATATATATATATATATATATATAGATTAATAATAAATTTATTTACAAAATTCATTGAAATCCATCGAAATCGGATTTATCCGTATCAGAATTAAAATGTTGCAATATTGTTTGGGTAATACGTCATCATTATCCTTATTATTCTCCTCATTAAGGTCCTTTTCACTGTCCTCAATTTCAGCGTCATTAAACGTTAAAACAAAAATGAGACTGGTGTTGTTTTCTCCTTGTTCGCGATAGATACCCCGCAGGACATATAAAGTCAGTTATATATATGTATATATATATATATATATATATATATATATATATATATATGCATAGATTACACGAAATTACGGTAATTAAAAATTTTTAATGAAATAATGCGAAATCAATTTGAAAAATAATAAATTTATTTATATATTAAAATTTCATATTGTATTTTACATCACCAAATGTGATTTTATAGTAAGAATAAATAATTTACTATCTTTCAATGAATCGAAGAATCAGTCATAACTCGATGAAAAATAAATATTTGTAAAATGTCAATAAATTGACAATTTTTCGCCAAAGTGGATTACATCGCCCTAAGAGACCCTGTTTAAAGCAACCTCAGGTGGGTTCGAGGATATCCACAGAGCATGCGTCGTAAGTATTGTCCTCACTCTTACTACTTTAGGCACCATTGTGGCAGGTTTTTCCTAGGGACCCTATATATAGAGAGACTGGAGATTGACCGAAAGTCGGCCATCTTAGTGCCAATTCAGGGCGATCCCCGTAGAACGCAATGCCATTTTCTTCGCTATTGAAGCTTTACTATACGACATAAATGAAAGGAAATTGTGCTAAATTTGTGCAGAAAGTAATGCATAATATAAATATGTAATTTTTTTCGTCTTAGAGAAAAAGAATTTAAAGGAAAACGAATTTTGTTTTAACCTTCGACATGGTTACTTTTTTCAATACCTATCGGAAAACAGAGGAATTTTTTGTTGTATATTTCTATATTAAGCAAAATACGTTGATTGTGAAAGCAATTCTACCTTAGTGAAAGTAATTCTACCTTATTTTTTCTGAGGACATACATTCAATATATAAAAAGTTAGAAAATCTTTAACAAAAATATGTAATTCATGAATAAATGTAAAACAACGGCAGAAGAACAGAAATTATTTTTTATTATTTTATAAAAATATATACGTAATATTTTTACAAGCTAAAAATACACATTTTATTTATTTCAATTACGCATTATTAATAATAATGACTTAGTTAAATATTAAAAATAAAAATTTTATTAATAATAATTTGTAAAAATATTAATATCTTTAGAAATTAAAAAATGTTTTTAATTATTTTATTTACATTTGCTTATTTCATTGATTTTTTTTTTTTTTTAAATTTTTTATAAATATTATGTAAATAAAAATAATTACTTATTTAAATATTATTTATAAAATTTATTATGGCAATTATTATTTAAAAGAAATTTATATTTCATATGTTAATAAATAATATACACCTTATTTTCTTTATTTTTATTAATTTATTTTAAGAAATCTGATACATTTTGCGTACTAGCAAAAAAAAAAAAAAATAGTTTTGTATAGTTACTTTAAATATGTATTTAAAAATATATCAGAAAAATACATTGAGACCTAACATATTAAATATATTGCACAACAGAACTTAAAAACTAATAGCTAGAAACTAATAATGTAATTATCTCATATGTTAGGAAATAAATACGTAAAACAGCATGCAATAAGATAATTCAAAGTTTTTAAAGCATGATATAAAATAAATAATTATGCATTTTTATCGTTTAAAAGTATTCCAAAATTAAAGCAATTTATCTCCCAACAACGTAAAAATGTAAGAAATAAGTTATTTTTCGATTATGATGTAAGATAATCAAAATTTCTTCTCGGCGTAATGATAAGCAATGGAGCAACTGGCACTAAGATGGAGAATTTCGTCAAAAAGCCGGCGCGCCAATGTCCAGTCTCTCTCTATCGAGGGTCCCTAGTTTTCCCCACCCCACCCCCAGCTTTTATTTGCGTACCGCAGCCACTGCACGACGGGAAGCGCTGACGTCGAATTTACTTTGCGATATTTTAATTTAAACATTACGTGATTAAGATTATTCTAGAAAGCTTTGATGGTAAGTGAAAGAGGAATAGCTTCTTAAATGATTGACCATCAGAATCAAGAAACAGCCGAATCCGAAATGCTAGAATTAACATCTATTTAATTGGCGCTTTAACACTATTTTTTTATATATTTAAAAATAAAGGATAAAAATGACAGTGGTGTGAGTATATTGAATGTTTCCAGACTTTGAAATCTATAATTATTATTTCCAAATAATTTACTTTTGCATAGATCATGTTTGACAACGCATGCCAGCATTTTTAAAATCTTAAATGACCGTAATGATCACAGCTAGTGTGTTGCAATTACTTTAAAGTTAAAATAAGTTACTGAACACAAAAATAATGCTTACCAGGAAACCATTCCATAGTAAAATAATAAAAAAATCCTAACAATCATTAATCAAAAGAGCGAATATAAATACGTTTTTTGACGTATAAAACAATAGCTTTCGTCAGCTCATTTTCGAGTTATACATTCTGAAAGTTCGATAATAATTGGTGCAACCATGCATTACTGAAATAATAAATGAAATCCAAAACAAGCAAAAATCGAAAGAACATAGATAAGCGTGTTTTTTGATGCAACAATCAGTTACATATTTCAGCTTTGAGATATATCCAGTTGAGATGTAATGTATAAAAATTCGTTAATATACAATCTAAAAATAGATAAAAGGAATGGTTCTGGCAGGTTTTAAAGAGACTCCCCCCACTCCTTTCTCGTTACTACATTTTTCTCAAACTTAAATATAGATTCATAGCCGCCTAAACTAGATGCCTGTTGCGTGGCTCGGAAGCTTGGGAACAGTTCAAGCGGTAGGCAGCGCCACCTGGAACAGATTGCGCTACTTTTTATTCAACAACCACCAAACATTTTTAAAAGTGGGATTTTATATGTATAAAAGGCTAATAATCGAAGAAACGTCGATTATACATATCATATACGACTTCTTAAAATTATTGGGACAGTTGAATAAAAAAGTCGCGCAATTTGTACCAGGTGGCGCTGTCTACCGCTTGAACGGTTGCGAAGTTTCCGAGCCACGCGACAGGCATCTAGTTTAGGAGGCTATGATGGATTTCTCGAGAACGTGCTTACGAGGGCTAACAGTTTATGCGTCAAAAATCCCATTAGATTATGCCCTGTGGAATGAACACAATTTAATTGATTTCTATTATTACACTATTGGAATGGTTTCCTGGTTAGAATATAATATTAAATTTATTAATGATGGAAGGGATCAAAGTTCGAATCTTGCTAAAATCTCTGCAAATTTGATAAGATAAGCGACAAACAATGCGTTTTTGCCAATCGAGAATACTCCGGCAAGAATTTATGAACTGATAGACAAATTAATAGCAGCAGAATATTTTAAGAAGGATTTGTAAATGTATACATAGCTTCCAATTTTTTTAATTTATTCCGAAATGCTGTTAGTCCAGCCCCTTTTTCACACTGTAATCTTTTTATAGTACTTTTCTTCATATTTAATCGTAATTATATATTGAGGAAAATTTTTCTTTAAAGATTACGGTGTGAAAAAGGGCGGAGCTAACAGTATTCCGGAATAAATTAAAAAACTCGGCAGCTATATATACATGTTAAATACGACACTCCTACTTCCAGGAAGAGAGAAAGGAATTGATAAAAGGGAAACCTATCAAATGCCCTCGAGAACATAAATATCTTTGTTTAATTTTTGTTATTGACCCAAATAAAACGGCGCGAAAATCAACAACAGCAATAATAATAATAATAATAAAACAAATAAATAAAAATAAAATAAGAAGAAGAGGAGGAAAGCAAAATAAATATGTAGAAATACGTAATTTTGAAATTATAGTATTTGTAGACACTCTTGTACATGCGATTAAATATATATGTTTGGCTATGAAGCCACCAAGAATTTTCGACTAAGTATCAATTTAAGAATTTCGAATTAGGGTTGATTAAATTTAGAATCTCGGATTAAGGATTTCTAACGAGTTTATTTTAGATTCAAATTTTGCAACTTTTACTTAAACACAAATCAGCATATAATTAAATGAGAATAAGTTTAATTCTACTTACCCTATCTGCCAGATTTCCCGGGTGAAAGTAAAACTAGAACTGCCAATACATCGACTCAGACCTCTAAATTCTGCTTAGCAAACGATTTATTGTTACAATACTAACTTATGTTATTTGACTCGAATAATGACGAATAAGAATTATATTAAGAAAGTTTGTTTGCTGGGTTTTAGATGCATTGCATCTCTCTTCGATTCGATTCGGCGACTGACTCAATCAGCTCCGTCCCGTCACACAAGAGTTCTGTTCTGCGCATCGTATCCTGCCTCCTTCTCCATTCTCTTCCTCCCCGACATCCTCCGGGGGGGGGCCGAGCATGGCAGACTGGCGACTCGATTCACCGGTCTTTTGATGACTCCAGATGGTGTCTTCAGAGTGACGATTCTTACGATGCCATCATCTCCAGGATGCAAGTCCAGAATTCTGGCCAAGTTCCACTGTGCTGGCTGAATAGAAGGCTCCAACACCAGGACTAGCTGACCAGGTTGCAGATGTGTATTACCACTCTTCCATTTTTCTCTTGCCTGGAGTGAAGTCAAATAAGACCTTGCCCATGTGCTCCAAAATTGCTTCTTGATCTGCTGGAGGAGTTTCCATCTGGAAGAAAAACTGGTACAAAATTGATTAGTGGGGTTAAAAGATTGTTCAGGAAGCTGGAGAAGCGGAGCCCCAATTAAGAAGTGTCCTGGTGTAAGTACTAAGAAATTATTGGGCTCGGTGGAAAGTGGGACTAAGGGTCGTGAATTTAAGCAGGCTTCAATGTTAGTTAGAATAGTGTCACACTCCTCAAAGGTCAGGCAATTGCCTTTACACCCTTTGAGTAAATGGCGTTTGGCCAATTTAACCGAAGATTCCCATAGGCCGCCAAAGTTAGGCCCGTAAGGTGGCATAAAATGCCAATGAATTTGTCTAGTTGTGGCAAAGTCTTGGATAGTATTGGTTTTTGAAAGCTTTACTAGCCCTTTTAAATGGGCATTGGCACCCACAAAATTGCGTTCGTTGTCAGAATAAATGTCAGTAGGATAGCTTCGACGCGCTATGAATCTTTGTAGGGCATATAAAAAATGTTCAGTTGATAAGCTCGTGACTAATTCGAGATGAATTGCCTTGGTGCTCATGCAGATGAATAGACAAATATAGGACTTAAATTTTGTTTTTGTTCGTTTATGTTCACACTTTGTTTGAATAGGGCCTGCATAATCAAGGCCAACATGTTGAAATGGTCTACAAGGGTTGACTCTTGCACTGGGAAGGTCACCCATCATTTGTTGAATTGGGGTCGGTTGGACTTTGGCATATGTGACACATTTACGAAGCTCTTTTTTCACAGTGGATCTACCATCAGGAATCCAGTAAGACTGGCGAATGAGATTTAATACTAGGTCGACACCTCCATGAAGACTATACGTGTGAAAATGTCTTATTAATGTCGATGTAAAAGGGTGATTTTTAGGTATGAGTATTGGATGTTTAGTATCATAGGGCAGAGTGATGTTTTTATCAATTCTACCTCCCACTCTCAATAGATTTTCGGAATCAAGAAACACATTGAGATTTTTTAATTTACTGCTGTTTGCCACGGGTTGGCCGCGCTGCAAAAGGGCGATTTCTGAAGCAAAGGACCTTTGTTGGACGAATTTAATAACAATTTTTCTAGCTTCTGAAATTTCTTGTACTGAGACTGGTCCTTTCAATTTTGTAGCATTTCTATTATTATTTATAAATCGCTTCATAAATGCAATTACACGAAAAAGTTTATTACTTGATGAAAATTTTGAAACCAAATCCTCTATAACGGATTCTTGCTTTGGAGTTGACTCTATTAGTCCAGGAATTCCCACAATTGTACATGGGACTGAGGTAGCAATCTTGGACTCATGATCTGAGACCGGAATCTTTGACCAATCAGGTCCAGACCACCACAAGTTAAAGTGGTTTAATTTGTCGGGTAACAGCCCACGGGTTGCACAGTCTGCTGGGTTATGTTTGCTTGGTAAGTGATGCCATGATGTGGGGTCTGTGAGTGCTCTAATTTTGTTTACTCGGTGTAGGACATATGTGTTGCCCTTTAAGGGTGGATTTAAGATCCAACTACGGGCGATTGTTGAGTCTGCCCATAGGAGAATGTCCTCAACCTGATAATCCAGCGAGCTCTGGACGACTGACAAAAGTTCCGAGAGTAATACAGCCGCGCATAGCTCCAACCTAGGCAAGGTAATGGGTTTTAAAGGAGCTACACGGGTTTTAGCTGCAATCAATTTTAAAGATGAGTTCTGACTTGGGCGTATATAAATTACGGCAGCATATGCCTTTGTTGACGCATCACAAATCCCAGAATCTGGTAAATAGGTTCGGCTTTCAGGTCTAAAAATCTGGGTACTGACATGGCCTTAAAGGAAGCAATTTTTTCATAAAATTCGTTCCACCTGTTTTGAATGTCTGGTGGTAAAGGATCATCCCAACCAAGTTTTAGCTTCCAAACATCTTGTAGAAGCAATTTTAAAAGAATAGTGGCAGGGGATAACAGACCCAAAGGGTCGAAGATGCGTGCAATTACGGACAATAATTGTCGTTTAGTTTTGACGTTTTCTTCTGTGTTGACGCCAACCTGCAGTGTATCCGATGTTAAGTTCCAGTTTAGTCCTAAAATACGTTGGGATTGATCGGGGTTTAAGGATAATTCCTGATTTGTTGATTTTAGAGCCTCTGGGACCTGAACTAGAGCTTCCACATAATTTGAAGCCCATTTTCGCAGCTTGAAACCCCCAGCATTAAATAATGCCTGAAGGTCTGTGACCAAAGATTGAGCGGCTTCGATTGTTTCAGCCCCTCCAAGGAAATCGTCCATATACAGGTTGTTGCGGGCAGCCTGCACAGCTACGGGAAAATTGGGTTCTTCATCGTTTAATAGCTGTAATATGGTACGCAGGGCTAAAAATGGAGCACAGGCTGTGCCATAAGTAACAGTGTTCAATTTATACACTCTGAGTGGATCTGAAACATTGGCCCTCCAAAATATTCTTTGAAAGTCTGTATCAGGCTCTGCGATTAGAATTTGCCGAAACATTTTCTCGATATCACTCGAGAGGGCGACTTTATTTAAACGGAATCGAATCAAATTGCAAAATATACTAGATTGAAGTTTTGGCCCTTTGTGCAAATTGGAGTTCAGGGATTTGCCATTTGTAGTTACGGCCGACGCATTGAACACTACCCGTAGTTTCGTAGTGCTACTATTTTCATTTATAACTCCATGATGGGACATATAATAATTGGGTTGGCGATTAATCTCTTCAGCCCTTAGTAAAGTCATATGACCTAGATCGGAGTACTCACACATAAACTGAGCATACTCCTTTTTTAGGTTGGGATTCTGCGCAAATCGATTTTCCAGTTTCTTAAACATTTTTAGTGCACAGTTGGCACTTTCACCCAAATCTATCTCATCATGGAGGGGTAATTTCACCACATAGCGGCCTTCGGGGTTGCGCTTGGTGGAAGATTTATATAGTTCCTCTGCCGGATCGGCTTCGGTTTCACTCTTAGAAGATATTATGGGCTGATTGTCAAAAAAATCGTTCAAGTTAAGGCAGTGTAACGATGAGCTATATGTTGATTCTGGTTCCATTCCATCCCTTGAGAGGGGGCCACTGAGTAAATACCCAAGTGAACTGGGAATGGCAGATGGTTCTCCTGGCCTTCCCGATACTGGTGTGCCACAAATTAGTGACGCAAAAATATCTGCGCCTAATAATACTTCGATTGGTTTTTGCTTGAAGAAATTCATATCAGCCAACTGCAGATTTTTTGTATGTGGCCAAGACGTCGTTTGCACCCGGAAATTTGGCAGAGGGGTAGTAACCCTATTTACTACTAGCGCTTTCAAGTTCCTATACTCGTTAGCGAAATATGGCGAGAATGAGAATTCCGTAAAATTCAAAACAGTTTCTGCGGAAAGACCGTTTATGCGTATAAGTCGATGAGAAGTGCCAAACAAAGGCAAATTTAGCTTCTCAACGCACTCCTTTGTTATGAGACTATTTTGTGAGGCACTATCAACTAACGCCCGACATTGAATAATTTTGCCGTTAGGTGACCTAACCTTTATAAGGGCAGTAGCCAATAATACCTTTTGGTTACTAAAATTTGCATTAGATTGTGAACTACTGGCCACCGACGTAGTAACAAGGCCGCCTCCCTGATCTGCAGAATTCTGTGTATAAATGTGCAGAAGAGTGTGATGTGAACCTGCACATACTTTACATTTAATATTAATTCTACATTGACGCACTTGATGATTAGTTCGCAAACAATTTTCACACAGTGATTTTGATTTAACTAAGTCCCATCGCTCCTGAACACTAATTCGATTGAATTTGGGACATTTAAACAATTGATGTACTTGAGAACAGGCGACGCATTTATTTTCTTTGACTAGTATTGAATTATTGACACAAGATTTTTTTACACTACTACCTTCTACTGGCTTCTTAAACATCCCTGGTTTATTTTCAAGCTTTGTTTGACTCGACGCCTCCCTTTCAATGAATGTACGAAACGAATTTAAATCGGGAATAGTTTGCGTATTCTCTAGACTGAGCTCCCACCTATGCCTAACGGATGAGTCCAATTTTGAGATCATGAAATTTATAAGAATAAGATCGCTAAGAGGATTAGATTCCAATCCGAGGGTCGATAAATTTCGCACCGCTTCGTTACAAGTATCTATTAAATTGAAAAACGATTTAGGATCATCCGCTTTGTTTACTTTTACTGAAAAGATTTTATTTATTTGAGTTATAGCTAATTGACGTTTATTTTCGTAGCGCTGAGTAAGAATTTCCCAACAGTGTTTAAGATTTTCCGATTGTAACGAAAATCCACGAATAAGTTTTGATGCACTACCTCTTACACACGATTGGAGGTATTGTAGCTTTTCAACCTCACTAAGGCTGTCATTATCCAGAATAGATGATTTAAATAAATTTTTAAATGACAACCAAGATTCATTATCCCCGTAAAAATAAGGACTTTCAAGTTTAGGGAGACTAATATGCGAATTAACAGAAGTCCCGGGTTTGGTACGTGCATCATTATTTACATTTGGAGTATTTGATTGCGATTTACTCTCTAATACAACGGATAATTCCAACAGAATGTCCCTATTCTTTAACACCTCTTCAGAGTTTTCATCGTTTTCCTCTTCGGAAAAATTTGTAACTATATCCTCGAATTTAACCTCCAGTGCATTTACCTTATCTTTTAAGATTTTTAATCTGGCTTGATCGCCTTTATCACAATCATTGACTTTCAATTTTATAAATTCTATTTCTTTAATTACATTTTCAAATTTTATCATTTCATTAGATTTTGGGAACAACGCACTCTGTTCGGCGTCATTCGCCCTTGTTTTTCCCTTTCTACCCATCTTATGAGCAAACTAATTACAAACAATTAAATTTAAATATGAATTAATCGATTGAATTAAATTATTATTCTGCAGATCAGGAAGTAAAACAAAACAAAAATATAAGAACAAATGAAAAGAAACAACACATAATAGAATATTTTTTTTTTTTTTTTTTTTTTTTTTTTTTTTTACTGAAATAAATAAACTAATAAAATATTAAATGCACCCTTTTCATTCTCATACTCTCATTTATTCAACAATTACTTAACATGAAAGTTTATTTCTGAAATTCCAAACCGAAACTTTCGGTTTGAAACCCAAACTATTTTGAATTACGTTTTCTCTCAAAACAAAACTTCTACGTAAGCATGAAAGCGAAACTACTTTGAATTACGTTTTATATCAAAACAATTTAACCTTGTATTAATGATTTATTTCAACAAATTAATTTTAATTTACTTTAAAGTTCTTATACAGATAATTTAATCCTACGTAAACAAAAGAATTTTTTCACTTTACAATTTTTTTTTTTTTTTTTTTAATTTAACGAATTACGATTAATTATATTATCTAATTAAATTAATAGATAATTAAACCTCCGTGAATCGACGGACCACTATGGCTATGAAGCCACCAAGAATTTTCGACTAAGTATCAATTTAAGAATTTCGAATTAGGGTTGATTAAATTTAGAATCTCGGATTAAGGATTTCTAACGAGTTTATTTTAGATTCAAATTTTGCAACTTTTACTTAAACACAAATCAGCATATAATTAAATGAGAATAAGTTTAATTCTACTTACCCTATCTGCCAGATTTCCCGGGTGAAAGTAAAACTAGAACTGCCAATACATCGACTCAGACCTCTAAATTCTGCTTAGCAAACGATTTATTGTTACAATCCTAACTTATGTTATTTGACTCGAATAATGACGAATAAGAATTATATTAAGAAAGTTTGTTTGCTGGGTTTTAGATGCATTGCATCTCTCTTCGATTCGATTCGGCGACTGACTCAATCAGCTCCGTCCCGTCACACAAGAGTTCTGTTCTGCGCATCGTATCCTGCCTCCTTCTCCATTCTCTTCCTCCCCGACAATGTTTATCAACATAGAATGATTATTTCATATAAATACGTTAATTTATGCATTAGAACGTAAAGGGCTATAAAGGTAAAAAAAAAAAAAAAGAGGGTTTTAGAAATACTTTTCATACAACGCAATACTTTGGAATTTTTTCGAGTACCTTGCATACAAATCGGGGGTATGTATTTATCCTACTTTCCAAGAGAATCACCTTATAGTGAACTTAAACAAAATGTATCAGTTTCAAGAAATTCCATGATTATTTGAAAGAGTTAGAGCGTGAGCAGTCAGACGGACAGAAAGATAGTTAAGTAGGCTAATTCAAATCACAATCACTTTTAAAAATTGAGTATTTAAAACGCCCAGTAAAAATGCGAATGCAATTCCAGCAATTTCCAGTTTTAGACCTTAGTGTATGTGAATGCTTTTGTGTGGTCTTGTAAATCCCAAATGCTAGTTATACTGTAGTCTATAGAAAACACTTTTTTTGGACATATGAATAATTTATGTCAATATTGTTATGATTTGTGCATCATCGTTATTAAAATGTAGTTTATATAAATGCCGCTCATAGAACGCAATTATTTGGAATAATTTCGGGTGTCCTTGTATACAAACTACTGGGGATATATACTCCATTTTCGAAAGGGGACATCCAATAGTGAACTTGAATAACATTTATCAGTTTGATGAAATCCCATGAACATTTACGAGAGTTAGAGCGCGGACAGATAGACTGACAAAAAGTCATAAACACTTTTCAATTTTAAGTAATAAGAAAATACCATAAAACTGGCGTTTTAAAGTAATAAGTACAAAACTTTGAATAAACACCATAAAATGCAATAAACCCGCAAAAATCGTTTCGGGTCAGAAGAACACAAGACACTGCGTCGGGCGAAGAAAGTAAGCACGAGTGCTGCCGTCAAAGCAGTAATGATTGCAGCATTCGTGCCTACTTTATTCGCCTGAAGAAGGGTCACATGTCCTTTCGACCCGAAACAATTGTTGCTAGTTAATTGCTTTTTATGGAGTTTATTCAAAGATTTGTACATATTACTTTTCAACATTGTTGGAAACTGTTAAAAACAAGTATTTTATACAGGAATATTTGATTCTTCAAAAAAAAAAAAAAAAAAAATATATATATATATATATATATATGAAATAATATTTTACACTTGATGACAAGTATAAAGGAAATTCTCTTCAAACCTATCTTTATTATACCTCATGGAGTTCTGATACAACCTATTTAATTTATTTATAACCAAATTAGTTTTATCAGTCCAAAAATTTTATGATCTCACTATATTAGTCTGGGAGAGATAGTCTCTTATTTTATGCGTCGTCGTAAACACTTCAACGAAATGAAGTAAACTGAAAATTTTATGTCTTTTTAAACAAAGTTTATAGTTAAAGTAGTAGTGTATGATTAGTGGGTATAGATAATTTAAATAATATAAGTAATCTAGAGAAAGTGTGTCTATTTTCAGCAAGTTTAAAATTTCGTAAGAACGTAAATTATTGCATCAACTAAATAATAAAACTTTAAAAATTTATGACCAATTAAGAAATTGTGTTTCAAAGAAAATATGATTATGATTTATGATTATTGAACTGACATGTTTATTATGTAATAGTCGCTTGTAAATTTATGATGTAGTGAGAAATAAAAACTATGTAATAATAATTAATTTTTCCTAAGTAGAAAACTTTTCAACTTTTGGGGCTAATATGTGTTAGTTTTTCCAATGCAACACTTTCATTGGAAGAAAACAAGCGCGTATTTTTAAAAATGCATTTTGAATTTCTTTTATGTTATATACTTTGCATTGAAATTTAAATCAATATTCTAAATATTTTTACATATATGGATAAATTTCACATTTGATCGTATATTTCTCTTGAATTCTACAATTACATCATATTATATGCATATATATATATATATAGTAATTCGACGTTAAAATAATCAAACACCAGGAAGGAAGATTTGAATAAGCAAGGTACAAATGAATAATTACGTGTGAAAAATTACACAAAGCAAAATATGTTTTATTAGTGTAGAAAAATAACTTTGAAATTTCTCAAAAATCTGCTTTATCTCTATTTAGGACAATTATGGCTGCAGGGCAACATATATTGAGTAGTTTCTGTGACAGTGATACATAAGATGATATAAAATTAACTGAACTATCCCGATTTCTCATGGAGCCTTCGTACCAGTATTTTTATTAATATTTTAATAACTCATATCGATTTCGATGCCGAAAGATGTTGTTACTTGCAAGTACTAGTACCAACCTTACGCATCGTACTGTACACAATAACATGAGCGTCAATAAATAAATAAATAAAAGATGAGGAGATTTTTATTAAAAAATAAGGGTAATAAACTTTGTAGCAAACATATTGCTGCATATAACATATTTCTATTTACTCGGTTTGCACACGAAGGTGGGGTGTATTTTTTATTTATTTTTATTTATTTTTTTTTTTTTTCAAGTAAGAAAAAACTTTATTTAGCCAAAATTTTGTTGCCGCAGGATGCAAGCAGCCATAGGAAATATGCAAACCAATATCTTATAAAATGAAAGAAGTGCGATTAAGAATTATTTTATGACGGTAAATGCACAGAAAATAATTACCGTAATTTCTGGTAGATACTCCGCAGGTTATATTATCCAGTTTTGCACCAGAAATTTCAATTGATAAATAAATTTATATTTGTATGAGCTCTTCCTTCGAAAAAGTATAGATTTCTCTATTAAATAAAATTTCTGGTGGAGAAATAACTCATCGTACCTGCGAGTTATCTACCGGAAATTACGGTACTTAAATTGTGATATGCTGGTATATTTGTCTATGTGAATATAACCGTGCAGTGAGTCTCATAAATATAGAGACAAGTGATTTTTTGAAATAACAGTTCACATAAATGAAACACCAATCACACACACACACACAAAATAAAAGATAAAGATATGGAATCAGAATATACGTGTATTACAACAATGAAATTCTGTAAAAAAAAGAAAAGAAAATATGCTGTCCCAAAAATATAAAGATTTTCGAGTATTTTACATTTAAATTCAAGTTTTAAATCCATTCCTTAGAACTATTTCAAAAATCTTATTAGACATGCTTAGAACTAGAGCCTGAAAAATGTGTGGCTGTAAAAAGTACGAACTCTGCTATACTTGATGCTTTCATTTCTGAATAATCGAAAACTGAAGACCTCTCATACACCTCTCGGGCAATTACTCTCTAAAAGTTTTCAATTGATTTAGGTATGGATTGATGTCTGGGCAGTCTATAATAATAATTTGATTCTGCATAAACCAAGCTTTAGTTGAGTAGCAGGTGTGAATAGACGCATCGCCCTGTTGAAACATCCAGTTCCCCACCATGATATTTTCCATTTGGAAAAAGGTTGCTTTAAAGGACATTTTAATAATCCACAGAGCGATTTAGATTATTTAGAAAAGCAATTTCAGTAATATCCGTTGTTCCGTTGAAACAGAACTCGATTCACACCATAAGAGAAACAAACTTTTTGTGGATAAAAGAACTCATGAAGTTCTCTTGCTGGACGAAGGGATAATTTTTTAATGTCGAAAAAAATATTCCATTTGGTTGGCCTTAATGGTTGGACATACTATTTTCATGATCTATACGATAACTCTATGAGTTATTTAGTTAATAAAAAAGAAGGAGTTCTCTCAGGGTGTAGGATGCGCAACCGAACAACGGATATTCCTGATATTGCTTTTCTTAATGGTCGAAATGGCTATGGGGATTATTAAAATGTTAAAAAAAATAATCGTCTTCTAATTGGAAACATCTTGGAGGAGGGGGAGGGGGGAAAACTGGAAGTTCAAACAGAATGATGCGTCTATTCACATCTAAAACGCAACAAATGTTTGGTTTATTTCGAATCAAGTTATTGTTACAGAATGACTAGCTATCAGTCCAGACCTAAATCCATCTGAAAATATTTAGACAGTACACTTTTTAAAAAAATGAACTTTGCTGCCAGAAATTCTCTGTAATTTGAGAAAAAAGTCTTAAATTACGCAAAAATTACGTTGGCAAAATGTATTTTTCTGTAATTACAGAGAATTTCTGGCAGCAAAGTTGCATTTTTTTAACAGTGTACTTGAACGAAAGGTATATGTTCATGGTCTGCAATTTTGGACTATTCAGAAATTAAAACAACAAATAAAGCAAAATTGATACTCATTACAGCCACACATTCTGCAAATTATTATTCTAAGCATGCCTGATAGGGTTTTCAAGACCATTACAACAAATGTATCCAAAATTGGAATTTCAATACCGTACTAGAGCAGTCTTTATATTTTTGAGACAGTATATTTTGTTATTTATTTTTTTGCAAAAATCCTGTAAAACTTATACTATTACATTTTGATTCCACACGTTTGTAATTCCTTTTTATGGATATTGCTTCTTTTTCTGAACTGTAATTTGAAAAAAAAAAATAAAAAATCGCATGTCTCTATTTTTATGAGACGCACCGTAGTTTTCCTAGAAAGCTTGTGTTTTTTGTCGCCTGCAGCTCCTTCGATTTACAATTTTTTGCTAACTCATCACCTTCTTTATTTAAATAACCTCCTTTTTTAAGAATATTTTCAGCAAACCATATGAAAATATACAAATTTCTTCAATTTTTATTATTTTTTTACTTATATATGAATATATGGCTTCATTCTGTATAAAATAGTACTAAATTCAAATTGCTATTTAATACAGGCATATCTTTTTCAAGATACAAAAAGACAGTATAAATGAACATATAAAAAATAAAAATAAAAAATAACAATATATATATATATATATATATATTTAACTGTAGAAGTTTTTTTATTATGGAGCCCTAAAAAGCATAAAATAAAAATTTATGCTATAAAGAAATGAAAGTTTTAACACTAAAAAAATTTTAGAGAAATATCTAGATATTTCACTTTTTCAAGAGATGAAAATTTTTTAATAATCAAAATATTTTAAAAAGCATTCGAGACCAATATTCTTAATTTGTATTTATTTATTTATTTATTTATTGTATACGGTAATTTCTGGCGTATAACGCGCAGGTCAAATAAGTGAGTTATACACCAGAAATTTAAAGTTGCAATAAAAGCCATTTTTTAATAAGCTTTTATTTCTTACAAATATAACTTTATGTATAAATTAAATTTTCTGGTGTGTAACTCACTTATTTGAACTGCGCGTTATACGCCGAAAAATGCGGTAAGTATTCATTAAGCCATAAATTTCAAAGGTTTCGAAAATTTTGAAAAATATTTTGAACGTTAAAAATTTTTCGTCTCTTGCAAAAATGAAATATCTCTATTTTTTTTTTTTTTTTTTTTTAATTTTCTTTGTGTTGAAACTTTTATTTCTTTATAGCATGTCTTTGCAAGCACAAATTTATATTTTATGCTTTTAAAGACTCCACAATAAAAAGCTGTCTACTGTTAAAAATTGTATTTTTACATAAATTTTTATTTTGCACTTTTTAGTTGCAAAAAATGTTCAAAAAAAAAAAAACTAATAAAATATTCCTAGATATTCTTTACACAATGATATATCTTTTTTTTATATCAATTTATCCCTTTTCTATTATTTATCTGCAAAAAATAACACATCGGCCCTTGGAGGATCGAACCCACGACCTTCGATATCAGCATGATGCTCTAACCGAGTCGAAGAACAGTCAAGAAAAGTCATAGAACACGCTAGAACTATCTAACAAATGCATATACAAAAAGAATATTGTTCTCGAATGCTTTTTAAAATATTTTGAATATTTAAAATTTTTCATGTCTTGCAAAAGTGAAATATCTATATTTTTCTTTAAAAACTTCTTATTGTTGAAACTTTTTTTTTTTTTTTTTTTTTTTTTTTTTTTTAAATAGCATGTCTTTACAGGCATAATTTTTTACTTTATGCCTTTTAGGACTCCACAATTAAAAGCTTCCAATGTTAATATTTCTTTTTAACTTAAATTTTTATTTTGCGCGATTTAGCAACTAAAAAAAGTTCTTAAAAACTAATCAAAATTTTTTAGGATACTGTGTAGACAATGAAATTTTCTCTTTTATCAATTGATTATTTTTGTATCAGTTATCTGTGAAAACGTAACGCATCAGCCTTCGAGGATATAAGTCAAAAACACGTTCAGGAACACTAAAATCGTATAAAGCAATCAAAAACCCGAAGTCAAAAAATTTATGAATCCAATACTTTTTTATATTAAATGCAGATGAAAGGAATATAAATTTTGAATAAAGATCAATTATTAAAATATCTTAAATCGAACAATAACTAATATTTGCTACGCATAAAAAAGAAAATAAAACAAATATTTCCTCCAATTTAAATTTTAATTATTTTAATAAATAATCCTACTTATATATGCAAGAAGTAATTAATTTCTTGTGTTTTACCTTTAATCTGAAAAGAAATTATTTAAACTTTTACATATCCGCAAATAATTTAAATGAGTTTCTTAAAACATAATCTATAATCCAAGAGTGTTTTTACTTTAAATAGTTTTTTTTTTTTTCTTTATCTATTTTCGTATTTCATTCATTAAATATACATATGTATGAAAGGTCGTTATGCTTTTTAACTAACGGAATATTTTAATTAAAAACAGTTCAAAAGAAATTTATATTCAAAAGAAGTAGGCATTTTTTTTTTTTTTTTTTAATATATTGTACATAAGGAGGTTGCAGTATATTCATTAATTCATTAATTTAAATTTTATTGAATTCACAAGTGGTGATGCTATTCATTATTTTCATTCAGTTTTAGCATGGACTTTACTCTAAAGGTTAAATATTCCTTAACAAATGTCAAATATATATATATATATATATATATATATATATATATATAATTTTCAAATATTAAAAAAAGTAATCATTAGTTTAAGAAATTTAGAGAAAAATATGCTTAATTAATAACTAAATTAAATATTAAATGGAATATATAACACAAAAATCATTAATTACATATTCAGATAAAACGGTGTCAGAAAAAGACGTCGCCCACAGAACGTCCCTGGTAAAAAAGTACTCAGGAAAAAACGTCCCATTGGAAAAAGTCCCATTGGAAAAAGTCCCTTGGTAAAAAAGTCCCCGGAAAAAACGTCCCTCCGCAAAAACGGAACCTCCGGAAGTAATTTTAGAAATTTTCGAAATTTCACACATAATATCGTAGGTCAAATTGCTAACGAAGTTTATTCATTATTCAAAATTAAGAACGAAATTATAAGGAAAAAAAAATAACATGCTTTAAACATCACAAAACTTTCTTCTGTACTGTTTTATGTAATAACAGTTAATATTCACAAATACAGGCGACAACTTTTCCAAATTTCATTGGGGCACAGTTGGTTTTTACTTTTTTTATGAGGGCGAATGCTTTATTCTCCTCCTCCCTCTTTTGCTATACAACCGAGTTTTTCTTGATTCATAATTAATGCTTAAAAAAAAAATAAAAAATAAAAATTCGTATTAAAGATAAGGAGTAACTGTTTCGAGTACTCTGCAGTGTTCTTTAGGTCAATGTCAAATGAAAGCTTGTCACCACTTAAAAGAAAATGGCTTGACTGGAAAATATTTCAGAACAATAATTTTATTTTATGTTCCAAAATCTAAGACGGGAAATTAATAATACAATAAAGAATACAAGAAATACAAAATTCTAAAGTTTAGTACCCAATTTTGTATACAATATTTTAGCTCTAACTTTAACTTGTGAAATCTATTTAGTACAACAATTACACATAGCCCTTAGATGCCGAATAGATCCGCTTTGCTTCAGCAGGGGAAAAAAATAAATAGCATTTATTAAGCATTTTTATAAAAATTTTAAATCCATTAATGCCATTAAAATAAACACTATTAATGTTTATTGCTTATATTGTGATAAAATTATTTTTTAGGATTTTGTTAAATATATGCATAATGATGCGTACACTTTTTCCACGTATATTATATTGTAGTAAATTTCAATTACATTTATAAATTTCTTTCTGTTTGTAACAATTTTAGTTTATTAAAGTACAATTTAAAGACATACTGAATGCAGATTGTTATGTAAATAATTATTTTATGTGTCACCTCTAAAACAGAATTGTAAATGATATATATACTATTTTTCAACAGGAAAATTCTATACGATTGGCGGCGCTAAGAACTTAGGGAACTTTCCGTAAATTATTTGAAGGAACCTCCACTTAAAATAATACAGTCTCTTTTTACCATATTTTTATTGACTCGTTTTCTTGTTTGTTTGTTTGTGCAGTACAAACCTTGCAATTGATTTTTAACAAACTTCCCGACTAGCTAGACATTGGAAACTTTTAGAATAGCTCAGAACACGGGACAACGCAATACCTCGAAGCTGGATTTTCAAATATTTTATTATCTTTCTTTTAATTAATTAGAATATGAAAATAATAACCTTCTAATAGCCTGAAAATTAGCCAGTTAAATATTAGCTATAGTTTAATTGTTGTCAAAAAAATTTACGAGTTCATTTTCTTTCGACATAAAAATAAATACATTTAATTAGCCGTGAACATTAAAAAAATATAAAAAGTTAAATTAGGCATCTCATAAAAATTGACGTCATTATAATTTTAAAAATGTTCTACACATTGATAAAGTGCTAATGCAGTTTATGATGCTAATATATTGTTCTAAAAGGATTAATATTTTATTTTTAAAACCAACGTTTTTTTATACCGCTTTAAACTAGCTTTCTTGTTTGTCCAGTACAAACCATACAATCGATTTTTAGCTGACTACCCGACTAGCTAGCCATTTGAAACTTTTAGAAAAGCTCAGAACACGATGACAATGCATATGTAATTATTCGGGCAATGTGTCAAGTTTATATGATTCAAAATAAAATTTAAAATTGTGGTGTATAAAAAGTTCTTTTTATCTTGCAATTATTTAGCGATTCACTTTCAACATAAAGTTGTTTAATAATAGGAAATTACTACAAATCTCACACGCACACACACACGAAAAAAAAAAAAAAAAAAAATTGTGATCTCGGGAAAAATTGAAATCAGAGTTTTCAAAGTATTAAAGTATGTCCTTGTATACATTGCAAATTTTAAGCAGTACTCGTACCCCATTATATTACCTGTTGCAATATGGAACTTGAATATTTAAGCTAAAAAAAAATTATATGTTTTTCCATTTTTGGTTTTTGCTATTTGTTGTTCTTTTATTCTACATTAACATTTCTTAAGACAAAAGTAAACATATAAATCTTTAAATTCCACCACAATACGGAATACAAACATTAAATGTTTCTGTTTTACTTTCACTTAAAGCAAAAAAAAAAAAAAAAAAAAAAAAAAAAGATGTGTTGGATTAAAAATTTTTATAATTGCATACTAAATGCATACCATTCATTTTTTTTTCTTCTGGAGTAAAGTTATCTGTTCGATAAAAGACGTTTTTGTGTTAAATTGTTGTAAGTAGATTTTACAAGTTAAAGCTAATATATTTTATGAAAATTTAGAGATTAAAATTTTAAATTTGGGATTTCTGGTATTCTTCATTGTATTTTAAATTTTCAGTCTTAAATTTTGAGACACAAAATAAATTTATTGTTCTGGAATATTTTTCAATTTCGCCATTTTCTTTTAAGTGGTAATAATCTTTCACTTGACATTAACCAAAAGTATACAGCACAATACCCAGATCAGAAAGTGTTACTCTTTATCGTTGATGTAAATAAGAACGAAAAAAAAAAAAGAAAGAAAGAAAACAAAAAAGAATAATTTTCGAGTAAAAATATATCAAAAAAAAAAAAAAAAAAAAGACTTGGGGAAGGGATTGAAAGGGAAAAAAACATTTCCTCTCGGTAAAAAAAAAAAAAAAAAACCGAAATATCGATTGTGCCCCCATGAAATTTTGAAAAGTTGGCGCCAATGTTTGTGCCTCTGCTAACCGCTATTATATAAAATGATACAGAAGAAAGTTTTGTGATAGCATACAATGTATTTTTTTATAATTTCGTTTAAAATTCTGTATAATAGATAAACTGCGTTAGTAATTTGACCTACAAAATTATAAGTGTGAACTTTCAAAAAATTTATAATTTATGTCCAGGGCCGTTTTTATCGGGGACGTTTTGTCCTAGAACCGATAAAATGTTACATGTCGTGTAAGCTTTTTCTTTATAATAATTTTTACTTTAATTAAGAATTTAAGCTTCAAGGAAATGTACTTACACTTAATTACAAATAGATAGATACAGATAAATACATTTGGGGACAGAGGGGGGGGGGGGTCTATATATATGTGTGTGTGTACATGCCTCAAATATGAAAACTCAAACGAATATGTCAAACGCGCATCTCAAAACATGTAAATTCATCGAAAACCAGAGGTCGAAAATTTTCACTAATCCAATTCTTATATATAGCGAAGAAAGTAATAATAATAATAATAATAATAATAATAATAATAATAATAATAAAATCACATTATTTCTTTTTTTAAATAAAACCTTCGCTTCTGGGAAAGTATATTTTTGTTCGTCTTTTCTTTAATGAAAACTAGAAATATATAAATATTAATTAAGATTCAGCCCAATGTTCCACACTTTTCTCTACGGTTGATGCTTTATGTGCATTCTTTCCCGTGAATAAAATTTGCCATATTTATGCAAATTTTCCGCAATTGTAGATAAATTAATTTGTATTAAAATAGAGAAAATGCAAATATTAAATTAGAAATTAATATCTCTGACTACTTGAAAAAAGATTGTTTGTTTAAAATGCATAAATTTCCTCTCTCATTATTTATTTCCAAAAAATGTTTAAAACAACAAAACATATTTTTTCGATACTTGTTTAAAAATAATAAGTAATATAATCACATTAGAACTTTTAATAAAATGAAATTATTAATATTCCAAAAAATTAGTAATCTTTTGTATAGGTCTTACACGAATTTATAAATTTTTCAGTAATAAGTTTTACCTTTAAAAAAGTATTTGCTTTTTAAACAGCTGTAAGATTTCTTTAAAAACCTGAAAATGTATTTAATTCTATTTAAAGAAATAAAAATCTTGATCGAAAGGAGCTTGTTTATGCGTGACATAAATCGTACAAATATTTTTTTTTAAATCTCATATACACAAATAAAAAGAAAATAAACATGCAGAAACAATATAAACTAGTATGATTATATAATTATGATTATATAGTATGATTTATTGGTATTTATTCAATACCAATTATTTATTAAATTATCAAATTATTTTCCATTATAAATGCAGACGATTTTTATCTGACACAGTATTATATTATCACTAAATGCCGAAAGATGTCATTTTTTTTTTTTTTTTGCAAACCAAGAGAAATAGGATTCCTTCCCCCCCCCCTTTTTTTTCGTTAAAAGATAAAAAAATCGACATCTTTGTTTTAAATTATCATAGATCTACAGTTCAACCATTCGTTTTAAAGGTATTGACGAGATCCTTCGAAAGATATTCATATTGAAAATTTACTTCCCTCGAGGGAGCACCCCCCCCCCCGCAGGGAGGTAGGCGAGGCACCTACTATACAATTTTCCCTAGTTAGTTACTACTATTATCAATAACTCATATTAATTTTACAGTCGCACAATTAAAATAACTTTCATTATGTACATTTATACGAAATTTTGTCCTATACTGCCATGTTAAAAATTTAGAAAAAAAGCTATCACAGCGCCACCTGTTGAGCAGTTGTTCCACAAATCTAATCAGCACCAGTTTATGTCAGGATCCAACTAAATACCACGTTTGGTTAAATTTCGTTTATTGGTTCGTGAGATACAGCGTCCACAAATTTTTGATATACACAGACAGACAGACAGACATTTTCAAAAACAGTCAAATCATGTTCAGGACATCCCAAAATGTGTAAATACATCGAAAACTGGAGTTCGAAAATTTTCATGAAATTAATACTTTCTCTCTATATACATATAGAGGAAAGTAACAATGAATTGAATCTTTATGTTCTATAGGCTCTATGTATTATTCAGGGATGTTAGGAATTTTTCATGTAATCATAATTTAAAAATCATTTTTTTAAAACTGCGTTCATAATTTCTGAATATAAATATCTGCTTATTTTATTTTTTCTATATTAGTATATATTACCATAATATTTTATGGTGATATTTTACAAAGTTGTGTGGTGTAGTGATGTTTTGTAGATTCGAAAACCCTTCCATGCGGAAAGCACTGCGCCCAATTCTAGGTCGCCTGAATAGATAAATACCTCTTAAGGAGACTCTCTATTAATTACTGCCGGAAACCAAACTCAATGTTATTCTACGGGGAATTTCGCACCATAATATTTCATTAATTAATACATATTTTTAAATTCCGTTCTCACATTCAGGAAAATCCCAACAGTTAGATCTGTTCTGGTTTTCAACAATGGGCCCACCAGCGGCCGAGAAATTATGTTCTTGACGATATAATGTTCTTGACGACATAAAATGCTGCGCTTGATCCAGGTAAAGTTCATCGGTCTAGCCATTCGGAGTTTTTCGTTGTCTTTGCCGAAACTTGCGTAAATATTGGCTAAGCCCCCTTAAAAAGCCCCCAGGTGATCACTCCCCTCAAGCCTAAGACCCTAGTACAGTCAATCTGCTTTAAGACTAATATCATATCATACCTTATTTTTTTACAATCTGATTATTATTATTATTTTTTTTTTTAATATTTTAATACTTCCCTTGTGTTTCCGCGCAGTTTATTTTCAAATTTATAAGTAAAATTATAACTGTTGTTAAGATTGAACTTTATTGCATTTTTAAACTTTAATTTTTTGAAGAGAGAGTTCTTTTAACCACAATTCACACGATTTTGGAAAAAAAAAAAAAAAAAAAAAACTTCTTCGCCTGTTGGTTTATGAATTTTCACCAACCAGTATCGGTATCATAAACACCATTCACATTTTCAGCCGCCTGGCTTGCATTTTCGTCTTCATCAAAGAAAAACTGTAAAATGTGCAGAATTTTCTCTTTGTTTAATTTTGTTTAGAATTTTTAGCCCAGCCTTTATTTAATACTTTATTTATAAAAAAATTTCTTTCTCCAATATAAAACTTTGATAAAAATAAGAAAAAATTACTCCTAAAAAAAATAAGTAGTACGAAATAAAGGCGTGGCTAAAATTACTCCGGAATAAATTAAAATGTTGGCATTTATGTATTTGGGCTACGATTTCAAATCTATTGAAGAGAATTTCAAGTTGTATTATTCAACAGGAAAATATTTGAACGTGGTCTTATTCAGTACCTTATTTTGAACATTTTTGCACTTTATATTACTCATGTATCTCTAATAGATAAAGAATTAAACCGCATTTCAATCTTTTGGGATATCGTGTTTAATTTTTAATTTAACAACACCATCTATTAGTGGTGTGTAATCCAGAGCTGCCAACCTAATCTGGCAAATTGTTAGTACCGCCCCTTTTTCAGCACCAATAAAATTTTAGAGTGATTCTCTTCAAATATATTCACGATGAATTAAGATAAAAAATACTCTAAAATTTAAGTGGTGTAGAAAAGGGGGCGGTACTAACAATTTTCCAGATTAGGTTGGCAACTCTGGTAATCAATACAGATACTGTTCTTTTTTTTTTTTTTTTTTGGGGGGGGGGGTGGCAGAATGTACGTTACTGTACGTTTTTAATACGTTCCAACAAAATTTAAAAGTTTTATGGTACCGCTTTGATCAGGTACACACTTAAAAGAATTTCAAAGCACTGCGTTATATGAAAGCTTTTTCTTTGAAATATAATTTACCCTTAACGCAATAATTTATCCCTTAGTCTGCAAAAATCATAATGAAATTGACATACATTTATTATTCATATGCACGAAAAATTTTTTTTTAGAGAATATAGTAAGATTAGCATTAAAAGTTACAGGGCCACAGAAAAATATTCGGTTACATTAAGGACCAATATCGGAAATAGCTAGAATAGCATTTTTGTTTGCGTTAAGTGTTTTCAATACTTTTTAACAATGTTTAAGAGTTATTATGATTTTTTAAATTAGTCTATCTATGTGTCTTTCTCTCCGTCTGACTACCCACCTGTCTACCTACACGTCCGTCTATCTACTTCGACCCTAGCGTCTGTACATATTCCCAGAATATCTTCAGAATTATATGTAATATTAAAGTTTACTGTGAAATGTTTTCAATTTAAAATGGTATAAATAACATAAATAACATTAAAAGGGTATAAATAAATGGCTTGTGTGTAGGGACACCGAAAACAATGCTAATGTATTGCTTTTTATGAGAAGTGTTTTTAAAAATTTTATTATGTAAATTGGTACTGCAGAAATTAAATTGAAATTGACATTTATTGTTTACATGCAAAATAAAATGCTTTATATGGAATATGATATGATTAGCATTGAGATTTATAGGGATACACCAAAATATTCAGATACGTTAAAGGCTACATTTGAAAATTGCTTGATTTGCATTTCCGCCTGTGTTAAGTGTTTTCAATACGTTTCAAAAGTTTTTAGGAACGATTATGATTTCAGTTAGTCTATCTGTCTACATTTCTGTCCTCATATATCTGTCCCTTGTGTTATCACGTAGGTAAGAGTACATTGAAAATTGGCCGTTGCAACGGGTGCATACATTTGGAAAGTAAAATAATCTATGCGGACAGCATGAGTCCTTATTATCTTTATTAATTTACGAATTATAATTTTGAAATTCATAAAATAAGTACATACATCAAGATATCAGTGATTCAATGCATAATGTATGGTGTAAGAATTCAAAGGCCGTTCTACGTTTAGATTTAGTTTAGTCATGAATATTCCACTGAATTCAGAGCAGTATGGTTGACAAATGAATATTCGATGACACGAATTTTGCAGAGTGTTTCCATATACTGGCAGATTTAGATCAATTCAGTATCGACATTATATAAAGTAATCACTTACTACCGTAATTTCTGGTAGATACCCCGCAGGTTAAATAATCCAGTTTTGCACCAGAAATTGCAATTGATAAATAAATATATATTTGTACGAGCTCTTCCTTCGAAAAAATATAGATTTCTCTATTAAGTAAAATTTCTGGTGGAGAAATGACATATCTTATCTGCGGGTTATCTACCAGAAATTACGGTAATTTACTTAATAAATTGATTTTGGAAAAGGAAGTTCGTTAATTAAATCCATTAAAACTTTGCAACATAAATATGCTCTTAATGTTAAAATAACAAAAAGGTTCTGGACTTCCATTAAATTTTCTTATTTGGTTTTACAGTTACTCAGTTTGATATAGATATTTTTAGATATAAACTTGCCTACCCTCCCCTTTTTCTTTTTCTTTTTTTTTGAGTAAATGTAAGTATTTTATATAATAAATTTTTTTGTAAGAAGTTAAACTTATTTTGTGATTATAGAAAACATTAGATGAAAAATCTTCTATTATAACTTCCGTACTATATTCTTCCGGCTTTCAGAAATCTTTACTAATATACTTTCAGGTTTTATAACATAAAGAACATTTTCGTTTTAAAAAATAAAAGTTTTTTTAAATATAGTTATAAAATTTTGTTTTAAACTCAGTTCGAATTTATATAATGCAGGTTTTCTTTCTATTTTTATTCTTCAGTCTTAAATTTAATTTATATATATATATCTTGTCTTTATTTTAATATGTTATAAGTTTATATATATATATATATATATATATTTTGTTCTGTCACTTAATCATCCCACCAATAATCATTTAGAATTACTAATCTAGTAGTTATGACATCAGTTAGTATCCATTTGTCATAAATAACTGTTATAAGAATCTATTAAAATATGTATTAATAAATAACGTAATTCATATATACATGAAAAATTCAAATAAATCGTCCTTAAATCAGTTTCTAATGATAAATGGAATTACGATAATATTTTTTAAATGAAAAATCTCCGCCCAATAACATTCCTATTGTACATTTAAAAGCAAACTTTAATCATACACAGCGTTACAGCATTATCTCCTGCTATTTGTTCAAAACCAAATAAATCAGCAATGTTTTATGTTATAAAAAAATTCTCATATTAAGTTTGATGCGATTATATAAAACAGATACTGATATTTAACTTTTATACATATACAGAGCTGCTAACCTAATCCGGCAAATTGTTTGTACCGCCCATTTCTCTACACCACTTAATTTTTAGAGTATTCGTTTTCTTTATTCGTCGTAAATATATTTAAAAAGAATTACTTTAAAAATTAAGTGGTGTAGGAAAAGGGGCGGTACTAACAATTTGCCGGATTTGGTTGGCAGCTGTGCATACACTGAAAACATACTTGCCAACATATTGTGGGAAGAAGAAGGCGGGTTTAACAATACTAAGTGATGTTGGCAAGTATGTAAAAGCGCTGTACTAGGAGCACCTTTTGGGCGATAAATAACAATTACCGTAATTTCTGGTAGATACCCTGCAAGTTATAGAAATCCAGTTTTGCACCAGAAATTTCAATTGATAAATAAATTTATATTTGTACGAGATCTTCCTTCGACAAAAGTATAGTTTCTCTATTAAATAAAATTTCTGGTGGAGAAATGACACATCTTACATGCGGGTTATCTACCAGAAATTACGGTAATATATTTGGTTTAAATTTTGTTAAAACAATACAAATTTCGTACTTTATTTCCCCCTTTTGGATCTTCATAACATAAGTATAAAAAATTTTAAATTTTGTGGGGAAAATTTCTTTGCTGTGCATTATTCATCTTTTCAAATATTATTTCCATTTTATCACTTGCGTATACTTTATCTTAAGAAAAATTAAGAACAATATGCATTTTAAATTATTCTTTATCACAACTTCTAACCTTCGATATCTCATTTAAAGAATGAATTGAAAAATAATCTTAAAGATTATGCCAGTATGCTGAGAATTCCATAAATTATTAATAAAGACAAGGTCTGGTAAGAGTATTTTGTTGTTTGACATGTCAGGAATAATTTTGGTAGCGAGAGAATCATATAATATTTATTTTCTCGCTATAGATTATCAGATTTCTCTTTTGTTTTAAAACATATTATTCTCGAAGAGAAATATAATATACTTACCATAAGTTATATATTACCCGCAAACGTAATGTTTTTGCTTAAGATTTCCCTTGAAGATTGTGGTTACGTTTGTAACATGTAGTGTATATATGTAAATAGGAATATCTTAACATTCGTTTAAAATGCCTTAAATCATATATTCTTCTGTTTTTTTCTTTTACTTTCCAAACATATAATATAAAAAAAAGATTATCATCATGAAAAATCCTATTAAGAGACTTTGGTATACGTATATATATATATATATATATATATATATTCTGTGTTGTTCTGAATTTATTTCTGATAATGTTACGGTGATGTGTGTATACAGAGACGGCAAAAACAAGACAGTCTTGCCTCTAAGGCAGTAGCAAGTTTTTTTTTTGCATCTGAAGAAGAAAGGCCACGTCTTTTTGAAACCGATTGTGCTGTCTTTAAATTTTAAACATTGAGTTGACATCAGTTTGCGAATTTAGTTTTGTGTAGAAATTGATTCTTAAAGACAGAAGTAGGTTCTATTCAACGAATACATTTCATTTAATGACTATTAAGCCCGTAGATATAGCCTGTAATGATGTCAATAAAAAACGCTGTCGACATTTTAGCAAGTAGAAAGTAATTCTTCTAGAAATAAGCAAGTTTTAATCGACAAATGAACTTCATGTAATTAATATTCAGTAAACAATTGAATAAATATCTTTTTTGTGCTAAAGAAATTAATATTCTTGAAACAATCCAATGAAATGGTCATTTTTACTACAGAAATCAAATAAACATTGTTAAATAAGCACAGAGCATAAATTTCTCTAAATAAGGAGCAACCGAATATTTCGAAGTCTGAATGGAATTTGAATTCATCGAAAGTATTGTCAGTGGTTTGTGAAATTTTCAAAACAGTTCTGCGCGAGAAACCAATGCGCCATTACAAAATTTCTATAATTAGACTCCCATTGAAGTAAAGTTTCGAAATTTTATAAATCTCTTACTACTATTTTTCGCTACGTTTGAATGCTTAATTTGAGACGTTAAGTCAAAGCCCCACCTTCATGGAAGAAAAAATCATCTGTTTCCCCTTTTACTGTAATACCGACTAGAAAGTAACACGTTAAGATATAGGCAAGTTCCAGTCTACAATCATCAACAATCACTCTTTTTTTTTATTTTTTTTTATTTTTTTTTATTTTTAGTTTTGCGAATCACGTATAGAATTTTCGAAGAATTTAGTTCTGCACAATAAATCAATGAATTTTTCCACAATATTCCACAACTCTGTTATTATTGAAGCTAGTGCTTACAAACTTTGGCAACCCTAAACAGCAAATTT
The DNA here is from genome assembly GCA_963930645.1 of Salticus scenicus. Lineage (NCBI taxonomy): Eukaryota > Metazoa > Arthropoda > Arachnida > Araneae > Salticidae > Salticus > Salticus scenicus. Next base: position 259,179,189 of record OZ005653.1, read on the forward strand.
TCACTAAATTCGTCCGCCAAGTCGACAAATTCGAAGCCAAGATAAAAAATCTACGCTGGCTACTTATTTGCGGTATGGCGAGATTAGCAATAAAATTTTGTGGAAAATGTTATTTCAGGATAGACAGAAACACGTTCTCAATTTTAACTGAGTGAATTATTTGGTAAAATTTATCGTCTCCCACCATTAATTTTTTCAAAGAGAATTAAACTGGGCCATCTATACTCGAATGATTTTCATTGTACTCTAAGCCAATGAGGTATTCTGTAACAAGCCGTTGAGTACCATTCCTGAAAAAAAAAAAAAAACCTTAGTATATTTGTCTCTGTGGTATATGTAATCGAATTATCGTGAGTTTTTTTGTTCGAGTAGCATTTTTTTTTTTTTTAATGAATATTCGTAGACTAGAACCTGCCTGTTTATTCACGAATCAATTACACAAAACTGTCAATGTTTTCATAAAAATATGTATATCCTTATGGTTGTGTAAGGAAGTCATGTGGTGTCCACATCAGATTTTTTTGTATTCTTTTTGTATCATTATTAAATATATATATATATATATATATATATATCATATTTAAGCAGGTAAATCTGAACATTGCCTGCATAAATTTATTATAATTTTTATAGAAATATGTGCCATGGAATGCAATGTTTTGGCATACCTTCGGGTGTCCTTATAAACAAACCAGTAATGGCATTCCTTACATTCAGTATTAAATCTGAATAACATATTTCAATTTCATTAAGGTTTGTGCAAAATAAAGGTACTAAAATATTTTTTATAGAAATACCTCTTATAGAACGTAATATTTTAGAATACTTTCGGGTGTCCCTGTACACAAACCATTAGTGGCATTTATTTTATTTTCAACAGAGACCATCCGATAGTGAACTTAAATAACATATATCCGTGTCAAGAAATGCCATTAATATCTACGGAAGTTAGAGCGTGGACAGGCAAATAGACAAACATAAATAATTTTCAACGTTGTTGGAAAGTGTTAATAAAAGGAAAAAATAATTATAATAAATGTTGGAAATGAAAGGAAATAAAATATAATTATACCACCTGCACACCATATTTATTTTAAATCTTTCTAACATACTCAATGTGGAGAAGAATGAATAACTCATCACAAACATTATTAAATTTAATGTAACATTCCTTTAATAGAAAGTAAATGTTGAGTATTTTTTTATTAATTTTATAGAAAAATGTATATACATTTTAGTTCGAAGGATTTTTTTTTCCATGAAATTATACTTATTTGGGGAATTGAAAAAGTTATTACATTAATTTTAAAAGTGGCTGTAAATCAATTTATAACCATGGAATATATTAAGTTTTAAATAATTTCAACTGTGCTAAATGGATTGGTAAATTATAAACATTTAAAACCTCAGAAATGTTTAAGTATTATGCTATCGTGTACCCAAATTTTAAAAATTATTGAAACGGAAATCATTCATTCTTTCAATTAAAACATAAAAGAATAAATTTTGGCCACTTTCATAAATTTTATTGTTGCTGACATTGGCGACTAATTTTTATTTCTATTACCCGACTATCATTGATAACGAAGGTATTATAATTTTATAAAATTTCTATATCGAGTTTTTGCTTGATTTATATGTTTTACGGTCTTCTGACTGCAATATATATATATATATATATATATTTAATAAATAAGTGGGCATATGTGTGTGTGAATTTGTGAAAAAAAATGTTGAAATTAGTACTCAAACCTATGTGAGTAACAAATAATTTGAACGAACACACCAACTAAATTGAAATCTATTTCTAGAGATTTCTCGATTTTTTTTTAAATATATAAATAAATAAAATAAAACAAAATAAATGCATAAATAAAATCAATTACTTTTAAGTTAATGAAAATAAAATAAAATATTGCAAGACAACAGCTTAGATTAAAAAAAGAAAAAAGAAAATAAATTTTTAATATTATGATTTGAATTATTCATGAACAGCTGTAGATTCTCTTTTTATACTCTGAAATTGATTGCGAATTTTTTTAAAAAAATAAATATTAGCCTTACACATAAATACATTTTTTTAAAAGACGTGATAAAATAAATAAAAAATGCTCACAAAAGGTATAAAAGAGAAACATGTTTTAATTTAATCTACAAAATTTCTACTAAACTTAATTACATGCAAAATGGGATTATAAAATATTTTTGATTCATTAAACAAATATAAAAATGCATTGCACTTGAATGGAAAAAATTTTTAATTATTTTTTATTTATTTGTATTTTTTATTGCATTTATTTTTATTAATAATGAAGTGACGGAAACAATGACGGTTTAATGTCTCTTTTTATTGCACTGTCATAAATACTTCATAAATAAGAGATAATCAGAATGTTGAATAACGTTGAAATAGAATGCACTCTTAAAATCATTTTAATAGCATGAGATAATCTGAATAAAAGTGAAAAATTCTGTTTGAATGTTTCTTTATCCTTAATGAATAATTTGAAATGTAATACGATTTATTATTCACTTAGAGATAAATTTGGTTATTTTTTGTAATGTAAGATAATAAAGTACATCTGCGTAAAGACTGTTTTCCAATTTTTTTGGGGCCGCGGTAGCCCAGTCGGTAGAGCGCCGGCCTCGTAATTGGTTCGGTACTCGAGCCGGCCAAAGACCGTCGTGTGCACTAATGGTGGCTGGTGGACGTAAAATCTGTCGAGGCCGCAATGTCGTCCATGTTCTAATCAAAAATTATACCTCTGGGGGTCACCGAAGCGGGAGAGTCATCCCTTCCGTGGAGGATCAAAATTGTGATGGCATGTCTCCGGAACACCTCTAGGGGTGTGTCCCGGACCGTCACTAATTGCCCATCTGCGCAGCACTAGTGCGACGTAAAACCCAACCATCCAACCATCCATCCAATTTTTTTGTAGTTTTATTTAATTCAAATTTATTGTATAAATAATACTAGTGACATGTTTTTACTTTTAGGCTTTAAAAATTATTGTTTGAAGAAATAAAACGAGAGGGATCGCTTTTATAACTGTCAGAAACTCTAAAATGTTGATCACAATTTTAATCTAAATATGTAATGACCAACACTAATATTTCTTCTACATTTTCCTAAACCAAATTTACGCAGTGCTAATTATTTATTATTTTTTCCCAAGATAAACGCAGATGATTTACAGCTAGAGAAGTATAACATTCAATAGTTAAACTTAAAAACACAATCAACCAATAGGAAGACTTCCCCTTTGCCCTACTTTCAGTCTTGCTTTTGGCTCTAGTAGTAAAAAATTTTTTTTTCACCTGAAGAAGAAAGACCACGTCTATAACTAGTAGTTTTAACTTTAATTTTATGGTATGTGAAGAAGTTTTCATGTTTCACTATTTATTATTTACAGTTGTTCTTTAATGTGTTATAACACTTAATGTTCAAAGAAAGTTAATTTTGTACCGACGTATGAGAAAATGTTTTTACTTTCTTCTACATGTGTATGTGTAAGAAGAAAGTATTGGATTCGGGAAATTTTACGAACTGCGATTTTTGATGGATTTACACGTTTTGATATTTACTGAAATAGATTTTACCATTTTTAGAAAATGTCTGTCTGTGTGTCAGTGTGTGTGCATCATACACTTTTATGGATGCTGTATCTCACGAACTAACATACGAAAAACAAAACTCGGCATGTAGTTACATCTTAACTGGCACTGATTACATTTTGAGATTTTTTTCTCAGTGTGGGTCAGAAAGCTTCTCATTTATTATTATATGTAGAAAAATGATATAGGTGAAAGGCACAAGAAAATTTAGTACATATGGTCCATGTTGCCAAAATTTTTTAATTCAATATTTTCCATTTATTTTTAATTGTAACGGTTGCCTAATTACTTCGAAGATTAATCGTCTAATATGTATATAAAATATCACTTTTCAAAAGTATTAGTTGTTATTGAATAATAAGGTACCTAAATTCGCAACACTACACGTGATATTTGATATTTTAAAATCATTCAGTAAGATTTGGATTTGTATAAATTAATTTTAATTACCCATTGTACTCTAGATACGAGGAACTTTGACATTTGCAAAAATTTTCGAACAAAGATTTTTGACAGTTTTACACATTTTGAGTTATAAAAAATCTTGAAATGTGAAAATAAATGTTGTGTCGTTTGTAACTTAGACTTTTAGATGTTTTGTTAGATTGTATAGATGTTATCACAAGAATGAGTAATCGTAAGCAAGTCAGACCCACGTTAAAAATATTATAGACGACACATTTCGGACAAAACAGCTTATCTCGAAATATTTAGAAGTTATTCTAGAGTTATGATTTTTCTAATACGGCAGAATACGGTAAAAATTTGCATTAACGTGTATTACGTATATTACGTGAATTATTTTCCTTTTAAAGCAGGCAAATTAGTTTTAAAATATTTTTATGGTACTGAAATGAACCACATTGAATATTATCATTCTCTACAGAAAACTTAAATAGATCTAGGGTAGGTGCTCCAGTGATTAGCATGCTCCAGTAATTGACATCAATCCAGAAATAATTAATAAATAATAATAATAATAGAATCATTTATTTTACATATAAGAATTTTAACATTTTATGTCAAACACTGGAGCATAGGGTGCTAATAACTGGTAAAATGAATAACTAGCAGTGTAAAACACTGGAACATAGGGTGCCAATTACTGATAAAATAAAAAACTGGCAGTGTCAATTATTGGAATATTGAGTGGGTGTCAAATAAAAATTCGTAAAAAAAAAATAAAATTGTTGTTATCAAATTTATATATTTTAACATGTATGTGGTTCTGAATGTCTTTCATACCATATGTACTAACTTAAGATTTCTAAAACTATTTTCTGATGACTAGAACATTAAAAACCTCAGAGATTGCTCTAAAAGTGTCAATCACTGGTGCACTTACCTTATTTAGTAAGTTTTTAGATTTATCTAGAATGGCAGATTCAGGCAATGTTTTACATCAAATTGTATTATATGAATTATTTCAAAAGAAATGGCAAGGGACTTCATAAAGATTAAAATACGCAAATGACTTCAATTAAGCTGCGAATTTTGATAAAGTAATATATATGAAATATGATGAAATATAGCCTATTGCGTGGAGTATCAAGTCTCCGATCGGGCTTAATCATCAGGTGAATCTTTTTCTGTTATCACAAATAAATTTTGAAGTATGTTAGAAATTTACGAGAACAAATATATAGAAGAGGAGGAAACTTATCCCAAGTTGGGGGGGGGGGGGGGAATTACACTCTTCGACCAGATCTAACCACCACTTGGACCGATTACTTTTATGGATAATCAAAATCTACATTAGAAATTTATAAGAGCAAATATATAACAGGTAATTGAGAAATACCACCTTATTCCAACAGGTTTTCAATAGAAAGATCTAAAATAGTTATGTTAAGAAATTATATATTTGAATATATAAAGCAATCTCTTTCATGTCACAAAGAAGTAAAATATTGCTAGAGGCCAAATTGTAAATTTTACACAATTAATTTAATATATATATATATATATATTTATTTAATTCTGAGTTTGAGTTTAGGTTCGATTCGGCCCGAGTCATCTTATTTCTGATTAGGACGTTCAGAGTCATTTAAATTTAAATTCTTATACTTACACTTCTTACATTACACTGTTAAAAATTTGGTGTTAGTTTGAACCAAAATTTGGTACTGAAGTAGCTGGAACAACCTGAGCGATTAATCTTTTACCATAATTTGTTAATTTTACGTTGAACGAAATATTGGTATTATGTTTTGAATAAAAAAACAAAAATAATTATTTGACCGTGACGGGGATCCATCTGAAGACCTTCTTGTCTCAAGTCAAACACCCTAGCACTGTGCCACGAAAACATGGAGAATTTTAATGTTGGACAGTTCTGTTCTTTCTTAGAGAATGCAATGCCTTTTTCAGATATAATATTATATGACAGAATGATAATGAAATAACTTGAATGTTGAAAGAATCTATGCCACCTGTACGTTCGAGTGTTTCTTCAGGCATAGGTGTTGTTACTCATGGCAGGGCTCTTAGGAGCCATTTTTCAACAGGACAGTGCTTAGACATACACAGCAAGGGTGTCATAAGGTTACCTCCGCTACAATACTACCCTTCCCTGGCCTGCTCGATTCCCAGATCTGTCACGAAGCTAGTACATCCGGGATCACTTGGGACAGCAATTCACACAGCCTATGAGTTTAGACGAATTAGGGGTGCGTTATTAACAAATGTGGAACGAGATGCCGCACGACATCATACGGGGCTTGTTTTGGCTCAATGCCTGCCCATATCGCATCGTGCATCCACGCTAGAGGTGGATCAACAGGGTACTAAATCCTCCATTCTTTCATAATTTTTCCTATAATAGATGATCATTTCGCTTTGGTTTTAAAACATTTACTTATATCAACGTTGCACTTACGTATGTAAAATTTCTTTTCATTCTGACAAATATTTCTTGGTGAGCAAATTTTTATAGCAATGAGTGTACGTACATTCGTATTTTCTCCGTTGGTTGTTTGGGTTTAACGGGGGAATGGCACTGCGCAGTCACAATTTTGATCCTCCACGGAGGGGAAGGCTCCCCCACTTCGGTGCCCCCCACCAAAAGAGGTTATAATTTGGATGGGCGTATTTTCTCGGAAATTCATTTAGAACTATTTAACTAAGTAGGGCAAAGCAATCAATACATAGTGTACCTATGAATAAATATCCAGGTAATTAAATGTAACTTTAATGCCTTAATGATTAAAAATTCATAGGAAGTCATATGTTATTCATTATTTATGAAATCATAATGATTTATGTGTGATTGTGTTGTATAATGTTTTTCCTAATATTTTGTAAACTCGATTAAAAAACATAAATATTTAAATAATTCATACTTTTTGTAGCTTGCTTTTTTTAATACAGTGATGCATAAATGGCATGAAGTTTTACTATATATTCAAGTATAATGTAAAACTAACGTATGCATTTTTTCCCCTTCTTTAATGTACCATAAGCGTGCATATTTCTACATTAAAGTTTGCCAGCAAATTTGCTACTAAAAAACTGTGTTTGCCTGTATGTGCATGTAGCTTTATCTTGATTATCTAATAAAGTCTTTTTATCTTTACGTAAACTAGAAATAAAACATATTCCCACTATGTTTTATTTCATGTTCGGTTTCCAACAATTATTTAGTAAATGTGCTCATATTTTGAAAGATAATTAACACATTTGTATTTTGATTGCAGTATGCTATGTCTGATGAAGTATGCCAATTTTTCTGAAAATGTCTTTGCTCTGGGTGTAACACCCTACGTATATAGTTATAATTAAGTAGAAATTCTTTTTACAATGCTTTAAAAAAGAAAAACCATTATATCTCCATGAATATATGTGTTAGACTCTTAAAAATTTATACAGATAATAAAAAAGTTCCTCTTAATCACATGCTACAGCCAAAATGAATTTAAAGCATTACTTTTCACAGAGTGATCTAAAACTAACATTTTGATTTTTCTTTAATTTTTAACTAGTCCCTTTTTCCTTTTCAGGACCCAACTCTTACTGAAATATATGAGGTATAAGGTGTGCTTTACGCTACCAAAGTTTCAAGATGATTCCAAAAGAACTTTTGTAGATATTTGGCAAAATGTCTAAATCCAAATGTGTGTAAACACTAATTGGTAGGTAGTATATAATAATAATAATAATTCATTACAATTATCAAGCACCAGAAACGAAGACCAGAATAAATAAATATAGATACACATAAACTAGAGCGTGTTAAACAAGTCTTACTGGCACCCATCTCCCCCAAAATCATTGTATGACCATTTAGTTAAAAAGTGGAAAATTAAAATGAACATAATAATTACTGAAAAAAAAAATTAAAATAAATAAAATAAATAAATAAATAAGCAAGAAAACTATTAAAATTTTAATTATACTACGTATCAATAACATAACCCTAATTTTTAAGCTTAGTATTGTACAGAGATATTTAAAAATAGAGGGTAATTATAAAAATAGAGAATTAATTTTAAAAAAATGTACTGAGCAATCCAGTATCTATCTATCTATCTATATATATATCTATGTATATATATATAGGGGAATGTCTCCTGTTATGGGCATTCTCCGGTTATGGGCACCCCGCCATATTTTTTAACAAAAAGCTAATATGGTGGATTTGAATACTGTCAAACATGTATTGTGACAGCACGCAGTATTTGTGCTAACACCAAAATGAATAGATGCATTTTCTTAGTAAGTGTAAGCACCGATATAAAAAATCTGAGAAAGGCGACACAAAAGCGATTTGTGAATATTTTCAGAATGCGATAAATCGAAGTGAATTAATTCAAAAATGTAAATGAAAGGTATATTTATGCAGTATTTTCCTTATAGTATTCTGTGATGCAATATCGAATTTAATCAAAATGTGGACCGGAAATTGCTTTTTCTGCCATTATAAAAATGGCTGCCATTCCCGGTTGTGGGCACCTTCATGTAACCATTTGTGGGCACACTTGTTTTTTTTTTTTTTTTAAACGTATGTTTGACTTACAAACTGTGGAATATGGTCGTTTATATCGAAATGACATATTTTATTAGTGTTTATATGTATGTTTAGGCTTTTTTAGCAATGTCAACCTCGAAAAAGTCAACCGATCCAAAAGAAATGGATTTAAATGCGCTGGTTAAAGCAATTTAAGATTGCTTAGTGGATAAGAAATGCATAAAATCAACTGCTCGAGAATATGGATTTCCTTGCAATTTATCAACCAGTCAAATAATTAACGTACAAAAATGTTTAGAATATATTGATAAACTATAATAATGTAAAATCGAGACAAAAATTAAAAAATTCAGTGACATTCAGTGTTTAAAATAATAATAATAACAAAAATAAAGTTTTAAATTTTATTTATTTTTTAAATTTTAATAATTTTCGAGAAAATTTAATATATTTAATATTGATATATTTCAATGCACTCGAACGCAAATTTTCTTAACTCTAGGACAGTAAATTTAAAGACTCAATTTCATCAATTTTCAACGTCCATAATTCCCTTAACATTTTAAGGTACACTGCAGAAATTTTGTATGTCATTTTATCAGTGTATGTGTCACATACGTTCATTAGTAATTTTTTTCTTTGTCAGAGTCTTATATAAACGTAATTTCTGTAATTCTAAAAACTGATTTCTTTAAAATTATGAAATGGTTAAATAAAAATATATTAAAATTAAAATTAATAAAAAAAATCTGGGATATCTTTGTAATTTACAAACTTTGTCCATGATTGATAGTTAAAGAATTAAAACTAAAGATTATTATTATTATTATTTATTTATTTATTTATTTATTTATTTATTTATTTATGCGTGTGTGTATACATTGTAGATTTGTTTTTGCATTCAATTAATAATAAAAAAAAAAATAATAATTTTGCCTCTTTGCTGCAGTGGCTGTTAGTATGTATGAAATACATCCCCAATGTTACATGTACATATTTTTGCATATTGAAGCGTAAGATATTTCACTGGCTATGTCATGAATAATTTACGGGATAATTACTAATTTTTCGTCATCATTATTATTTATTTATTCATTTTACTTTATTTTTTTTGCAGGACATTATAATTTTTTTAATATTTTTAACATGCTGCTGGAGTTAAGCTGGTTATCGCAGCCACAAAAGTAAAGTCATAGGCGAAAAATGACCTAACTACTATGGCGCCAATTTCCAAAAGTTGCCAAAAGTGTCTTATACTAAAGTTGTTCCATTTTGACGTTACATATTGGAAAATTACAAGTTTTAAATAATGAATAAATTGCAGGCCACAATGTCAAAAATGAATGATTGCTAATTTCATTGTTGTGTCTTAAAACTAATATTTTTAGTTTTTCTCAAACAATGATTTAATTGTTGTTTCCAACAATGGTCCAATGATATGAAATGTACTGTTGCATGAAAAAATTCTTTGAATCTTTCATCGATTTCAGACTTTGTATGTGAAATATTTTTTTGCTGCAAAGATTTGATTTATCTATTTCTTGCTAAAAAGTATCAAAGCAAACATTTTGCTGAATCTAAAATGTTTCCTAATGAGGTAATTAAAATACAATTTACTGATATCAAATTTAAGTAAATATTTCCATCAGCTCGTATCTTTGATGTCTAGGGATCATTTCAGTTTAATATTGGCATACTCACTTTCATAGATTATTTAGTATAGTCTCGATTAATTAATACAAAAATTAAAATAGAGGGTATAGAGTTAATATAGGATCCTTTTGACAACTTTAAAATTTTTGTTGTCATTTTGCCGATGAATTAAAACGCTTGTGGCAATTGCATATGTAAAAAACATGGCTAGAAACGTCCAAGCTACTTCGGAGCCGTATTTCAAACTTCGCGAAGGGAGAGATTCTATACTAAATATGTCCCATATACATAATATACATCATAGATATTGGTTATACTTTAAATTTTTAATAATTTTATACTAGTCTATTTCCTAGTTCCTTTGCATTGTGGCGATAAAGAGATATGCATGTATATATAAAACATAAGAACTGAAAACCATGCATAACAAGGTCAAAAAATCAAACATAAAAATCAGAAATAGCATATCGAATGAAAATTAAATGTAAATCTATAAGTAATATTGTGCGATAAATATATAAAATAGCAATAATAATAATTATACATTTCACAGTTACGTCAGTATTAATACTTGTAGTACTTAAAGACTTTAAAAAGGTACATTTAAAAATAATAATAATACATTACAAGAAAACTCAACGGGAGCAGAATTTATAGCATGCAATATACATTAAAAGGTTGAAGAGCTATTATTAGTTAATTCAATGATTGTATAAATGAACGATCAAATGTATATGATACCAGTACATATAGGATGTAACCATTAATAATAAAAAATGACGGTTAATAAAACATAAAAAAATAATGCATAAGGGCAGCATCTTGAATTTAAATGTCTATACAGAATATAAAGACTGTATATATTTCTGTACATTACAGGGGTTCTACAGATCATTTAATCCCGCGTTGAATATTTTCAATAAAACATTACTGAAAATATTATACTGTCTATTTTTTACCCATAATGCATAACGTGTATGAATTCTTTTATGTAACTCTATAAGCTAATTAATAGTTCTAGATAGAACATTTTCTACAGAAATCATAGTTGTAATTAAAAAAAAAAAAATCAGTGGAACATAATACACTGAAATTATTTTGTGTATTTGTGTACATTAATTATGAACACTATGAACTTTACAATCTATGCAACTAATTCTTTGTAATATATAAATGTTTGTAAAAAAAATTCTGGTGATTTTTATGAACAATACTGCGGTGCATATAGTTTAGATATACATAAAATAAAAGCATGCATACACATGTAATTAAAAAAGAAACTTTTGGAGTCTTAGATAAGTTAGTCTTAGATAAATTTTATAAAAACGGTGGTGAAGTTGATAAGAATTGAATCATAATTTGCGGACTTTTAACATCATACTAAATGGCATAGTTGGAATCTGCTCAGCTCCCCATCATACATTTGTTCTCATCAATTTCTATTTAAATCATACTATACTGCATACTCAAATAAAGAAAGTTTACCGACTACTCAACATTCTCGCCGAATGAAACACCCCATCCATTAAGCTACCCATTTTTTGTTTCGATACATTTACCTAATTATAAATTGTTGTTTAATTTTTATTAAGGTCAAGCTTCTTATTTCACTTTCTATGCAAATTCACTGTATTTCTAATGCCCATAGAATGGAAGCTTATGTGAAATACTGCCCTATTCTCCCACATTCAGAAAAGAGTAAATTTCGAATAACATGCGAAGGCTTTAAAGTAGAATATTTATAGTCAGTGATATTCATGCCAGTATCATAAATGATAGTTTAAATCTGGTCGAATACATTCAGGCGGAAAGTAATTTTCATAATATCTACATTCATGCGAAAATTTGCCCTATTCTCCCATGTTATGGAAATCGTAAATTTCGAATAACCTACGAAATTTTCAAACTAGAACATTGATAGTCATTACTATTCATGCCAGTATCCTAACTTGTCCAATATCTTTGCTGTGAAAGTAAACCTCATTAAGTTCGCTTATGCGAAATTTTACCCTATGCTCCCATGTTAAGAAAATTGTAAAATTTTTAATAACTTATGAAGTTTCCAAATTGGAATCTCGAAAACTGACTAATCTGACACCACATCAACTTTGTATTTTTTCAAATTCTCCAAACCTTAAAACGCGTAAAAAAAAAAAAAAAAAAAAGACGAGAAAATCGAGGTTGAAAATTTTCACGTATGCCTAAGTTTTTTACTTCTATAGTATGATGGAGAACAAAAAATAAAGATAAGAAGTTAATAAAAACTCGATTAATAATTTGATAACGAACGTTAGATCCAAATTTTATGTTCATATATACTCATTTATTTAAGAGTTATGAGTAAAAGAAGAAAACGAGAAAACATGCTGTTTAACTTTTGGAAACCAGCGTAATTTAGAGTTGAGAACACACTGTTCTGCTCAGTGTTTATTCAATGGGCAAAGTTAAGATATGGTTAAGAACTCATCTTACAAGGAGAGGTCACGACATGGAAAATTCAGATCGGGACGAAACTCCGCGGGATTGCAGTATACTATGAGGGCAACAACATATTAAAGCAGTAGGACCCACTATCCACAAAATTTCAAGAAAAAAGCATTTAAAGTTTCAGTAATCTTTAAATACAAGTTATTTCGCAAGCGAACAAGCGCCCCAGTGGTGTGATCCTAAAGCGCGAGTCTGCTAGCCAGACGGCTCGGGTTCGAGGCTACCTCTAGGCTACTTTTTTTTTTTTCTTTAACTTTTTATGTAATCTAAACTTTTTATTTTTTTATGCTTTATTTTATAATTCAATTCAAAATTTGAAAATTTTAATAAAATATTATTTAATTTTTTTCAATATAAAATAAATAAATTTTTCTATTTTTAATATTTATAACATAAAAATACAATAAATTTCTATAACTTAAAAATTAAATTTTAGTTTTATTTTAACTGTAAAATGAGGTAAAACTAAAGAAACTGTTTTTGATTATTTATCGAAATTTTTTTTTTTTTTTTTAGGTATGCTTGAAACAATAAAGTTGTAAATATTAAAAATAGAAAAAGTTATTTTATACTCAAGAAAATTAAATAATTTATTAAAATTTTCAAATTTTGAATTGAATTGTAAAATAAAGTAAAAATAAATAAAAAGTTTAGATTACGTAAAAAGTTAAAGGAAAAAAAAAAAAAAAAAGTTGTCTCGAGGTAGCCTCGAACCGAAGTCATCTGGCTAGCAGACTCGCGCTTTAAGATCACACCACTGGGGCGCTTGCTCCCTTGTGAAATAACGTATATTTAAAGATTACTGAAACTTTAAATGCTTTTTTCTCGAAATTTTGTCGATAGTGGGTCCTACTTCTTTAATATGTTGTTACCCTCATAGTATACTACAATCCTGCGCAATTTCGTCCCGATTTGAATTTTCCATGTCGTGACCTCTCCTTGTTAGATTAAATATGCTTCCATTTTGTATTCGTTTAAGAAATTAGATATTGCATGCAGAAATTTATAATCCTGATCAGAAATAATTTTAGCAATTTATATTTTTTTATTTATTTGGTTAGTTAAAAATGTACTGGTTATTTTTAACTAACTAATTTGGTAAATTAAAAATGGTTAGTTAAAAATGTACTGGTTATTTTAACTAATTAATTTGGTTAGTTAAAAGTGTTGTTAATTAAAATCAGAGTTATTTTAAATGTACTACAATTTATTTGAAAGAAATATATTTAACATTATTACTCACAACATACAAATATAAAAATTACTAAACTGAAAAATGTTTATTATTATTACCATGTTTTTATTAACTCACTTTCTTGTTTTTTTTTTTTTTTTTTTTTTTTTTTTTGTCCAGTACAAATCATTCAATATATTTTTAACTAACTTCTTGACTATCTAGACATTTGAAACTTTTAGAATAGATCAGAACACGATGACAATGCATTCTTTTAATACTGTTAGCCATCTTTAAGCAGAATTTAATTCATTTTCAGTAAATTTTAAAAAATCCGCAAGGTGGCGCTTCGATCGAATTCAATGTTTGCACTTTTGTGTAACGACATTTGACGATTTTGAAAACAGAATACATATGAATGTAGTTTGTTTACAAAAATATTGTGCAAAAATTAATATATATATATATATATATATACATATATATATATATATAAATCTAAGTTTATAAAGTCTGCGGATAGTGGAAACGACTAAAAAGGGATTAAAATTAAATAAACAGAAAATTTAAAAACATGGTACATAAAAAGTTCTTTTTATCTGTAATTATTTCTTATCTATTTTTCAGGAAAAAGTTTTCGACGAAAACCATCACGTCGAGAGTTGCTTTAGGTAAGTATTACTTTACTCTGTATCTTCCAAATGAATGGTCCAATTTCAATTCGGATTATTTTATTTTACTTTTATTATTTATTGATTTATTTTATAGTGTTGATTTAACCGAGATTAATTTTACCTATGTTAGGTATACATCTAAATAGATTTATTATTATTATTATTTAAAATGAGATTTTAATTTAAGCCATTTTTCGCTGATATTTTAAAATTTACAAGCTGCCAATCTTTGAAATTCTACCTTTTGATGAAAGTGTCCCACGCTTTTTGAATTAGTGCATAAAAGAAGCTTTTTTTTTTTTTTTTTTTTTTTAAAGTAACTTGGTATTTTAACCGGTTTTGACAAAAGAAAAAAAAACTTTTAAATTCGTTTGAAAATTAGAGATTTTATAGATTTTTTTTCTTTTTTTTAAATGCCACTTTTCCCCCCTGTACTGATATTTTAGATTTTACAAGATGTCAGTTTTACAACTTCTAAGTTACGTGATTTTTTTTTTTTCTTTGAGTCTAAAGAATTTTCGACCGATTTTTACAAACATTCAATATTAAACATAAATAATATTTAAAGTTCAAATTAAATATAAATGAATTCGCAGTCTAAAGATCGCTAAATTCCGTTGAAAATTAGAAGTTTAAAAATAATCATGATTTTTATTCATATTAAAAGCTGTCATACATTAACATTTTATGATACGTGAACTAGTATTTTTTTCCAACTGAAAATTACAGATTTTTTTAAAGAAGTAATTATTTACCAATTTCTCAAAGACTTTTTTTTTTCTTAACTAGCTTTACTTAAACTATAAATCTCATTCTAAAATTTTACATACTGTCGAACGTTGCTATACCAAAGTCGAAGGTTTTAGATTTTAACATCGATAATTTCATTGAATGACAGCAAAAGTGCCAGATAACAGTCCTCTCAAGTTATAAATATCCCATATAAGCCAGTAAAAACACCTATTGATTATATATGTTGAAAATTGCAAGATTGCGTAGAAAAGGGTACAGAATTTATAAAATCATATAAGATTGGTTAAATTTCGCAAATTTTATATTTATGAAGAACATAATTTAATTTCTTAAAAAAAAAAAAAAAAAAAAAAAAAAAAAAGAAAAGAAAAGAGAGAAAAGAAAAAGAAAGAAAATTAGAACAAAATTGGTGTATAACAACTACGCGACTTCCATTGACCTCTACTATACACACACTACCTACCTCTACTATACACACACTACCTTTGGACACTTTCGAATTCATGCGTTTTGTCAAAATCTAGAAAAGTTCTTTAAAAATCATCTTGAAATTTCGGTAATGTAAAGAACATATTATATCTCATATATTTCAACAAAAATTTTGTCCTGAAGAAGAAAAGAGGACCAGTAAAAAATAAAACAAAAGTCAAAATGTCGCCCTGTAAATTGTAATGCTTTAAATGCATTTTGGCATATAAAGCAAACATTTATAGGCATAGATGATTATGAAGATTTTTTTCATTATCTGTATAAATTTGAGGCTACCACATACATTCATAGAAATATAACTTAAAAAAAAAAAAAAAACACTTTTTTAGTTATATATAGTATATACTATCTATCCATAAGTATTTGGACACTTTCGAATTTTGATGTTTTGTCAAATAGCTGGAAAAGTTCTTTAAGAATCATCTTAAAACTTTAGTAATAAAAGAAACATCAAAATTGTAATGATAACCCTAAGGTTCCAGAAAATGTCATGCCCACTCTATTTTCCATTTCATAGAGTTCTACTGTTCTGTAAAGGCACACACAACAAAACATTTGAAATCGCAAAAGGAAGCACTCGCTGACGTTACGACATTTGTCGCAATTTGTCTGGTATAATGCTAGTACAGTTAAAACTGTGAATAACATATATTTCTTTTGAGATAAATGTGTTTTTTCTTGATGGAGGGAAAGGGAGAAATGATTTTTCACGTATATAAAAATCTGGATTTTGTAATTATAAAAGTGAACCATCTCCCCCCCACCCCCCCCCCCCAAAAAAAAAAAAAAAAAGAAGTTTTATCGATTTTATAAAACCCAGCATGTTTCTTTATGCATCTATTACGTATGTCAAATCGCAGGGACCCAACCAGAGACATTTTCTGCAGGGGGATAAGATGACTTTTGGGAAAATAAGACCAACTTATTAATTTGTTTCAATGGTCAAAAATGAAAATTTATTTAATTCCAAAGTATATAGGGAGACTCGAGTCCCCTAGCACCCGCCACTTTTTTGGTTACAAACTTACATAATTCCATTTCTAAGGAGTTAAATTTTGGATCAAGTTTTATTAAACATTTTGCATGATATAATAAGATTGACTAAAATTGAAAGATAAGTATACTTTTTTAATGTAAAATAAATACTTTTGTTAATAATATGTTTGTTGTATCTTATAGCAATTCACGAATCAATGAAGAAGTATCTTCCCTGGAGTTATATGATATTGGTCGTGCAGGAAAGCGTATAATTATAACTGATGATGACGAATTTATTTTGTTATTGCCTGAAGAAAAGAACATATTCATAATTAACGATGACGAATTTATTTTGGTATTGTCTGAAAAAAAGCCCAAGAAATTTAGGGCTATAAAAAAATTCCTTGCCAGTCTTCTTTGTTGTTGCAGAAAAGCTTCTTAGGGAGTTTATGCCTCATCCACAATAGTCATCTTATAACTTTCAAATATTTATAAAATTAAAAAAATCCAAGGAAAAAAAAAAAAAAAAAAAAAAAGAAAGAAAGAAATATGTTTGGTAAACCACCGATAAATTAAAATATAATGAGGAAGGATTTCCCTCACAGATATCGATTCTATCAAACATCATCGAGGAAGGATTTCCCTCACAGATATCGATTCCATCAAACATCATCGAGGAAGGATTTCCCTTGATGATAGTGAATTCATCAAAGTTCGATGAGGAAGGATTTCCCTCAATGTTCGGCAAGGAAGGATTTCCCTTGCTAGTATGAATCCATCAATTTTTGACGAGGAAGGATTTCCCTCGCAGACATGAAGCCATCTAAGATTGATGAGGAAGGATTTCTATCGTTTTGTACTTCTTTAAATAATTCACAAATAGAAAATAAAACAAACAATAGTAAATTATTTGACCTTTTTTGTGTCTCATATTTTACCATGTTTTTATTAACTTCGATTCTTGTTTGTTTGTGGGTTTGTTTGTTTGTGTGTTTGTCAGGGACAAATCTTGCAATCGATTTTTAACTAACTTCCCGACTAGCTAGATATTTGAAATTTTCAGGACAGCTCACAACACGGTGACAATACATTTTTCAAATAATTTTAGTCAACTATTTCAAGTCCCGCTGCCTTCGGCAGCGCTTATATGATTCGACAGAAAATTTATTTAACTAACTTCCCGAAAAGCTAGACATTTGAAACTTTCAGAATAGTTCAGAACAGGGTGAAAATGCATTTTCTTAAAACCTTTAGCCAACTGTTTCGGGTTCCCGCTGCCTTCGGCAGCGTTATCAGTAAAAGGCTTGCAATCGATTTTTCACCAACTTTCCGACTAGCTAGACATTTTAAATTTTCAGGACAGCTCACAACATGGTGACAATACATTTTTCTAATAATTTTAGTCAACTATTTCAAGTCCCACTGCCTTCGGCAGCGCTTATATGATTCGACAGAAAATTTATTTAACCAACTTCTCGACTAGCTAGACATTTGAAACTTTCAGAATAGTTCAGAACACGGTGAAAATGCATTTTCTTAAAACCTTTAGCCAACTATTTTGGGTTCCTGCTGCCTTCGGCAGCGTTATCAGTACAAAGCTTGCAATCGATTTTTCACTAACTTTCCGACTAGCTAGACATTTGAAACTTTTAGGACAGCTCACAACACGGTGACAATACATTTTTCTAATAATTTTAGTCAACTATTTTAGGTCCCGCTGCCTTCGGCAGCGCTTATATAATTCGACAGAACATTTATTTAACTAACTTTTACCGACTAGCTAGACATTTAAAATTTTCAGAATAGTTCAGAACACGGTGAAAATGCATTTTTTAAATACCTTTAGCCAACTGTTTCGGGTTCCTGCTGCCTTCGGCAGCGTTATCAGTACAAAGCTTGCAATCGATTTTTCACTAACTTTCCGACTAGCTAGACATTTGAAACTTTTAGGACAGCTCACAACACGGTGACAATACATTTTTCTAATAATTTTAGTCAACTATTTCAGGTCCCGCTGCCTTCGACAGCGCTTATATAATTCGACAGAACATTTATTTAACTAACTTCCCGACTAGCTAGACATTTAAAATTTTCAGAATAGTTCAGAACACGGTGAAAATGCATTTTTTAAATACCTTTAGCCAACTGTTTCGGGTTCCTGTTGCCTTCGGCAGCGTTACCAGTACAAAGCTTGCAATCGATTTTTCACTAACTTCCCGACTAGCTAGATATTTGAAACTTTCAGGATAGCTCAGAACACGGTGGCAATATATTTTTTTAATACTTTTAGTCAACTGTTTCAGGTACCTACTGCCTTCGGCAGCGTTCATATGATTCAACAGAAAATTCATTTAACTAACTTCCCGAGTAGCTAGACATTTGAAACTTTCGGAACAGTTCAGAATACGGTGAAAATGCTTTTTAAAAATATTTTTATGCAATTGCTTTGGGACCCTGCTGCCTTCGGCAGCGTTTCCAGTACAAAGCTTGCAATGAACTTTTAACTAACTTCCCGGCTAGATAGCCATTTGAAACTTTTATATTAGCTCAAAAGACGATAGCAAGGATTTTTTTAATACTTTTATCCAATTGCTGGGGTTCCGGCTGCCTTCAGTAGCGTTTATATGATTCAACAGAAAATTAAAAAAACATGGTTTATAAATTTTTTTTTATCTTATAATTATTTAAGATAGTGTTTTCTTCTTTTATTAATATATTACAAAACCGCCCTATATTTAAACTTGATGTAACGTAAATCTCATTATATCAAATTTTTATGAATCGTCACCGTCATTACATTTTTTTTCTTCTTAAACATATGTAAAATAAATAAATAAATCTGTATATCGAATATTTTTCGAGTTTCAGGACAATAGGCAGTTTTATCTTCCCAGAGGTTAATAAGTAATTGGGCTATAATGATTTATATTGTACGTTGATAAACAAACTGACTGTTTTATTTATTTTTTATTTTTTTAAGTGTTCAAGTGATAATGTTAAATTTTTTCGCTTCTTTGTCAACACCTTTTGCCTCCTACTTTACGCATTTTTACAAGTTTATTTAAAGTGAACTTGTGACGCAAGATAGTGTTTAAGGTATAAAACTGCACGAGTTTTTTTTTTCTTCCAGAAATATAGATAATATGATGGATGCTTTAAAAATCTAATGAGATGGATCGAAAAAAAAAACTAAACAAACTAGTCTCCATAATTTTTAACAGTTTGTATTATGCCATGCTTTTTATTTATTTATTTATTTATTATTTATTTATTTATTAATCTTTACTTTTTGAGCCCTATGCATGCTTATGTGAATAATATTCAGACGTATACCTTCATAAAATAGTCTTGTAAGTATATCGTAAAAAAGAAAAATGGCTGGAAAGAAAATAATTTTAATACATAAAAGAATATGAATTTCTAAATATTTTTTGAATTTTTTATAAATGTAATTAGTTGTTTGCGCTAAACATCACGCTAAAACTGTGTGCTTAACTCCATAACCGCAAAAGTAAACGACCAGTAGCCAAGAGATTCTGCTCTCGAAGCTAAGACACGGGAAAAGCCGGATTCGAACTCAAGTCGTACTCGTCGGCTTAACAGTTCTATATTTTTGGTGATTTTCTCTGCATCTCGCGTGACAGCGGAGTGTTAGGACCTTTTAGAAAGACTCCCTATGCAGACACTCCGTGTAGGCTTAGAATTTCCATGTAGTCAATCGGCTTTAATACCCACACCACGATCACCGGAAAGTTGTGGTTGTTGAATGAGATAAGGCCGACTGACTGCGTTAGGGTCATACGCCTATAGGTGGATTGCACTCCATGGGGGGTCTTTCTAAGGTATCCTAGCCTACATTTACGTGAGTTTCGGAGAAAAAAAATTGCACGATCACCGGAAGGAGAAGGGGTCATAATTTTGAATTGGCTCGGGCGCTCTAAATCTACGCTACGCCGCTGTACTAAGAAAAAATTATGTAACTGACATCTAGAATCTAAATTGTGACTCTAGAAAAAATAGTTCCATGTCATCCTTATAAATTATAGTCTTCGTTGAAAGCGAGTTCTAGAAACCCCTATTGGAATTCTAGAATGTTTGCACATATTCTCGCGGGCAAAGTTATTTAAAAATCTCTGCAAATGAATGCGAATACAAGAGGCGGGTTTCAGCAACTATAATCTTGGTTTATGACCCAATTCTAGAAATTCAAGCGGGAATTTCTTACAATAGGAAAGAGAAGATTCAGAATATTCAGAATATTGTTTCACAATCTAGAAATATATAGACTAGAAATTCTCGACCGTGCCTTATGCACATAGCTCGGAAATCTATATTTATAGTTAAGGGATTTAGAAAATGACCACTTATTCGTTCTAGATGAAGGCGGTATATTTTTTTTTCTCAGTGTACATGGAAATGTATCAATATTAAATAGATTAAAATGTCTTGAAAAATATTTAAAATTTAAAATTAAAATTTATTTATCTATTTATTTATTTGGAAAACGTTTAAAATGTTCCATGCGACTGATTTTATTAAATTTTTACTTGATTTTACATTTTATTTATTTATCTTCTTTTTTTCAATCTATTCTAAATATTTTTCCTTATTTTAAAAAATAAGCTTAACAACAACATTAACAACAACAAAAAATCTTCGAATATTGTCTTAAAACTGACTTCCTGTAATAATCGATAATATACTTCTTATACTTCTCTAAGAAGAAAAAAGCATCGTGGAAAGTAATTTTAATAAATAATATGTAATGTATGAATTGATATAGGATAAAATAGGAGAAAGTGTTGTGGTATCTTTAACATACTGCTGGGTGTCCCATGTAAAAGAAGTCCCGTTAAGTACAAGGCGTGCCTAGCATAATACAAATATAGCTCATTTTATTATGACCACGCCTTGTTTTTATTATACAGGGTCTCTTTTATGTTTGCCACAGTATAGTTTAAATTCTGTTTTCTTATTCAAAAAATTTACAACCGTTATTTTTAAGTTAAAAAATGCGAAAAATTAACTAAGTGCATTTTTCCGAAATTTCAGCTTTGAATGGGAACCCCACTATATCTTTTAACAGAAAGCAAATTTGGTCGATTTGAGTACTGTCAAACTTGTATTCTAACAGTATTCAACGTTGTGCTAACACCGAATGAATAGACGTATTTGCTTAGTAAATGCAAACATAAAAAAAAAAAAAACACACACACACACACAAAAGTAATTTGTGAATATTTTCATAAAATGTAAGTGTAATGTATATTCACGCAGTATATTCATTATATTTTGTGATGCAATATCAAATCCAGCTAAAATGTGGATCGAAAATTGTTTTTTCTGTCATTATAAAAATGGCTGTCATTCCCGGTTGTGGGCACACTTTTTTTTTTTTTTTTTCTCATTAAAAGCGTGTGTTTGACTTACAAATTGTCAAATATGGTCGTTTATGTCAACGTAACATATTTTATTAGTGTTTTCGTTTCTTTCTTTTTTTTAAGGCATTTTTAGCCATGTCAACCACGGAAAAATCAACCGATACAAAAGAAGTGGATTTTAATGCGCTTGGTTAAAGCCATTTAGGATTGCTTAGTAGATAAGAAATTCATAAAATCGACTGCTCGAAAAATAATGACTTCCTCGCAGAATCTTTGTCCCTCCAGAAGAAGCCTGGAAAAAGTAAGACAACTCCACCTGTCAAATTGCCGGCCAAGCGCGTTAAAAATAGGAACATGCACAATCTGATAATGATGTCGACTTGTGCATGATCTATTTGGAGCACCTGCTATCAAAAGCCAACCCAATCAAATGCAACGAGTGTAAACGTCTGGTGTAATTGAAGTGTGCTAATGTACATGCCCATTGTTTTACTTGCAAGCATTGTACTTCTGATTTGGAGGACGAAGAAAATAACGAATAAAATTGGAAAAATCCATTTTCTGTTGTTATTTTGGCAACTGAACTCCTACAAAATGACTGACTTCTTTTTATATCCTGTGGGTTTTTTAAAATTATATTTCCATTTTTAGTGTATATTTTAAATGTGCCCACAACCGGGCACAAATTTTTTTTTTTTTTTCCCCGCCAAAAATGACCAGTTCTCAAAATTGGTGATAAAATTTTTTTGGTTGACGGAATCGATAATATTATTTATCAAACGTTAGCTAAGGGTTATAGCTTTCCATTGATATCCATATATTTCATAATATTTATTGTATCAAAAGTTATAAGCCAAAATCAAAACTGTACCCACAACCGGAGATATACCCTACATATGTATATACAGATAGGTCTAGAAAGATAGGGTTGGGCGGCAGTCCCTCTTAAAAACGTTTTTGTTTATGTAGCAAGCCAATCAGGTCAATATACACATATACAGTTCGGCCACATATCCTAAAACTAGCAGTGAGGACGCGTCCAAAATGTTGGAGGGTTGCCAGCGTGACCGACAGTTTGAAATTTGGAAAACATCCAGTAATTCTGCGCTCTGTTATTGCTCATTTTCTCTAAGTCAGATGACCGTCACCCCTATTTTAGCACGGGACTCGTTGAGTTAGCACTTTACCTGATGCTTCCATGGTTTCAGGAAATGTGGTCGAAGAATATATATTATTTACATTATATAAAAAGAATAAATAAAAATGATGTGTTTCAAATAGGATGTTGAGGCTCCTGATTTGCAGATCCACTAGTTTTTAAATCTCTTAACACTATTAAAAATATGACCTGTGTGAGCAGATCAAAAAAAGCTTTGTGAATTATGTTAAAATAAAATGTTGATTATAACAGCGATATTTGTCGCAGAATAATTATCAACTATCATTGATGATGGGTTAATAATGTTTATATATCCTAATTCATGTTTTGGTATTCCTGTCACACATTCCTGTCTTTTTTTATATATCATTTGTTACGCATAATAAGTTAATTCGCTGTTTCATTATTAAATTGTATTCATGTGTAATTATATGGTCTCCAAACCATTTACGATTTCCTTTTACAAAATAATAGAAATGTTATTAGCTAAAACACAATTTACATTCTGTAAGCTTCTATAAATTCATCATATAAATTGACACATACATTAGGTTAAATGCGAAAACACCTACAACGAAGAAGAAGAAATGTCAGATTCTACCTGAAGAGAATTTTAATGTTGGACAATTCTGTTCATTCTTCGAGAAAGGAACGCCTTTTTTAGATATAATAGTATTTGTCAGAAAAATAATAAAATAACTTGTATGTTGAAAGACTGTTTTAGCGAAAAATCTTTCTTTCATATTTAACAGAAACAGTGATAAATACAGACGTATGAGAAATATTAGAATAATGATAAATTTTTCTCTTTTTCATTCATTTACCGCATTTTTTTTTTTTTTTTTTTTTTTTTTTAATGTATACAACAAATCTAGAAAAATAATTTAACTTATTGATAGAATATATCATTCAATAGTCGTGATTAGTTTGGAGTAATTAATCAAAACTGTACCGGAAATTATTGGGTATTTAAGAATTTTTGAAGCTACGTTTTAATTTTCCGATAAAGTTAAAAAGTGTTTTATGATTTTAATTTGCTTCAGTTTTTATAATCTTTTACATTTACATACATATTACGAAAATTCAAAAAAAAAAAAAATATATATATATTTTTTAAAACTGTATTTACCCGTCTCACCATAAATACTAAATCATAACTACTTTGTAACAAAATTTGTTAGTGTTTATGATTTTAATTCATTTCCGCTTCTATTATAGTTTAAATTTCAACATTTATACTGAAAATTCAAAGAAACAGTTTTTAACTGATACCTCTTCCACCATAAATATAAACACCATAAAAATATCATAAATACACACAATTTACCCGTCACACCATAAATTCCAAATCATAAATACTTTTCTATTTCACTGAAAATGTAGAAAAAACCCATAACACACGAAAGTGCACTTCCAGAAATTAGCCGTGATGTAGCGTAATATATTTTGTGTGCCCTTGTAAATGAATCTTCAATGTTATTCACACACTTTTCTATAGCAAATATCGTTTATTGCATCTGAAAAATAAATTCTCATTTTGCATGATACCGCAGTATGAAAATCTAGAAATATGCTTACAAAAAGAAAAAAAAAAAAAAACTTGTCTTTCGACCGTAACGTGACTGAATTATTTTGTGAGTCCTTGTACACAAACTAGCGTTTCTATATGCAAAATTTTATATTGAAAAATATCTGCAGTAAATATGAAAAACTTGAATAGCATATATCAGTTTTACGGGACTGTAAAAATATTTACGAAGATAAAAACACAGTCAAATACACTTGAAAATTGAGATTAGCCTCCCTATTCAATGGGTTAATTGCAGAGCAGTAGCACCACCTGTTGGCCAACATATACACAAATTAATTCAGTAGAGTTTTTCATAATAGTTCGGTCATGTACCAATTTTTGTGTTGTTATATACATTAGAATCTGAGTTATAACTTTTCCATCCTTGTGGAAATATGCAGTATAGCAGTGCTACTTATAAGCTGATATGCACTCAAATTAAATCAGAATAGTAGCTCACAACGGCCTTCTCACGTATCAATTTTTTTTCTTGTTGTTATACGCAATAGAAGCTGAGATATAACCTTTCGTTAAATTCGGAAACTTCTGCATAGCAGTACCACTCATTGAGCGTTTGGTACTAAATGTAGATAGGCCCTAACGATGTCAATGTTTAGCTACCTATAAATTTATATAGTTCCTGAGATATATTCTCCCCTGAAATTGTAGAAATCACTGCATAGGTGAATAACCTGTTGAGCTATTAACACTAAAAGTTGATACGCACTAATTTATGTCAAGGTGCATCTACATGTAAATTTATATGCAATTTCCTGCAGTAGTTCTTGAAAAACAGTCACCATAAAATTTTTGTCTCCCACACACACAGAGACAGACATTTTCTAAAAATGGTCAAATCGTCTTCTGGATCTTTCAAAATGTGTAAATCCATCGAAAACCGAAAATGGGAAATTTCTACGGGAAAGTATAAATTATATAATTTACATAGTTATTATGCTTGTTTAGATTAAATATTAACTTTAAATATTGAATAATTTAATACTTATCCTATTACTTAATTTAGTGTATTAGAGATATACTAAGGTGGGTATCAACTGAAAAAAGTAAAAAATGAAATTTGTGAATTTTTAAATTTCTTATTTTGTGTTCATAATTTATATTAATTTATTAAACTGAGACAATAACTTTTGCTATTGGATATATAAATACTTTAATTAAATACTTACTTCAAAGTTGTTGCATAATAATCCTTCACAGATCTAATCTATTACCTCGTATTACACGAAGCAAAGTCATTTATTTAAAATTAACATTGCATTAAAATATTTTCATCGAAGATAATAAACTAATTTAGAAGATAATTAAGATGAAATTTTATATCATATTAAATTTAACAGAGTTTTCCAGAAAATGCAAGTTTTATTTAAAACTACAAATTCAGAACAAGCGAAGCTGGTAGATTTAAAAGCTTTTATTTTGCACTAATAATTTATTCATATTCTTTTAAAAAATTCATTATATAAAAGCAATAAATAATTCTATTGATGGATAACTTTGAGCAAATTAGAATAATAATAAGAACAATAATAATTCCTTTTGTATTAGTTATAATGAAATAGAAATTCGTTTAAAAATTTTTCAAAGAGAGACATATTTTGACAAATTTTAATTATTCGTAAACATTCATTTTTAAGAAATTAAAAATTTGATATTAGAATTTAAAAAAATATATAAAATTATTACTGAAAGATGATATTTATATTTACTTTAACTATATGTTATAGAATAAAAATAAAGCTACATCTTATGCATTTTAATTGGCAAAGAGTAGATTTAATTATTACAATAGTATATTTAATTAATATTTAAGAATATTTTCACTAAGCACTGGTTATATTTGTTGTGATTGTTCGTATCATAAGTCAAATTTAAATAGTTAAAATGTTAATATAGAAAAAGTGCAAGAAAACAAATCGAAATATTAAAATAATAATAGTAATAATAATAATAATAATATTTCATGAACATTTTTTTTTTTTTTTTTTTTTTTTTTTTGCAATTTAAGACAAAGAGCTATACTAGTTGTATTAATAAGTTGCCTTGAACCATTCGATCCATGTTAGAAATTAAGCCAGATTTTATAATTTTTAACTGATACATATTTTGTTTATTATCCTTATTCGTTACGTCACTGTATAGTTATCTGTAGTATTTTTAATTTTATTATTTACTAGCAGGCTACGCCCGCTTCGCTGGTCACTATATTTAAATGAATTTTCGAAAGAATTGAATTAATATTTATTTTTTTACACCACATTAACTAAAAAAAAAAAAAAAAAAAAAAAAAAAAAAACTAAAAGAAAAGAAAAGATACTGAAATTGCTCCAAACATCGCTTCGGGTACCCGCTGTCTACGGCAGCTCTTTTCCCGCCCGCACTGTATCAGGTCTAGGTTTCCCATGCCTGCAGAAAGATTTTTCCGGGCACTTCAATCTGGATATTTATCGACGACAGGGAGGATCTGCTACGATTTTAAAGATGACTGTATCTCAGCATCTATTAAATATTTTAGTTTTGAACCATGTATTTTATAGCCCATGCTATTTACACTTTATTACGATTTGATTCCGACCAATGTAACAATAATTAAAAAATAAATAAATAAATAAATAAATAAAATGTGATTAAAAAATAAATATAATATATAAACAAATAAATTTTAATCAATTTAATCCTTTTTACTACGTATATACAACCATTTTTCCCGATAAATACTGCAAATAAAAAAAATTAATAAATAATAGTTTTTTCTTTTAAAGGAATTAATTACAAAATGAAAAATAAGAAGTTGTTCTACTATAAAAAATTAAACATAACTGTTATAAATACGTTTTTAAATTTAAAACTAATTATACTTAATTTTTTCTGCTGCATTACGATTTTATTTTCAATAAATATAACAAAAAAAAAAAAAAAAAAATCGCCTTCAAATGAATGTATTAAATAAAAATAAGTTGCGTAATAGCCGTTCCTAAGATACGCAGGCGATTGAAGCAAAAGAATAAATCCGTGAAAAATGAAGCATTAAAACCAATATTTAAAATCGAAAAAACGTTAATTTAAAAAATTCAAATTCGAAATTCGAAAAAATCTTGATGAGGTGCACACCTTCAGGGTCCCAGGCAGTGTTGTGCAAGTTCACGAAAAAAACGAGCTAGTTCAAACTCAAGTTCATCGTCTAAAAAACGAGTTAGTTCGCGTTCAAATTCATTTCTGAAAAAATGAACGCGCTCAGTTCAAGTTCATTTTTAAAAAAGAGCGAAACTCATTTAAAGTTCTTTTTTACGTAATTTTTTTTTCCCTCTACGGAGATTTTCTACTCTGTGAACACTTTCATAGATAATTTATTTATTTATTTTTTAAATTACCATGAAGATTATTCTTAATTTAATTCTTAATTATACTTACTACTTTTAATTATAATTTATTAACTTAATTGCAGTAAAAATTTATTTAGCGGCCATTTCTGAATAGCGGACTCGCTGTTTTTGTGTGGTTTTTCATTCTCAAATTCCCAATACGTTCGTTTTTGCGTAGGAAAAAAATTGTTAATAGAAGACAAATTCCATCATTTAGAGTTTCCGTTGTTTTGCAGTACACTATTTTTAAAATAGCATCATGGTTTGATTTAATTAATTTTTACTTGATTGCGTCATGTCCAATGTCGGCTTAGGCTTTCAGATAAATCACTATAAAATTTTGCTTGCTATTTAGTGTATCTACATAAAAGCTAAAATCAGCTGAAAAGATGAATAAGTCATCCTCAGAAATAATGATAACATAACTACTTTGATAACTTTAAAGTAGAAGGTATTCGATACTTCTATACATATAAAAAGAAAGTACTAAATTAGTGAAAACTTTCAAACTCCAGTTTTTGATGGAGTTCTGCATTTTGAGATATCCTGGATACGATTTGACTGTTTTTAGGAAACGTCTGTCTGTGTGCGTATCACACATTTTGTGGACGCTGTATCTCACGAACCAGTGAACGAAATTTAACCAAACTTTCAATTTAGTTGCACCTTGACCTAAACTGGTTCTGATTAGATTTGGAGATCAATAGCTCAACAGGTGGCAAGAGCGGACAATACCTAATCTCGCCGGCAGCCTTCGCCCATGTTATTCTATGGGAAAATTTGTTTACATAATTACTCATTACCTAATGAATATTTTTCAATTCTGTTTTCACATTTAGAAAATTCATAAGCGTTAAATTAGTACTTGTTTTCCAAAAATTGATTTTTTAAAATTTTAGTATTTCAATTTGCGGTTAGAAAATGAGAAAAATGCATTTTGTGAAAAATCGCATTTTTGAACTCAAAATTAAAATGTAGAAATTTAAAAAAATGAATTTTTCAAAAATGAGTACTCATTTAACGGTTATGAATTTTCTGACTGCGAAAACAGAATTTAAAAATATTCATTAGGTAATGTGTAATTGTAGCAAAAAAATTTCCCATAGAATAACATGGGCGAAGACTGCCGGCGAGATTAGGTATTGTCCCCTCTTAGTACGCATGCTCAGTGAACAAACGCTTGTCCAGATTCCCTCTTGCTACAGTAACCCTTTTACGATGCTTGGCGCTGATCGCGTATTTGATGATTTATCGGTTTAAATTTTTAAAGATATTCTCTAAAGTAAAGCAAAAACTTTTTTTCTTTGCAATCAAACTAAGATACATTATGCATTACGTTACATTCGTTTTATTATTATTATAATTATTTAAATTTAAATTACATTTCTATATTCATAGAAATAATTTACACCATCTTATCTATCATATTGTATATCAAAAATTCTGAATTTTAATACTCTTTAGTTTTTAATAATATACTATGGAACTGTAGTCTAAAAAAATATATTTATACAAACTGATAATAATAATAATAATATTATTTTTATTTATTTTAAAAAATAATTTATTTTAAAAAATAATTTATTTTATCAAATTTGTCCTTGTAGTTACTGGTAAGAAAGTTCATTGATATTACGATTAATTAGTAAAAATTTGACGATTTAACAGTTAATTTGATTTGATATATTCATTTGAGAGATGAACGTTTAGCTTTATGATTAATTTTATTTATTGTAATAACTTACAAATATATGCATTCTCAGCGCATTAAATGCTTAAAAATTGTTTTAGTTGGTTTATAAAAGGTTTTTCAGGGAATCAAATGTTTTTGAGACTGTAACATTAACTTTGTTCTCAAAGCTGGATAACGGGAGATATCAGGTTCGATACCAGGTGGCGCTCATTGTTCTAACTTTTCGAAATTATCTGTAGCCTTTCTCCGACACAAGCGTAAATATGGGCCAGAACCCCTTAAAATACCACTCCTTACTTAGGTTATTCAACCCATACCTCGGCCTTTCTTTTGTAGGCAACTGGCACATTAACACCAACATATTTTTCTTAAAATAATTCAGTTTAGGAAAATTGAATTAGTTTAATACTTAAAAACATACCAATATTTTATAGTTAAATGCATAATCATTAATAATCTGAATATTTCTAAAAATATTTATTAACTTTAAAAGTTTTATACATCCTTATTGTTCATGTCAAAAGTTTATTTTTCTTCAAATGTAATACAAATATTTTTTTTTCCTTTTTTTCCTTTTCGTATTTTGTACCTTTCAATAAAGTACGATAAAAAAAAATAAATAAATAAATAAAAAAGGTAAAAAATAAAAAATAACGTATATGATAAAAAGAAATATGACACCTAATAAATAAATAAATTAATTAATTAATTAATAAACAAATAAATAAAAAGAAATAAACTAAAGAAATAAGCACTTATAATTTTACAACATAAAATTCTAACATATGTTAATCTCATAAAGAATGGTTGTTTGGTTGTATGGCTTAAGACGGATTGACTATACAAGTGGCCTAGGCCTACAGGAGAAATGCTCTCCGTGGGGGGTCTTGTTCGTGGATCTAGTTCGTATTTACACGAGTTTTGGAGAGAACTACGGAAAACTCCGAACGGCTAGATCGATGTGCGCGTTTTTTGATCGAACCCGGCACTTCCCATCTACCAACTTTGACCGTAGAACCGCTTGGCCACCATAGAGGGATTTACTTATATTAATGCCTTGATTTCTCCATAAAAAATAAAATAAAATAGAAAAACAAATAAAATAATTTTATGTTTTTAAATTAATAAATAAGAGAAAATTAAGCATTTTAATATTTTTAACCTTATTCTTTTCGCCCTCGTATTCCATATTTTTGAATAAATATAAGAAAAATATAAGGCACCTATTGTGCTTAAGCTTTATGCATTAAATAAATGTACTAGCCTTTATTTAAAGACTCCTGAAGGAATTAAAAAAAAAAAAAAAAAAAAAACTAAATAATTAAAAGGCCTTTTTATTTATTAGTTACGTATTTTTACCACTAAAATTTCCAAAAATATGCTTTACTCTATCAATTGTATTTATATCTAAATGTTTGTTATATTAACTAAAATAATTTTTAATAAGATCAGGTAACACAAAAATAAATTGCATAGTTCTCTGAGATAAAAATCGTTTGCATTTATCATGGAAAACATTTTTAATAAATAATAATTTAATAAGTAATTCGTAGTGCATGAATTTGAGTAAAATTATATTGAAGAAAGTCTTGTGGTGACCGCAACATACAAGTTTTGAATAACAATTAATTGACAATTTTCCTTTCCTTTTAGAGAAAGACTGGTCGATCGAAGATAAGAAAGGAGGGGACATAAAAATAATTATTATGGGGCAAAATCTGATCGTGTACCAGCAAAAGAATGTACACAACAACACTGTATTGGGCATAGACATTATATACAAGGTCTATGGTATTGGGGGGGGGAGGAAGAAAGAAAATCAGAGAGAGAGAATCCATTGTTGTATATTTGACTGATATAAATCAATACTTTGATGGAAGGCGACTTCCTGCATTCTGGAGGACCCAACTGTCCCAGCAGCAGTACTCTGCGTGGCGGGCACCGGGGTCCCATGCCAGACGTATGTTATCAGGAGGCCCGAAGGCAGGTTGTTTATGGGCGACAAATTACCGCCCTCTCATACAAATAACATTTGGACATTTCATTGTCCACTGTCCACGGGGAAAGCATCCCCTGAAGGTAGTCCATTTTCAGAACAGTATACTCTGTTGTCCTGTGAGACTTCCGCTATTTCTTTATACATGTGAATAGTCGTAATGAAAGTCTTGAGTTGAGGGACAGTTTCTTTAAAACATGAAAGATTGAAACTAGTATTCCTTACCGATTTATTATCATGTTAGATTTCAAGTTTTAAACTAAATTTATACATGCTACAGATAGACTAAGTAAATTATTAGTATATTTTCTAATGTCTATTTATATTTTTAACCATAAACTATAAATATATTCATATTATTGAATTGTTTTCAGATATTAGTTTTAAATTAAAGTTCTTTTTTCCAACGCTTTAGGAAAAATGCGAAAAAATAAATAAGTTAATTAACAAAATTAGTATCGCGCAGTGGTCGAAATTATAAAATACATGCTAAACACTAACGAGAGCGTAAGTGTTTCTGTTTCTACGTCAGGAGGGCGGGGGGGGGGATTAAAGGGACAAATTCAGCCCCCCCATCCTTCAGATATATAGTGGTATCAATTTAATTGATTGAAATTTCTAAAAACGTATTATGAAAATAATTATTTAAATTCATTCTTTGGTGTTTATTGTTTTTGCGATTTCCGAATTTTAAAAATGACCTTTTTTCCTGGGCCCTTTTTTACGGGTGCCCTTTTTACCAGTGCCTTTTTTCCCAAGTGCCTGTTTTCCGGGATCCATTTTCCACAATTATTCTCTTTTCTGCCTTTTTCTTCTTCTACTTTCCTTTTTATATTTCAGACAGAAATATTTAATATGAATTTGAGCTTGAATTGCTTTTTCACGCTCAAGTTCGTGAATAAAACGAACTTCGCTCAACTCAAGTTCATAATTTTAAAAACGAGCGAAGTTCAACTCAAAACTCAAAATTTTTGAGCTACGCTCACGAACGCGTTCAAATGAACGCGTTCGTGCACAACACTGGTCCCAGGTACCTATATGCCAAATTTGGAAGCTCTGCGATCAGTAGTGTGATCACCAGAGCGCAGATACACACACAGACACACAGATACACAGACACACACACACACAGACACTTCTCTTTATTTATATAGATTATTAAACTTTTATTTATGTTTAAACAGTAATTTTACAAATTATAGGTTATGGAACATTTGGTTAAGATCATATTTATAAGATTAATTTCTTTTTTTAATATAATAGTGTTAGACAATACAATATAATAACACAATTACATCTACGTATAAAAAATTATGTGTGCGTGTGCGCGTTTCTGCCACTTTGTATGTAAACAGCTGATCGCAAAGCTACAGAAATTTTTAAGACGTACATTGAAGCCAGATTTCAGAAATTTTGATTAGCTACTTTTTTTAATTAATTAAAATCTATAAATGTCTGGAAATGTGTCTAAAGATAAAAATATAGTTGAGGAAAAATAATAAAATTAGCCTATAGAATTATAATATATAAAATTAAGTGTCAGAATATATATGTAACAGGAAATTAATAAAGTCATTTAGTCAAAAATGGGCGTTAACGATCAGGAATAAATAGGAAAAGTGTATTTTTTGCTTATTTAATAAATCGTATTAATGTAAGATTCAAAGCGTAGTTCTGGCGGCTTAACTCTTTGAAGGACGGAGGTACATATTATATACCACCTATTTTTTATTCTCAACTGCTAAGATTCATTCCGATTTTCTTTTTTTTTTTTAAATAAAAATTTTGCTTTTAAAATAAAGCGGAAAAAATCATTTATATATTTTCTTCTAACTTTTAATTGTATTTCTGGTGGCAATCGATATTAAATGAGTATTGTTATTTTGTGTCTCAAAGTGTTAAAAATACGAAAGTAATATTTAAAAGGTATTATTTTTGAATGTCTACGAAGTTCGGTATATGAAATTATTAAAATGTGCTCCTTAACTCTTTAGAGCATAATGATGTAGAATACATACCACATATTCAACCTTTCCATTTTTGCTACCAAATGTTATTTCACTTCAAATACTTCTATTCAAAAATTTTATTAAATATTATATGTTATATTTTTAAAAATATTGTTCTCAGTTTTAATGGCCTTCTTCACTTTCTAAATATGAATAATTTTGCGTTTGTACATAAAACATAAATCTGTGCACTAAAGAGTTAAAAAGTTATGGGAAATGAATAAAATTAGTTTATAGTTAAATAAATAAATTAATTAAAAAGAAATAACAGCTAATGGAAATGGAGATGGAAATTATCCTTAGTTCAGAAAGAGATTAAATACATAAGAAAAATTGGGCCCACCATCGGCCGAGTGGTTCTGCGCTTAAAGGTGATAGACGTGAGGTGTCAGATTTGGTCCCAGGTCGCGATCGCTGGCCTAACTGTTCGGTGTTTTCCGAGGTTTTCTCCAAAACATGCGTAAATACGGGCTAGGATCCCTTAGAAAGAAACTCACGAAGGGCACTCGTTTTCAGACCTAGGATCCTTGACTAGCCAATCTGCCTACATTAGATTTGTATACTTGACTCGTAGTCCGCTTGTAAATCTTCGTCAGATAATTACAGATAGCCCATGACAGAATTACAATACGAAGAAATGGAAAAAACACCCTAGAGCCAGTTGTTAATCGAACCCGCTCCCCTACGCTCGAAGGCGATTAGCAGTGTGGGGATATAAACGCTCGGCCACGGAGAACCCTAATGGCAGTTTATGTGCGATGCTTATCTAAGAAATATATATATCTTTCTTGCTTTTTATAATCAAGTTTAACCAATATATATATATTTGATTTTTATTTTAATAATAAAATGAATATGTTGTGGGAAGTTTATCTATACATGCAGGTATTTTATTAGATAAACAAGTCATAGTTTAGAATATGCATCTATTTTCCATCCTAAATGTTAAATGATATGCATATCTGACAATTTCTGTATTAAGTTTTTTTTTTTCATTTAATTTTTTCCTAAGCGATTATGCTCGTCTACTAGAGCATGTAGAGTGATTTTAGTTAATTAGCTTAGTTAATAAAACTTTAAATATCGATATACTCGTCTGCATACTTTAGCATGACATTTGCTATCCAACATTTTATTTTCTTAACAGTACAATTTTATTTTGATAACTAGGAAATTACAATGATTAAACTATAGCGGTTAACAGGTAGAATGAATTTATGCATTTCATTTGGAAATTTAAATATTTATACATATTTTTATGCAATGTTTTCCATAATTCATGCATAATTAACCACAATATGCATGAGAATATAATTTCTAACAATATGAAAAAAAATTGTGAATAGAAAGACAATTTTGTTTCCATCTAAATGAGAAGTAAAGCGTAAAAATAGTATTATAAAATTATGTTGCCTTCTTTTCTAACAGAAAAAAGTTCTACACATAATGAAATTGCTGGCAGAGTCCTATCCCCTATTTGCTGACCCTGCTCACGAGTTCTATCACATTTCTTTTATCGAAATAAATATTTTATTTTCAAATTTATTTTGTTTCATCTGGTTGTTAAAAATTGTTTTACCACGTCATAACACCACTTACTTAAAGGGCGTTTATATATGAAAATTTTTAAATTTATCTATATATATTTACATCTCATAGCTATATCCTTATTCTAATTTCTTCTTCTTATATTTTATTTATTTATTTATTATTGGACGACTATCTCATCACAAATGTTTTAGTTTAAAACTTTGGTGCCGAATATGATAAAATTCTTTGTGGAGTATGTAGCATTCTGGTGAGCATCAAACTTTTAAATTTCCTTAATAATGAAATAAAATTGTTTAACAGAAGAATAATCTATAGCGCAATCTGCGTATCTGTTACATGATACAATGATATAATCATTAATAATAATCATTTATACATGTGCATGGGTTTTGTATCGTTAAAAACCTAATATATATGAAAAAAGTATAATAAAACGAAAAATATATATTAATAATATTTTACATATAATGCAAAGTTATAAAATTTGCTTAAGTAAGCTATAAAAAAAATAATAAATATTATTTTTAATAAATGTTTTTACAATATCTCATAATTATTTAAAACAACATATTCATTTTAAAGTATTGAATGAATAATTCATAGCAGTCATGTGGAAAATATTTAAAATAATTGATAAATATTTAGTTTAGGTAAAAAGCAAATATACATTTTCGTATCTGATATATGATCCTGTTAGTTTACTGCAAATTTAATTCTGTTTTAACTCGGAAAATACATAATATAATTAATTAATCAACAGAATACTTAATTCCTGTTCAGAATTATAGTCTTTTCAAAAACAAAACTGAACCCTTCATGTATTATTTAATTAACTGCCGTTGTTTATATTTTTCAGGATTACGAACCGGCGATGCTAATTTAATTTTCAGCTCTTTTAAATTTTTAACTGGGAACTTGAGTTCATTCGTTAAGTATAAAGAAAGATGAATTTTCTGTGTTAATATATTTTTTTTTTATTAAATTTGTTTTATTTTTGTGGAAACACAATTGAAATACTTTATTTTCTTTAAGTGCATTTTTTTTAATCTTTTTACAGAAAAAAAAACTAAGGTACAGAAATATACTTTATTAACACGTTAATCGCCATGTCAGTCATATGTGCCTGACGCATTTTTAACACGCATTTTTAACTAGGAAATAACCCTAAAAGGAATATGATATACGCCGAGTAATTATTAACACGTTAATCGCCATGTCAGTCATATGTGCCTAACGCATTTTTAACTAAATTGTCTAATAAAGTTACCATGGCCCATGTGAAAATATTTCTGATATTATCGTGGCGATTAACGTGTTAAATAATATCTGAAATCTTTTTTAATTTACGTAATGATAAAAAAAATAATTTAATGCATTACTAGAATGGTATTTAAGTAGGTATTAAATAAATTAGTTACACATGTGGCTGATTGTTTTTCTCGTTAACATATCTCATCCTAGCAAGAAGAGTGATACAATTACAAAAAATCTGGAGTGACTCCACTCGACTTTCCGAACATCGAAAAATTAACAATTTTGTAGATAAAGTAAACTAACAGGAGTTCTTAAATAAACAAAAGAGAGAAAATTATAATAGAGTGTTTGAGTATTTTTCTTCACATAGTGCATGTTTTTTAATTTAACGCTACTGAACTTTAAGCCCATAGATAATAATGATAAAGAATTTTTCGTTGTGTCCCTGTAAAAATCTATAAAGGCTAGATTCACCAAAATGCTTATAGTTAGTGCAACAGTGATTTATAATATTCATACAAATTTTCAGCTCAATTGAATAAGGCGTTTAGATGCTATCGCACTTTTCAAAATTTGGTACCATAGGCCATAATGATAATGAATTTTTCTGGTGTCCCTGTAAAAAAACTATAAGTGCTAGATTCACCAAATTCAATAGGGTTCGTACTATGGTGACTTACAATATACGTACCAACTTTCAGCTTATTCGAACAAAGCGTTTAGACGCTAGCGTCTTCACTCACAGACATACACACACACATACACACACACATATATACACACATACATACATGCATCATCGTAAAAATAGAGAAAACGGACTCAGGGGACCTCGAAACGTATAGAAACATCAAAATCTCAAATTTGGATTTTTGGCATGATTACAATACTTTCCTCACTATAGTGTTCGGAAAGTAAAAAGGGAATGAGCTATTCCTCAAACTTAGTCAGAATATCATATTTTCTACTAGAAACAGTGTTTGCATTACTAATGACACATTTATCGACACGCAAAAAATTTCGGTTCTATTATAATTTATAGTACTGTTTTAAGTGCGCTTAAGCCGACATAAATTTTATGAAACGAAAAACGTTAAAAAATACTGCATATGATATTAATGAGTTATAAATAAAGATGAATATTTATAATTATTGAGTGTAAAGCCTTTATGATTGTAAATTACCAAAGAACAGTTTTAACGTGAGATAAAATATTTCAGCTTCTCAATATTTGTTATATTTATACTTTTATAACCGAACTTTTAGCAGAAAATAATGCATGAAAAATTAAAATTCAAAAATACAAGGTTTTTGGATCTAAAGCATGTATATGTATTTAATTCTTGTCTTTATGCGAAATTCAATTAAAAGTATGGAACAAAGTTAGGTAAATTTATCTGTTGATATCATAGGAATAGTTTTTTCAAATTTGTATGTATTAGTTTCTATAAATAAACACACGAAAAATCAAATGACACTTCGCAATGTTTGAATATTAATGGTAGTTTATGTGCGATGCTTTAAAAAAAAATATATATATTCTTTCTTGCATTTTATAATCAAGTTTAAGCAATATATATATATTTGTTTTATATTTTAATAATAAAATAAATATGATGTAGGAAGTTTATCTAAACATTCAGGTATTTTATTAGATAAACAAGCCACAGTTTAGCATATGCATCTATTTTCCATTCTAAATGCAAAAATATATGCATATCTGACAATTTCTGGATTATTATTTTATTTTCATTCAATATTTACCTAAGTGATTATGTTTGTCTACAAGAGCATGTAGAGTCATTTTAGTTAATTAGCTCAATATCCATGCACTCCGTCTCTCTACCTTAGTATGACATTCGCTATCCAACATTTTATTTTTTAACACTTCAATTTTATTTTGATAACTAGGAAATTACAATGATTAAACTATAGCGGTTAAGAGGTAGAATGAATTTATGTATTTCATTTGGAAATTTAAATATTTATACATATTTTTATGCATCGTTTTCCATAATTCATGCATAATTAACCACAATATGCAGGAGAAAATTTTATATATAATTTCTAACAATATATATATATATATATATATATATATATATATATACATATATGCTTGTGAATAGGAACACACATTTTTTCCAACATCTAAATGAGAAGTAAAGCGTAAAAATAGCATTATAAAATTATGTTGCCTTCTTTTCTAACAGAGAAAAGTTCTGCACATAAAGAAATTGCGGGCACAGCCCTATCCCCTATTTGCCGCCCGTGCTCACGAGTTCTATCACATTTATTTTATCGAAATAAATATTTTATTTTCAAATTTATTTTGTTTCATCTGTTAGTTAAAAATTGTTTTACCACGTCATAACACCACTTACTTAAAAGGCGTTTATATATGAAAGTCTTCAAGTTTATATATATTTACATCTCATAACTGTATCCTTATTCTAATTTCTTCTTCTTATATTTTATTTATTTATTAATTATTCGACGACTATCTCATCACAAATTTTTTAGTCTAAAACTTTGGTGCCAAATTTGATAAAAATTTCTTAAGTAAGTAGCATTCTGGTGAGCATCAAAACTGTAAATTTCCTTTATAATGAAATAAAATTGTTTAACTAAAGAATAAACTATAGCGCAATCTGCGTATCTGTTACATGATACAATGATATAATCATCAATAATAGTCGTTTATACATGTGCATGGGTTTTGTTTCGTTAAAAACCCTAATATATGAAAAAAGTATAATAAAACGAAAAATATATATTAATAATATTTTACATATAATGTAAAGTTATAAAATTTGCTTATGTAAGCGGTAAAAAAACAACAAATGTTATTTTTAATAAATGTTTTTACAATATCTCATAAATTTTAAAAACAACACATTCATTTTAAAGTACTAAATGGGTAGTCATGTGAAAAATATTTAAAATAATTGATAAATGTTTAGTTTAGGTAAAAAGCAAATATACATTTTCTCATCTGATGTATGATCCTGTTAGTTTACTGCAAATTTAATTCTGTTTTAACTCGGAAAATACATAATATAATTAATTAATCAACAGAATACTTCATTCCTGTTCAGAATTATAGTCTTTTCAAAAACAAAACTGAACCCTTCATGTATTATTTAATTAACTGCCGTTGTTTATATTTTTCAGGATTACGAACCGGCAATGCTAATTTAATTTTCTGCGCTCTTTTAAATTTTTAATTCAGAACTTGAGTTCATTCGTTAAGTAGAAAGAAAGATGAATTTCTGTGTTAATATATTTTTAAAATTAAATCTGTTTTATTTCTATGGAAACACAACAGAAATATTTTATTTCCTTTAAGTGAATTTATGTTAATTTTTTTTTGCAGAAAAATACTAATATACAAAAATATATTTTATTAAATAATATCTGAAAACTTTTTTAATTTGCGTAATGATAAAAAAATATTAATGCATTACTAGAATGGTATTTAAGTAGGTATTAAGTAGATATTAAATAAATTGGTTACATATGTTGCTAATTGTTTTTCTCGTTAACACATCTCATCCCAGCAAGAAGAGTGACACAATAAAAAAATAAAATAAAATAAAAATAAAAATAAAACAATATTTTGAGATTATATTTTAAAAAACTCTTTAAGAAAATATGATATTCTGGAAGGGGGGAAAAGAAAAAGACAGAAAGAATTTCTACTTTATATTTGAGCTTTAAAAATCAAGTTACAAGCAATAAATTTATTTTATTTTATTTTATTTTAAAGGTATTTTTTAAATTACAAGAGTTATATAATTATTTAAAATATATATTCATTTATTTATTCATCATTATATAGGTTTGATTTACTACGAATATTAAACTTTGTATACATATGATTTAAAGTTTTTTTGTTGTTGTTGTTTTTTAAATATAATGTGTTTAAATGAAGGGCTACATACGCAAATGTAACTAAATCAATGTAAACTGAGATGCAGATAAACTGCGTGAATATTTTCGTAATAAATATACATTACGGAATATCCGTAATAAAACGTAAATATTTCCAGTTAACCGTGTCAAGCGCAAGGAAAATTTGATCATTTAAAATCAATTGTCACTGGAATTCCCGAACAATGTTAGAAGAGAAGAAATTAAACTAAAAATAAAAACGAGCATTTTTAAGCGACTAATGTTAAAAAAAAAAAAATATTTTATTTATCGTTACATATTCATACTTCATTATTATTATTATTAGTAGTAGTAGTAGTTTTGCTAAAAAATTTCCTTTTAATTTATTTAAATGAATAAGCTTTGTATTTCTTTATCACTCCATCTTTTTAATGAATTAGAAGCCAAAAAATTAGAAGACTTAGATGTTGATATTTTCAAAATATTTTTGTCAAATTACGACAAAATTTTAAATTTATCTGATTATCAATTAATTAAAAAAGCTATCCCTTAAGAGCTTATATAACGGGTTCTCTGTGAAGAAAATTAGAATAAAGGATGTTTACTTTTCAGAAGTGCCTAACAGCTATTAAACTCCACTTGTATGAGAATGCACTAGAAGTACACTCTTGAAAGTAAGAAGATTCACACTTTTTCACTAAGATTAATTTGTACTTAAAATTTTGTTAAATAACTTTTTTTTTCCCTCTTAGAATAAGTCGTTGCTCGCTGAAAAGATACATATTATTATTTCTTTTTACGATCTCTTATAAATTGAATTCTATTAATAAAATCACTAGAAGAAATTCATATTTTTCGAGTTATATAAATATTAAAAGTGCGTTGAAAGGCTGCCTTTATTTTATTATAAATGAAATTTAAGTAATTTAGCGTTGCACAAACCATATTGAAATTGACATTTATTGTTAATATGCTGAATAAACTGTTTTCTATAGAATAATGTATGTTGAGTGTTAAGATCTACTAGAATGGATTAAAATATTCAGATATATTAAGCGCTATAATTGGAAATTGCTGGAATTGCATTTCCACTTGCGTTATTCCTTTTCGGTAATTTCGAACAATGTTTAGGATTATGAATTCAAGTAGTCCGTCTGTCTGCATTTCTTTCCTTCTGTCTGTCCACTGTGTAATAAACATAGGCATAAGTACATTAAAGGTTAAACGAGAAAATTATAACATACGTTTGGAAAGTGTTAATAATCTATGTGAACTGCAGGATTTTTCGTCCTTGTTTTTCCTTCGATTGCAATTCAGTAAAGAAAATTATTACTGCTTTCGACACATAGTTTTTTTTTTCTCATTATGCATAACACTTTTTAAGAAAAACATTAGTTGCATTTATATTATCCAATTGTATTTTATAATATGAAGTTGGTTACAAATATTATTAATTGGATGAACAGTATACTTAAGATGGAAATAATTAATCAATATCACTTACGTGGCCCTTTTAGTTTGTAAAGACCAAAAAAGTAAATTTTAGTTTGTAAAGTCCGCCCCCTTCCAAAAAAAAAAAAAAAAAGCTTAAAAAAGATAAATAAAAAACAAAATTTGTTGCGTGTATTTTTTGTATACAGAACTCGTTTATAAGGAAGATGTTTTTAGTAACAGAAAAAATTGTAACATTATTTTTTCCTTATGCTATTACATAACTTTTTTTCAATTTAAGCGACTTGTTTAGCAGAATGATTATCATATAAAATGCGTTATTCTTTTCATGTAATTATCTCTCCATAAAAAAAGAAAAAAAAAAAAACCACGAACGAAATAAAATCATAGATAAAAAAAAAAAAAAATTATATTGTCATGCTTAATTATTTCTATTACTTGGATATCATTCAGTAGATCATTTTGTACAGTAAATAAATCAGTGTATTCACATTTTCTTTTATTTCAACGATAATTTGTTTTTATGAAATGATAATTTCAATGATAATTTGCTTTTTATCGTAAAAAGCAAATATAATTTTCATATCAATAATCTAAATAATGCTACTTAAATTAAAAAAGAATTGTTTTACATTACCTTAATAAAAATTTATATATATATATATATATATATATATATATATATATATATATATATATATATACAGAATGGTCTCTGCTGCGTACAGTCGGTAACAAAAGTGTCCGAACACTAGCAAAAATTCCTATGTAAAAAAGTACACTTCATATGGTTTTGTTAAATAAATCCTTGTCGAATCCTGTTCTTAGCCAGTGTGAGAACATGATTCGATAAGGATTTATTTAACAAAACAGTATGAAGTGTACTTTTTTTACATAGGAATTTTTGCTAGTGTTCGGACACTTTTGTTACCGACTGTATATACATATTATATCTATAATAT
Organism: Salticus scenicus; assembly: GCA_963930645.1. Taxonomy (NCBI): domain Eukaryota; kingdom Metazoa; phylum Arthropoda; class Arachnida; order Araneae; family Salticidae; genus Salticus; species Salticus scenicus. The sequence continues at coordinate 259,222,279 of OZ005653.1, forward strand.
TTGTTTAAATATCTCTCTGGATAAGTCTCTTTTTCTGTAGGAGAATTATAAGTTTTATTAAATTTACAGTCTGTGACATAAAAAAAAAAAAAAAAAAAAAAAAAAAAAATCCTCACTTTTAAAAACATGCAGTCTTTTTTATTTGTTATAACTTGATTGAAACAAAAGAAACTGATATACAGGGTGTTTCAAAACTCATAAGCAAAATTTTAAGGGTTGGTAGAAAATATCTAAACAAGCCCTTTTCACCATACAATGCATGGGCGGAGAGCAAGCGGTGACTGCTAGAGGGTGCTGTAATGGAAAATATAAAGCGCGCGTTTTCTTACATATTGTCATTTCTACCATAGATTTCAGCATGAATGGCGACATACAGGAATCAGGAAAAGGCAGACATGCATTTCATGTATGGTCTGGCGAATGGGAATGCTCTGGAAGCCGCAAGACTGTTGTGGTATTTTTCGGTCTGGCACGTGTCTTCTCGTGAAACGCTGCCAGTCTTGTGGCTTCCAGAGCATTCCCGTTCACCAGACCATACATAAAATGCATGTCCGCCTTTTCCTGATTACTGTATGTCACCATGCCTGCTGAAATCCACGGTAGAAATGACGATGTGTAAGAAAACGAATGCTTTATACTTTCCATTACAGCGCCCTCTAGCGGTCACCGCTTGCTCTCCGCCTGTGCATTGCATGGTCAAAATGGTTTGTTTAGATGTTTTCTACCACCCCTTAAATTTTTGCCCATGAGTTTTGAAACAGTCTGTATTTGTATAATACTAAAGAGGTAAAATGATACATATGTACATTTTTGATTTCTTAATTCGCTTTATTACACTCTACGAATACTCAACAAAAATCTACAAAAAACTTTTTTTCAAAACGTAATATAATAAACGTATACTTTGTATTCTGCTATGGTTTATTATATGAAATAAACACGTCATATTTTAATACATGAAATGAAACTATTTATTTGTTAGATTTAAACAATTGCTTAATAAAGGTATGTATTCTGCTTTGGGTAATTCCACCTCTATATGGAATTAATGCGCAGTTGCATAGTATTATACAGTTTTTTAATATAAATCTTAGAAATTTTACTGTGTTAAGTATCATAATAATTTTTTCTAATTCTTGCAAAATTGAAAGATGCAAATGTCGAATTTATAACATTTTCGAGCGTAGACGTTTTATGACTATTTCCAGATCTGGTAAACGAGAAATTCTGCGATGATCTTTGTCTAATTTAACTTAAGGTTAAAAAGTTATAATTACGTACAGAATTATAGGTACTCTTGGGAATGGATAGGTAATTTTTATGATTGGAATCAAATAAACGTACCACAGACGCCCTGTATCAAAATGCATTATCATCTTGAAATGCTGATTGTGAATAAGTCTGAGATATCTCTAAAAGAGTCGGTTAGGCATCACTTTTATGATGGTCGTGTTTAATTTCGAGTTAAATAATCCCTTAAGCATGAAAATTTGTCCGACTCCTTGAAAAATTATGAACTTCTATAACATAAGGCACGGAGAATGTGTCACTGTTTTTAGAGTGTTGTTTTCAATAAGTAAGTCACTTTTTCGTTGTTTTACTAGCTTTTTCTGACCATTCGAAATAAATTGAACTTAACTCATCAGAGAAAACCAGTTCAGCCCAATAATTAAATGATTTTTTTTTTATTATTATTAATTATTTTTCTTAATAGTGGCTTTTTTGCAGATCTTCTGGTTTTTACCCCGCTTTGTTTAGTTTTTGCTGCACTGGTTTTCAAAGAAATTGTTTTGATAAACACTATTTTTTAATCTTTTGTAATTTCTGTACATGGTAGAAATTGATTTTTTAAAAATTGCTTTTTAACTTACGGTCATTTCGTGTGTACTAGTAACATGGCCGCCTAAACCAAATTTTTAGTGAATTTTTAGTTTAAAAGTACCATAGACGCCCTGTAGCAAAAGGTATTATCATCTTGAAATGTTGATTGTGGAAAAGTCTTAATCCGTCCGTGGAAAATCTGTGGAAAATCTTATTATATATCTTAAATAGTCAGTGAGGCGTCCTTTTATAATGGCCGTGTTTAATTTCAAGTTAATTGATCCCTTGAGCACGAAAATTTGTTTGACTCATCGAAAAATTTTGAACTCCTATAACCTATACTATAAGGCACAGAGAATGTGTCACCGTTTTTAGAGTGTTGTTTTCAATAAGTTGGTCATTTTTTCGTCGTTGGTTACTTTTTCGTCTAAAGAAGAAATTCTTTTGCTAAAGACTATTTTTTAATCTTTTGTAATTTCTGAACATGATAGAAATCGATTTTTTAAAAACTGCTTTTTAACTTGCGGTTATTTCGTTTGGACCAATAACGTGGTCGCCTAAACAAATTTAAAGTTTAAACAACAAAAAAAAAAATATATATATATATATATATATATCTTGCTAAAAACTATCTCACAAATATTTCATTAATATTTAATTATTTTGCAGTCTCGCGTATTAAAATATATATATATATATTTTAATTCTAAATTTAATACTTTTTGTGACACCGTTAATTGCGTTATTCATACTATTTTAGAAATACTTTCTAAAATTACAATTTTCATGTGAATTGCATTTTGTTTTTAACATTAGACTGAATCTTAAAGTGTATGTGAAATACGACGCAACAAATTCTGTTCGAAGGTTTGCTTTTTAAACGATAAAGCTAGCGGTTACAGAAAGAAACAAGAATGTAAAATCATGCGATACGCATTGGTTATTAACACTTTCCAACCGTATGTACTTATTGTATTGTATAACTTTCAGTTTTCTTTGCCTACGTTATCGCACAACATGTGAGGTAATGTTATATTAGCGTAACGCTACAAACGAAGTTCACACTTTACGAATAACACGTGAATGTGAAGAGTTTAGGATTCAGTTGATGAATGGAGTTAGTTCCTAGGATGAACGAAATTGTAATATGTTAATATTTTGGAAAGTGATTTATATAAAAGGAGAAGGTAGAGAAGAGAAAAGGGTTAGTTGGTGGTTAGCGGCTTGAAGGGAAGTAGAAAGGAGGTAGCTACTTAGGAAGTAGCAAGGAGAGTTATCTGCTTAGAGTAGGATAGTAGAAGATAGTTAGTCAAGTAGTATAGTGGCGTAAGGGAATCCTCCCACTAACGAAAGATTAATAGAGTCGTGAAAGTAAGCGACGTTAAATGAAGCTGTTGAGATTAATTATGGTTAATTGTTTATAGATAGAATATTTATGAAGTTTACAAAGATACTGAATGTGATTAGAGTCCAACGACCACCTTTTCATTAAGCTCAAAATAAAAGCTCATTATTTATTTTATATATCTGACTTTGTCACTACTTCATAATTTAATTAAGTCAATCTTTAAGATCTTAAATGAGATCATGACGTCCCTTCGGTCGTCACAAACGGACAGACAGAAGGACGGAAAAGCATGCGAATTGTATTCCAATCACTCTTAAACATAAAAATGCTTAACGCAAATGAAAGTGCAGCCCTGAGATTTTAGTTACAGCCCTTAATGTATCTGTAAATTTTAGTGTAGCTCTGTAAATCTGAAGCTTAATCCTATCATATTCTATACAAAACATATTTTTAACATATGAACAATAAATTTCAATTTTCTTATGATTTTTACCGTTGAAAATTCTTTAAATGTGCTTCATGAAAATGTCTGTCCTAAACGCAATGGATTGGAATATTTTTGTGTGTCCCTGTACATAAACCATCTGTACAGAATGTATTAATGTCATTTTAAATAGGAAACATTCCATAGTGAACTTGAATAACATATATCAATTTTTAAAATTTCTGAAATATTCAAGGACGCTTGGGGCGGGCAGGCGGGCATGTTAAAAAATGGGCTTGTCGGACAGACAGATACACAAATTGCTGTCATATTCTCCGTCAAAAATCGTTAGAAAAATTTAAAAATATTTAATATAAACAAAAATACAATTCTAGCAAATTTCCTATAATAATTCTTAATGTAAAGGAATATTTTCTTTTGGGTCTGTAAATCTAATGCCAATCATACTATATTCTACAGAAAGCATTCTTTTATGCATATGAATAACATATTTCGATTTCATTAAGATTTGTGCAAAATTATTAGTATTCAGTTTATAGAAATACCTCTCATAGAACGCAATGCTTTGGAATAGTTTCAGGTGTCCCTGTGCACGAACCAGAGATGATATTTGCTCCATTTTCAGTGGGGAACATCTGATAGTGAACTTGAATAACGTATTTCAATTTCTTAAGACTTGTGTAAAGTAAAGTCATTAAAATATAGTTTCTAAAAATATCTCTCACAGAACACAATGTTTTGGAATACTTTCGGGTGTACCTGTACTTAAACCAGTTGAGATAGGACCACTTTCAATAAGGAACATCCTATAGTTAACCTGAGTAACATTTTTGAATTTCTTTACGATTTGCGCAAAGTAAAGGTATTAAAATGTAGTTTTTAGAAATAGCTCTCATAAAACACAATGCTTTGGAATACTTTGGAGTGTCCCTATGTATACAAACCAGTAGATGTATTCATTTCATTTTCAATAGGGAATATCCGGTAGTAAACATGATTAACATATATCAGTTTCAAGAAATTTCATGAATATTTACGGGACAGACAGACAAATAAACCGAAGTGATTAACAATTTTCAACCTTGTTGGAAAATGTTAAAAAGGAAAATATCCAAGTGAGGCTTCTATTTTTTTGTCCGAAACTGTATTTACATTACCTAGTAAGAAATGTGTTATTTTTATTTTTAATAACATCATTTTACATAATTTTCTTATTAAAATTCGCATCTTTATTCATTATAATAGTTTTAGAATTAGTATGTAAATATAGAAGTAGCATTAACGCGTTTTTTTTTTTTATTATTAATTGAAATTTAATCTTATTACAGTTTATTAGTGTGTTATAATAATATGAAAGCTAAAAAAAAGATTCGTCACAAATTAATTATATCATAAAAAACAATTCTAAACATAATTTTTTTTTATTTTTCTTTTTTTAATACGTACTGCATAAATCATGAAATCTATGCCCGTAACAAAGCCTTTTTTATTTGTTAAACTAATGTTTTTCAAATTGCAAAAGACTTCAAGCTCTATGTCTAAGCGACAATTGACATGGCAACTCCCACTTCGAACTTCTTGTGATCTCTGTTACATTTTTGCTTATTTTAATTTGATTTAATTTTTTTTGTCAGTTTTCTCGGCTGTGTACGGAATAGATAACGTGACAGATGAAACTAAATTCGTTATTATACAAATGTAGACATTACTGAAAACGTTCCAATGTATTTCGATGTGGCCAATATAGCCTACTTTCGTTCGAGAAGGATCTGCAGACGTAGCATAATCCATGAGGGCATTCACAACTCAAATACATTGTTTCGACAGAGGAGTTCGCGGAGCAATTTCCCTCGGGAAAAAAAGAATCAAGCTTCGTAGGTGCATAAGCAATTACACTTGATACAAAAAGCCTTTGACGTACTTAATAGTTGAGCACTACCTCGTAGTACGACTAAAGCTATCCGACTGTCACAGAAGATCGCGACTCAGACTGTCGCACCAGGCGTGTGGACTGTGTGTTGCTTGGTAACGAATAATTGATTCGACCCCAGACCTTACCGTCTCCATATACGTAATGCATAGATTGTAGGAATAATGTAAAATGTTTATTATCGATAAAGATTATATTTCAATAACTAGACACTTTTGGCCTATTGACATTAGAAACTTACCAGCTGACATCGATTACAGTGCAATGAGAATATCAATTGCCATAACAACTTCAAATTCTGAGCCCTCTCTCAAATTGGCTCCGAATTATATTCTTTGATATTACTGTATACAAAAGAGTTGAAAAATGATGGCGAATTTTGTTGAGAGAGTTACTGATGGCGATGGATTTAGTTTCTGTCGTTATTTCGTGATTCTGCACCGCATTAGTGGTTCGAGGATCTCTACCACAGCTAGTTGTTCTTATTTTTGTGTGCATGGTTTTTACTACAGGCAAGTAGGAAATCACTTCGTCCACTATTTCTACCCAGATATGTCTGTTCAACCAATCAGTTTTTCTAAGACCTATGATGCTACTCCTCTCAACGTTAGGTTACTACGCATAAGCTCGTTGGGGGAAGTTTTTAAGGCATCTTTCGTGTCAATGTAATTCCTCTGACCTAGATATCCGAATTTAAATGCCTATCAATAAGCACACCTACTCTTTTAAATCATACACGTTTTACAATTCATACATACTGATTACCTCCGGAATGTTTATTAGTGAATTAACCTATGCCCACTTATATAATTCGTGAAATTCGTTCCAATTGCAATTGTGTCTTAATTCTTTCCGATTGCTTGCAGTCGACAGCAAAAATATTGAAGCACTAGCAATAATTCCTATTTAAAAGATTCCTATTTAATTCTGTTTCGTTAAGTAAATACTTGTTGAGTCATGATTTTAGTTTTATGATGTTTATAAAAAAGTAAATTGATGATAAAAAATTAGTGATCGAACTAAAATAAAAAGTATGGGAGTGCAGATATGTGTTTCAATAATTTTACTGCCGAATGTATATTGTTCCGCAACAGAGTGTATTTATGAAGTTCAGCTGAGTATAATTTCTTTATTTTGGAAAACACGAGAGAATATCAATAAATAGATTTCAGTTGCGCCAATTGGTAATACATTTTAGTAAGTATGTGGGATTAAATAAGAGATATGATACAGAAGAAAAAGCATTTAGTAGCGTAGCCCAATGAATGTTTTTGGAAAACGATTCGTAATGGCGCGAGAGTTGCATTTGTTCTCCATATTGTAAGCAAAATGAACTGTACATTTTCTATGGGTTAAACACTTGTATTCCATGAAATTTAATCATTAAATTGTCGCTGTTCTTATCGACCATGCAATATCCTACACTGTAATTTTGAAGTGGTGAATTCAAATGGAAAATTGCTACACCTGCATTACTGACATTATAGTCCCGGCCGACCGGCAATTCCATCCATGCTGAAATTTTGCTGTTGTTTATTAAATTATTCGGGACAAAAGACGAATAAAAATTAAGAAATGTTCCAGTACATTGGGCCTTTTTATATGGAACAAAGCATTTCATTATTCATGTTGTCCTGCAATATCAAGAGCTGTTTGGAATATGGATATCCCAACTGTTGAAGGCGGCACACAAAAGATTAAAGTTAGTGCCTTGTTCTAATTTTCCGCAAAGATGTGCTTCAAGAACAACAAATTCGGAGAACGACATATTGAATGCTCAAATGTTGCTTTAGAAATTTAAATTTGAAATTTAGCTTCACATGATTTACAGACTTGACTAGGTCCAGATCGACCGGCAATTATTGAGTCATGATTAAAAGATGTATAAAAATTAAGAAATTTGGCCCGAGCGATTTTCATTTGTTTCGAAATAGGAAAAAGTTCTATAGTCATCATTTTCAAATCGACTGCAAAACTTATATTGGGCCTTTTTATATGGAATAAAACACTTCATTATCCATGAAGTCTTGCAATATCAAGAGCTGTTTGGAATATGGATGTCCCAACTGTTGAAAGCGGCACACAAAAGATTAACGTTAGTGCCTTGTTCTCATTTTCCGCAAAGATGTGCTTCAAGAACAACAAATTCGGGTAACGACATATTGAATGCTCAAACGTTGCTTTAGAAATTGAAATTTGAAATTTGGCTTCACATGATTTACAGACTTGACTAGATCCAAATCGACCGGCAATTCCATTTGTGCTGAAACTTTTGCTGCTGTTAATTAAATTATTCGGGAAAAAAGATACATAAAAATTAAGAAATTTAGTCCGAGCGATTTCCTTTTGTTTCGAAATAGAAAAAGTTTTATAGTCAACATTTTCAAATCGACGGTAAAACTTATATTGTTGTATTAAATGTATTTTAAAATTCTGAAGGAGAATTTTTTTTGTTGCGTGGGAAAATCTTATTTTAATGTGTAATACAATGTCCCAATTCATTTGAAAAATACGTTGAAAAGCCATTTTGCTTAAGTTTTTTAGTAAATAATATATATATATATATTTTTTTCCATTTGACTTTTTATTTTGTGACATTTTTATTCAAGTGAAAACGTATTTTTTGTCTCGCCCTCGTACCTATCTGATTGTCAGATATATTAGGCTAACCAGATCAAAGTACCTTTATAATAGAGAAACGTTAAAAATTGCTACAATTATCCAATTACGGACGTATGTTTCATTCTTTATAAATAAGGACTAAAAATAAAGTATTATTGTTTAATAATTTACTTTCTACAATTTTTTAAAACTTGGAAAAATGCCTTCAAAATAAAGGAAGTCCCCAGAAAATGGGGACATTTGGTCATCTTAGATATATTCATGTTTCATAAATAAATTTATGGGCACCATATTTAAAAAATAATTAGGAGAAATTCGTGAAATTTTATACTTTATGAATTTTTCACTTCTTCGGCGGAATACTTAATAACGAAAATGCGTATTAAAAGAAAATATACTTTTTTTTTGTTTTATCTTGTATATCACCAGATAGGTGATGCTATTAAACAGATGCACCAAACGTAATTCGTAATATGTTTATGTAAAATAAACTACACTGATTCAGTTTTTTTTTTTTTTTTTTTTTTTTTTACATAAAATGTTAGTTGACGCTTTATTATATTTTTCTCTCCATGATTAATGTAAGATATATTTCTCAAGTTCAGTTGTTAGAAGTTGAATAGATTTATTGCTGCACACAAAGTACTATTCTGGTACTGAAGTTGTTGTTGGGATTGAGTGAGGTATATAGTACACCATAGCACGCAATGGACGATTAGTGACAGTCTGGGCTTCCACCCCCTCCCTAAAAATGGTCCAGAGACACGCCATCAAAGTCTTGATTTGTCTTGGTATGGATCGCTTTCCTACTTCGGTAACCCCCCAGAAATATTAATTTTGCGGAACAAGGGGGAGATTGTAGCTTAGATGGATTTAACGTGCACTAGCCACCATTAATGAACATGATATGGGGTTCGCTTTTGGCCAACGAGAATATTGAACCCGCAAATTTTCGATTATGAATTGAAGGATCTGTCAACCGGGCTATTGCTAGTGCAATTAAACTATATTAAAATGATTAGAAAAGAAGTATTGCTATAGTAACAACAGTCGTTTTATAATTATATAATTTCTCATTAAAACGTGTTTAAAATCTATAATAAAAATATCAGGTGCTTAAATACTATTTAAATCTTATTAATTTTGCACATTACATCAAAAAATCTGGAGTGACACCACTTTCCTTTCGAACATTAAGGAGTTAAAGGGTGTATAAATAAATTAAAACAACAGAGGTCATGGAAAAAAAAGATAAAATTATAATAGGGTGTTTATGTATTTTTCTCCATGTAATATGTTGTTTAATTTGCCGCTATTCCATTTCATTATTTTTTTTTATTGTATCCTTGTATCTATAAGTGCTAGATTCACCAAAATCTATACAGTTCGTGCGACTGTGACCTATAATATGTATGTAAATATTCAGCTCATTCGAATAAGGCATTTAGACGCTATCGCACTTTGAATAATTTCAACCTATAAGCCACAATGACAAAGAATTTTTTTTGTGTCATGTATAGGTGTTAGACTTACTAAAATCAACATGATTCGTGGTACGGTGACCTATAATATACATACCATCTTTCAGCTCATTCCAACAAAGCATTTAGACTTTATTGCGTTCATTCACGTACATCCGCACACATATACACACACAAACCTACATACATCAACTTAAAAATAGCTAAAATGGATTCAGGAGACCTCAAAGCGTATAAATACACTAAAGACTCAAAATCAAATTTTCTCATGGTTACAATTCTTTCCTTACATATGTATGTTTGGAATGTAAAAATAAACATCTTAATTTGAAGAGAATTCATATTAAAAAGAAAATGTCATGCTGTTTATGCCACAAATAAAAAACAATTGCAAAGATTCAATTTATTTAAAGGAAATTATAAGAGTTAACAATATAATTATTAATTTTTGTCTCATATATTAACACTCGACTGTTACATATGTTGATGTTTTCACCTTTTAAACTTGATTACAGATCTTAAAAATAAAATTCACAGCTGAATATATTTTAGCATTTTCTTTCATGCAAAAGTGCACATTTTATTCCACATTTTTAAACAATTCGAATTCCATTATGAACAAGTCATCTCACGTACTGCGTTCAAAGTTAAATATATCTTTCATTCAAACGCAGAAAAAGCAAAATAAAAAACAAACAAACAAGAGAAAAACTGTGTCATAAAACGACAAAATTTTCGTCAATTGTTATTATGTTTCTTTTAGGCTTAAAACATATTCATTTTCAACGTAATATTTCCATTTGCGATAAATTCAATTTGCGACGATTCTTTTTCCACCGATTTAAAATGGCATGATATATATATATTTAAGCCTTTTATAGTAAAAGAAAAGAATTTATATATATTTAAGTTCGAAAGTATTGATATGGTCTAAAGGAGCATTATAAAGAATTAGCGTTAAGCAAACTACATGACTTATATACATACATATATAGATATAGATATAGATAGATAGATAGATGGATGGATGGATATGCACTTAAAATAAGTACACCAAACGTATAAATACACCAATTTGTTTAATATATTTTTAAATCAAACATTTTTATTTCCTTATTAATTCCTACAATATTAAAATATTAATCACCATTGTATATTAAGTACTTAAAATATTGTAGCAGGTATGAAACAGTTCAGCTGTTTTTTCTACCAGCATTTTCCTACAAAAGTTTCTGCCCTATAAAATCCTAAAAATAACTCTAAAATTAAGATAATAATTTCTGTATAGGAATACTGGTGGCAGAAAAAGTAGAACTCTTTCTTCCGTATTATAGGTATTTTGCAACTCAATAAGCAGATGGATTTTTAAAATACTTAATACGTTTTGTGCACTAGAAATACAATTAAATAAATAAATATTTTTCATACATGTATATGTATATATATATATATATATATATATGTATGTATATGTATTACGATATCAAAAACAAAAATTAACTACTACAGCTCGAAATACTCAATGAAAAATTATTCATATTTATTTTTCATCATTCATCATTCATATTTAAATATAATGGAAAAATTACAAAATTATTCAATAATACGTACAAATATAAAAATTATAAAATGATTGTAAAATACATTGACAAAATTACGCGATTATAAAATACTTAAACGAAAAAATATTTACAATATTTTAAACAGTTACCGAAGTCTTTGATAATATAAGAAGTATATCCATATGACTTTGTGGTGCTAGAAAAATTGCGAAAAACAACCGCAGTATTATTGCAATTGTTACATATTCTTTTAATTCTAGCGATTTGCGAAAATAAAATATTTTTCAAAACTTTAATATTTATACATGATAACCGATTAATTAAAACCTAATTTATTATTATCATAAAGACTAATAATCTAAGACTCCTTAACTAACTTAATTTTTAATTCGAAAATATATATATATATATATATATAAATACCTTCATTACTAATGTGTTGGGAAATAAAATCCTTAGGATAAATATCACCAAGAAACTCTAAAAAATTATTGCACTTAAATACTATAAAATCACCAATTTACCTATAGAATTTAACATCAGAACTAACCAATTTTTTCTCATAAAAATATAAAAATGTTTGGCAATGTCACTGCAAAAATAATTTATCATAGGAATTCCATTAATTAAAATATTCACTACCATTATCAATCTAGTAATTTCTATCACACTGCATAGTTGTACTAAATTCTAATTACAAATCACAATAATGTCATAATGAAGGATACTTCCAAATAAATTTTCAAAATCAAACGTGTTAATCAAATATATCTTAGAATTGTTACTAATAATTTAATCTAAAACTGAACCATTGATAAAACTATATTCATGTTTCTAAATATTATTAGACACTGTTATTTAACTAATCGAAAACTTTTTGTAAGGAAAAAATAACTAAAGGTACCACGAGTAACATACTTAAATTTAACAGGATTTTTAATGAAATTTAGTTAAAATAAATAAGAAAGGGAATTTATAATTAGAAATTTTAAGATTTAATTTTTTACTAAAAGTTCTTAAAATTTTTTTTAATTACAGAAGGATAGGAATTTATTTTCTGAAAAGTATTGTTACCTAAATATTCCTCTAAAAGATTTTTTTTTTTTTTATAAAATTTCTTACACATAATAGTAAAATTTTTATCTGCTTTATCTACAGTAGAAATGATAAAATTCTTTTTTTTAATCTCCAATGCTATTTAAAAAATAAATTTATTTTATCCTTCTTTTTATTTAAGTAATTAAAATAAAATAAATGTTTACTTTAAAACAAATTAAACATTTTCATTTTTCATTTATAAAAATCTTCAACAGTCCGAGCATATTTATAAGAAAGTTTTAAAATTAAATTATCTAAATCCTTTTCGAAATTTGCTAGATTTTTACTATAAATTATAATTAAAATCTAATCTAAGTTCAAAACCTTAACTCATAACATTTTTAAAGCATTCATTTTCTACAATATTTAACTATCAGAATTTAGATAATTTCGCTTTAAAACTTTTTTGTAAATATGTTTGATCAGTTGAAAATTTTTATAAATAGAAAATGGAAATATTTACTTTTTTTAAAATAAATATTTATTTAATTTTAACTACTCAAATCAATACGCTCAAATTAATTACGCTCAAATTAACGAAAAAGTATCGTGGAGCTCTTAACACATTTTCTTTTTTCTTGGTTTTTGAGTGACCATGATTTTTTATTTGTTAAGCTCCGGGAGTTTAATTGCCGAAACGTCAGTGGAGGCCTCCCTATAGAGACTCAAAAAGATTTTGGGTTCCGTCTGTCTGTCTGTTTGCGTGTCTGTCGCACGATAACGGCCGCAAAAATCACGTTATTAACTTTCAAACACATGTTTCCATATCATTAAGGCCTATAAACAAAATTTGTATGTATCGCGATAGCGGCCGCAAAATCACGCTATTAACTTGCAATTTGATACACATGTTCATGAGCCACATAGAATTGGCTGTGTCGTTTTTGGTGTATATTCAATTTGTAGTTCGTGTACAGGGACGCAACAAAGTTTTTCATATCGTTAGAGCCTATCAACAGAATTTGTATGTACCGCAATAACTGCCGCGAAAATCCCCCAACTAACTTGCAAATTGATACACACGTTCAGGCTCTGTATAGAAATAGCTGTATAAATTTTTATATGTCTATATTGTTCAAGGACTGTGTACAGGGACACGCACAAATTTTTATTATCGTTATAGCCTATGGGGTGAATTTTGTTTAAACGAATTTTAACAACGTTACTCTGCATTCAACAAAATGAAATTCGCGTACATTACTGAGATACTTAAACTGATGTTTTCTGCAGAAAATATGTGCTCTTAAGCTTCTTAATTAATAAACAGGACATTACAAAAGTGTTTCGACAATATCACATAATCATTCAAATTATGTCAAATTTCGAACAATTATTCATGAAAAACTTAGAATAAGTTGAATAGTTTTTACAGATGTATACAATGTTTATGGTTCGTTTACAGAGACACACAAAATAATTTCATGACATTATTACCTATAGACAAATTTTTATTTAAGCGCATTTTAGTACATTTATGCTGCATTCAACAAAACGGAATCAACGTACATTATAAAGATACTTAAAACCATGATTTCTCTAAAAAAAAAAGGAATATATAGACTAAAGTTATTTACAGGACCGCACAAAAGTATTCCGATGACATTCTGTAATCATCCAAATAATGCCAAATTTGTTTCAAGTTTTTATGAGTCATGTATCTGTGAGTCAATCAGTATATATATTTCTGGTACATTTTCAGGGACACACAAAAGAATTTCGTGCCATTACGATTTATAGACAGTGTTCCATAAAAGTGCATTTTGAAAAAGTTACCATGTGCCATCTTCAAATTTGACAGTTGATATCGCAGTTCTAATGCAGACTCGGTGACCTTGCCGACATATATTATGTGAGAAGTGCCGAGTTGGTTATCAGTCAGGGTAGCTCTATGGTTAGAGCATCCGCACGTTAAGCGGAAGGCCCAGGGTTCGATTCCCGGCTCTGGTATTTTTCACATAGTTGGTAAAAATCAGCCTTCTACTCCATTCTATCAAAAAGGTTACACACCGCTAAATATAATGAAAAGTTATTAGAATATTTAAAAGCATGTTTTTTCTATAGAAATTTTCGGGCATAGACTTGGTAATGAGTTTACGGAGTTACACAAAATAATTGCGATATGTTATGCAATCATTTTGCATGAAATTTGGTACAAGTATTTATGAGTTACAAGGAATTAATATAAGGCTGTTATTAGGAAAATATATAGATATACATATATATACATAAAGATATAGGCAAAGCGATATAGCGGGGGGGGAGGGGTTAGGGGGCGGTAGCCCCACTCAGAAACGTATCTCTTTATGTAGCGAGTCAGTCATGTATATCCTTGTATGTATGTGAGTATAGAAATATGTGATTATATACATATGTATGTGAATGCATGTATGTGATACATACATATGTATGTGAATATATACATATACATGTATCATGAAAAACGACAGTTTTTTGAGTGACGCAAGCGGAAGGACAAACTGAACGCTGCGAACTCATATATACGGCTAGTTTGACATCAAAGAAATTTGTAAAAGCCGACGCTTAATATCTCAGCAAATATGCGATATTTTGTTCTGATCTTTTCAAAATAGTCTTTTATCTTCGGTCTTAATCTATCCTGAAAATTTTACATTTCTACATGCAGTATGTTTTGAGATCTGAATCTCAATTTTAAGCCAAAAAGGGAAAATGTGTGGTGTAAGCTGTAAGGATGTAAGGATGTAATGGACTAAATTCAGGAAAAATATTTCTAAACCGCACGAACAATTTTAATTTAATTAATATATGTTGTTAATGGGATCTTTCTGAATCTAGTAACGTTTTCGTTTCTTTCAGGAAAACTCTTGTTTTTTGTAAAAGTTGCTTTAAAAATAGAACTATATTACTCCGCCAAAATGCATGCTTTTATTCGGCGAAAATGTCGTAATTCGGTTCTCACTTTCAAGGCACGTTGGTTGGCTGACCAACGTGAATGCAGTCAATGAATTATTTAAACTATCCTTTTTTTTTAACGCAAAAATACTTTATTACATTTTTTATATATTTATTGTATATATACTAAGTCAAATTCACTTAAATATATTTTCTCTTCTGCTTTAAAAAAGATATTTTTGATTTCAAAATTTCATATTTAGTCAAAAAAGTATTTAGATAACGTTTTAAATAAGGAAGTATTTTGTAATTTTAGACATTCCATTTTATCATAATAATGATGAATTTACAATTTTTTAAAGCAAAAAAATTTTAATCATTTATAAACATCGATTTTATTGTAGCTCAATCATTTGCGATGCTTATTCATGCATCCTTCCGCACCGGGAATGGGAAAAAACACCAAATGTAGTTTTGGCGCCATCTTGTGTTTTTAATTTAAATTAAAACATACACTTTTGCAAATATATATATATGTATATATTTCTTTTTAAAAATTAAAAATCTCTTTTCAAAATACAGTTAAAGTTTATTCATATATTCACTTTTCAGACTTTAAAATGATACATATTTTAAATATTAACATCTTTACTTTGAAACCCATAATAATTTATTTAAAAAATATAATTCTCTCTTTCTTTCTTTCTTTCTTTTTTTTTTTATTAATTAATTTCTGCATGAAAAATTCCATTTCATAAATATATTTACTACTACAATAAACAAAAAAACCTCCTTTAATTTTAAATAATTATTTCTACATGTTTCTAAGCAATTAAAAGTGATTTTTTTTTAAAGAAAAATAGTTTAAATATCGGAATGTATATTGTTTTATCATGAAGGTAATAATTTGGCCATCTAGTGGCGCCATCTCGTAGCTTATATTAAAACCATATACATTCCTATATTTTATTTATTTTTCTTAAAAAAAAAAAAAAAAAAGGCACTTTCAATTGCTTAGAAACATGTAGAAATAATTATTTAAAATTAAAGGATTTTTTTTTTCCTTCTTATTGTAGTTGCAAATATATTTAAGAAATGGAATTTTTCATGCAGAAATTAATTAATTAAAAAAAAAAAGAAAGAAAGAGAGAATTATATTTTTTAAATAAACCATTATTGGTTTCAAAGTAAAGATGTTATTTATTTATTTTGACGTGTTTTTCAATAATTGCTATTTGACACATTTTTCATTAATTTTAATTCTATTTTAATTTTTTTTTTTTTTAATATACAGCGTATTTACCCCCTCTTTCATCCCCTAGCCATTATTGCTTTAAATAGTAATAAAAAAAATTAGTTTGATTATGTTAATATTTAAAATATGTATCATTTTAAAGTGTGAAAAGTAAATATATGAATAAACTCTAACTGTATTTTAAAAAGAGATTTTTAATTTTTAAAAAGAAATATATATAACAACTTGTATTTTCCATAAAACTTAAGCTTAACTTGTATTTTACTTAACTTGTATGAACTTTAGCTTAACTTGTATTTTCCATAAATTTTTTCTCCAAATGATTTTATCTTATTTTTGAAATTATAGAAATGTAGAGCTTAATTTTTATTTTGTCTATTTTTTTCCACTAAATATTTTTATGAAATAATTTTTACCAGCACTTTTGATGAAAATTTAAATTGTGAATATTGGAGCAGTATCTATACATAATCTCAAAAGGGAAAAGAAAATAAATAAATTTCCATTTTTAACATTAACTTGTTTTTTTTTTTTTTTTTTTTTTTTTAATTGTTTAATTTGCATTTGTAATTCTCTAAAAAAAAACTTGCAAAATGTAAATTACTTAATTCTAACTTAAATTTGAAATTTCCCACTTATTATTGTTATTATTATTTTAAAGAGTTTGAGAATCCCACTCAATACTTTTTCTAGTGCGAAGCTTCTTCATTTTGTTTACAAGTGGCAGACTACTTAAAAATTTGTCAGCATGATAACGTTTGAAATACTAAATTAATTCAACTAAATTTGTAGTGTGGATTTATCTCAGAGATGTATTTTTTATGTTCATTTGCCAACTTAATCTACCCTCTTGTTTCCCTGTGCCAGCCCACTGAAAATTTTAAATTTACATTAGAAAGGTTTTATGAACCGATTTGCTTAAAACTCCATATATACAAGCCTTCATTAATAAATCCACCAAGTCCATTAATAAATTGTAGCTGCCCATCTTGAAAAAAAACGGTGGCAACTTCATAATAAAAAATAAATCAGTTCACCCTTCCTAGGTGCCAGAAGGACTTGTTTTTATTTTTTGATCAATAACCCCTAAAAAGTAATGATATCAGTACAAAAAACCCTTAACGGGTTAAAAGTTTGTGACGCCGCTACTTTATGGCTAGAAGAATTTGAAATATGAACCTTAAAAATAATGATATCAAATTTTAAGTGACGCTTTGCAATTAGATATAATATACATAGATTTTCTTATTTGATCATTTACTTTCTACTTTTATTTATATTTATTATGCAAACGTAATATTTTTAGCTTTAAGATCAGACAGATATATAAAATACACTCATTGATGCTTTTTAATTTACATTTCAAATTCAAAATAACAGTTTTAAAAGGAATGATATAAAAATTCCAGTGGCCCCTCGGTGTTATTTTAAAAGATTTGTTTTTAGATTCCACTAAAACTACTTTTGTTTTGTCTAATAAAGTATATTTACATATTGAAACAGTGCTTTTAATTTTCAAATATACTGTCAAATAATTATACTTTCACTGAGTTTGCATTATAAATTAAAATTATTTATTTCTATAAATTGATTTATCTTTTGCGTCACGCTATCCAAAACTGCAAGTAAAATCTGTGTAAATGTTTTCTTTACGTCACACTACTTCTTTGCGTAAATTTTCACTCAGTTGGATACTATGATATACTATGTTTTGGATAGCGTGATGCAAAAGATAAATCAATTTATTGAAATAAATAATTTTGATTTATAATGCAAACTCAGTGAAAGTATAATTATTTGACAGTATATTTGAAAATTAAAAGCACAGTTTCAATATGTAAATATACTTTATTAGACAAAACAAAAGTAGTTTTAGTGGAATCTAAAAACAAATCTTTTAAAATAACACCGAGGCGCCACTGGAATTTTTATATCATTCCTTTTAAAACTGTTATTTTGAATTTGAAATGTAAATGAAAAAGCATCAGTGAGTGTATTTTATATATCTGTCTGATCTTGAAGCTAAAAATATTACGTTTGCATAATAAATATAAATAAAAGTAGAAAGTAAATGATCAAATAAGAAAATCTATGTATATTTTAACTAATTGCAAAGCGTCACTTATAATTTGATATCATTATTTTTAAGACTCATATTTCAAATTCTTATAGCCATAAAGTAGCGGCGTCACAAACTTTTAACCCGTTAAGGGTTTTTTTGTACTGATATATGTATATATATATATATATATATATATATATATATATATATATATACATACACACACACATATATGTGTATTATAATACTGCTTTAACTTATATTCTGCAGAAACTTGTACATTAACATGTAAAGCTATACAAAACTTCAAACGACCTAGAAAAGCATAGGATATGCATGTTAGGACTCCTCGAAAGAGACAGAAAGCGGAATACTTGGATTAGGGAGCGAACTATTATTACTGATGTTTTTGTTTTCTAGAATTAAGAAGCTAAAATGGAGCTGGGCTGGAAATCTTGCCAGAAGAAATGATGATAGATGGGCGAAAGAAATCCTATTTTGGATATCGAGATATAAGAAAAGACCGAGGAAGAGACTACTGTGTCGTTGGATAGAGGATATTTTGAAGTTTGGAAGAGCATAATTGAGAAGAATTGCACAAAACAGGGCGGAATGTATCACCTGGGAGTGGCTTTCACCCTATAGTGGTTTGAAAAAAGCTGAGGTTGATGACGATGATGATAATGATATATATAATATAGAAAAAATAAAAATGATCTATAATCTGTTGAAATAATGAGTGATAAAAATAAGACAATGAGGCTTCTGATCTGCAAATCCACTAATTTAAATTTTTTTTATTCTGTCATGTTTTAAACCTTACTTTTCCGCTTTTCAATTTCATTAGAACTCACGATAAATTGTAGAGGTTATGAAACGCCCATTTGTGGATTTTATATTATTCATTAACTTTGCTGTTTAAAGAAATTGTTTTACTTACTTTTTAAAGTTACTTGGAAAATGTATTGCTATTTATTTTTAAATAGGATACACGTGTTCAGAAGTTTAAAATAGTGTTACTTCATTTTATTCATTCTGTATATATTTTTTTCATTTTATGGCGAAAAATTTATAATTCAAGCCATTTATTTTAGACAAAACAAAAGGCTGTATCTCATACTGGATTTATTGTCAAGTTAAGCATACAGTTTAAGTGTAGAAGGAATTTCGTCGGCGTCTAGACAGTGTCAATCACTGAACTACTCAATGATAAATGTGTTACATGCGAATTACGTTTAGAAATATTAAATTAACGGCAGTTACCTTTTCTATATTATCTACAAGATAGTGTACATGAAGCCACTTGGTTCTACCATTTGAGCTTGCTCTATATCTGATTTAAATCACTGGATATACGACTGGTATTATTCACTTCTATGAACGTTGGAAAAAATTTTGTATTTTGTGAATACAGACGATGGCCTAAGAATGAATATTTATGGTATAGAAGGATTACGTTTTAATTCATCAACTTCTAGATGCAAGGAAGAACTACGATGATAAATTCACAATATAAGAATTACATATTTTCTTGATAGGCTTATTTGTATTACATTTCTATTTATTTATGTATAATAATTAAATTGTCCTTTCCGCAAAAGATCTGCAATATTTATATGGTTGAAATTAATTTTCTACTCAGACGTTTATTTTGTTAAATAATGTATTTTTGATAAATTTATTAATGAATGAAACTGCAATTTTCTTTTTTTAAAGTCGATAATGAATGAGAAATTTACGTATAAACTTAATAAAACTCACAGTATACAATATAAAGAAATAAAATATAATTAAATTTATATCTTTTTATTTATTGTTATTTTTATTGAATAAAAAGGCTTGGATAATTATGCATATAACTGCAAGTAGTAAGCAGTTATGAGAATTCATTGTTTTGTAATCTCATTTTACACGTACATAAAAATATTAAATGGATATATCAAATTTGATATTGTATGCAAGGATACATTTATTCAGGAAGAGAAAGAAAAAATTGCAAAAAACTATTTTGTACTAGAAGAACATTTCTTTTTACCCTACAGTTAAGGTAATAATTGCAGTTACTGTAAATACATTTCTTTCGCACTAAACAAATAAAACTATTAAATATAGAAAAAAAAAGTGTAAGAATAAAATTGTTTATGACACTTTTTGCAAAATATTATTTCTTTTAACACGAAATCCGTAGCGTCAAAGTAGAACATTTACTACACAAAAGGTAGTAAAAATATTATGAAAGTTAAAAAATAAAATAAAATAAAAATGTTGCATGCATTTATCACATTAAATGTGCAATTATATTTCTTGAATCAAATTACAAACTACTTTTCATCTTCCACTTTTTAAATATTCGTGCATAAAGTTGAAAAAAAAAATGGATACATGTATATATAAAATATTCAAGTAAAAAGGCATTAGGTATTCTGTAGTGAGGAAAAACAAATAATAATAACAATTACATTTCATGGGCTATTCTGATTTGTGATCCGAAACTGCAAAGCAATTTTATGTTTCTTTTTTTTTTTTTTTTTTTTTTTTTTTTTTTTAATGCAACACATTTTTATTGCTAAGAAAGATATAAAGATATTGTTTCTTCAATCGTAAAGTTCTGCAAGTTTTTATAAAAAAAAAAAAAAAAAAAAAAAATGTAAATGGTGTAAATGTATTGCTGTTATTCTTTTGTACAAATCTTAAGATAATTTTTAATACTAATAATTTAATTATATTTTATCCTAGAGAATTAGTAACAATGCCTTTTAATTTAATTTTTTACGACTAATTCTTTAAAGATATAATCTTTTATATATATTATAATCAGCTTCAAGAATCATACGAGTAAATTATACAATTAGAAACAACCCGAAAAAATTTTAATTAAATTCCCCCTCACAAAAAATAATAAATTAAATAAATTAATGAATTAATGAATTAATAAATGAAATAAATTTATAAATATTATGACAGATATTGTTTCGTATGGTTATTCTACTTTTTGTTTTAGTTAAAATTGCATTTTTCAGTTTTTAAATGTAGACTTTCATTTTAAAATGAAGTAAAAAAAAAATTTGTTTTATTTTATTTTATTTATTTATTTATTTATTTTTTTTACCACGTATGGATATCATGAGGTTTAATTACAACTAAAAGTTAAGCGAAATATTTGAATAAAAAATATTGCATGGTAGAGAAAATACTGTTTTTGGGTCAAATTTTCTAAATTGAGTTTTTGTAATATTTAAATGTTTTGAGGTCCCCTGAATCAGAAAATCCTGTTTTTAATGGTTGGTCTGTGTGTCTGACTGTTATCAACGTATCTCAGCAGCAGAAAGCAGTATCTCAGCAATAATAGCAGAAAGTCCAAACTTAATATTCTAAATGCGTAAAATATAGTGATTCTACACTAAACTTTTCGTTGAGATCAAGCAAATGGTTCGTGTACAGGGGCAGAGACATCCAAAAGAATTCAAATACATCATGTCTATGGGAAAATTTCTGGTAAGTACAGTGTAACATTTTGGGTAACGTAAACGAAACCGAACAACAAAATTTATTAGATTTATAAAAGCATGTTTTGTGTAGATTGTGGTATGAAAATCATTTTGTATTTCATCATCATTCATCATCCGTTTACAGGGATACCTGGATATATTGGGCCTATACTTTGAAACTGCAGAAATCGTAATTCCTTTTGTGTTAGATGTTTTTCAAGTAAGAATACACGTTTAAATACACATTTTTTTTTTTTTTCGTAGTGCATATTGATTTTAGACACTATGCAGAATTAAGCAAAACGTTCTTTTCAATTGAATGTAATTGATGGAAGTGCTTTGTACATTTTACTGTGTCAACGAATACTGCAAAGTTATTTTTTCCATACCCATACTGTATACAAAGTATCCGCTGAAGTTCTATTTTCAATTACGTTTTTTTGTATAATATCACGTTTTGGGGTGCCCTAATTACGAAAGTCCAATTTTAAATGGTTGGTCTGTATGTATATCTATTATCAGCATAACTTAAAAATAAATAACTTCAGGAAATTCAAATTCGGCATTTTGAATTTCGTACTAGAATTCCACTTAAAAATATGATAAAAACTGGCAAGTTTGAAGGCAAATTGATAACAGCCTGGATTTTATTTATTTATTTTTAATAATTGTATGCGCTGTAATTTAACGGGGTTGAGGAGGTCGCCCCCCCCCCTCACACAAAATTACATAAAATAAAAAAAGTAATATAAAGTCAAATAAAATTGTTCCTAAATCCATTTTAGATTATTTTAAAGTACATTGAACTTTATTATTTTTCGCTAATGATCTTAAGACTTAATATACAATCTATCATTATAGTATTGAAATGCAGGGTAAGAGAAAGTCGTGTGAGTGACACACCAGATAATAATTTTTTGAATACGGTGAATGTATAACATTTGCATATATTCTATAAAATCACCATTACAATAATCAAAACTGTATTTGATGCTTCAGCAATAAATAATTTGTTTGAATGTAAAGATTTATTTTTAAGTTTCTTTTGCAAGTATTCTGTAGTTTTCTACCACTATTTCTGAATACTGATCTTCCTTCTTATTGTTCAGTTGAAAAGCATTAATTAAAAGCTAGTATTTAAAAATTATGGAAGTAAATTGTGACAGATGCCTGTATTTGTATCAATTTCCAATCACAGATAATAGCTTTCTGATTTATTCGCATACAAGAACAGTTTAACAACAGGCAAATGTCTGAGCATCCAAATTAACTGCTTTTTAAACACAAAAAATACTAAAATTTTACTGATTTTCCTTTCCCAGACATAAAAGTATTGCTGATTAAATTATCTGCTAATACAAAAATGCACATACATATCAAAAATTAGGATTTATCTTTTCCTTTTCTTTACACTGCTGATTAGAGTGAAATGGTGGAGGAGGAGGGGGGGGGTCTATATAATTCTGTAAATTAGGCTCTTGTAGTGCACTTTTAACTTCGAAACAAAAATAAAGTAATTTCTTTAAAATAAATCAATAAACAAATGTTCTTTATTTTTAAGAGAATATATTCTGTTTGAAAAATTATTTTATATATATATATACATTTAATTTATTCTTAACCATTTAAATTTATTTAACTTTTTTAAAACCAATCATTTTTATAGTATGCAGTACTTTTTTTTTTTTTTTTTTTTTTTCAGTTTTTACTAATAGTATTCAATAGTTTAATGCCATCACTTGCAACATCTAGTTGTCATTAAAAAAAAAAAAAAAGAGAGAGAGAGAGAGAGAGTTCGGGGTGTGTGTGTGTGTGGGGGGGGGGGATTGTAGAAATTTCAAAGGCATATTTAGCAAATTTTCTTCTTCTTTTTATGGGATATTCTATAACATTTTTTCCATTAAAAATCCTAAATTAAAGTGATATTAATCATTGTATTTTCTGCTAATAAAGACTTTTTCTCCCTTATATCAAAATACATAAACATATTTTCAAGCTGCTTTTTTTTTTGTCCTTGCAGATTAACAATAGTACTGAATATTTAAACTTTAAAACTTCTTCACCTACTGATCTTCTTTCTTATTGTTCAGTTCTTGCAGATTAACAATAGTACTGAATATTTAACTTTTAAAACTTCTTCACATACCATAAACCATAAAACCAATACAAGCACAATCGATTCCGGAAGGATGTAAACTTCCTTCTTCAACTGCAAAAAGACAAGTGGTATTACCTTAAAAGAAAAAGCAAAACTGCTAGCCCATGCCTCCAGGGCTCCAATTGTATTCAAGAAATCTTTAAACGTGTTATTTGATCGAAAACCGAAAACTTTTCCAAATCTTACATTTTCTTCTTATGATGATGAAGGTAATAACAAATTTATCTTAAAAAAAGAAAAAAAAAAAGTAGTCAGTTTCACTTAACTGAAATGCATTATGTTTTACCTAAAAATATATGTCTGGCGTTAGTTAAGAAAAAAAAAAAAAAAAAAAAAAAAAAAAAAAGAAAAGAAATGAAACGAAAAAAAAAAAGGCGAGAGCTGTCATAAATCAAATTCTCTTTTAATTTGTGTACCCTTAACAGTATAAAATTTCGATCTCCCACTCATTCACATTCATTTAATTACAGAGATGAGAGTTGGAAATTGACAAAGTCAAAAAATATGTGTATAATTCAAAGATGATTTAATTTTTGCAATAAAGAAGAAACAGGTGCACAAAATCATATTACAGAAAAGCACTACAAAGTTAGCGTTTAAATGTAATGAGTACAAAACTTTGGATAAACACTATAAAATGTCACAACTCGCGAGTTTTTGCATTTTACGGTGTTTATTCAAAATTTTGTATTCATCACACAAAATCATACTTTCTATAAGTGAAAATGGAGAATATGTTAAAATAAGAATGTGTCAAAAGACAGAAAATTAAACAAAATAAGAATATTTAGAAACAAAAAATTTGAAAATTACTTTTAAAAAATTAAAACAATCTGAAATTCCTAAAATAGTATGAAAATTTTTATCTCTACAATAAACATCGCTGCATTTCTAATGGATGTTGCCTCTTAAAAGGAAAAATCTTTAATCAAGAGTATAGGAAAGCTACATCTATAGAAATTACTGTGTCTATGGTTTTATTGAGTTTTAAGAAATTGCTGTATTTAACAGCTTTCTTCTCTAGGTTGTTACTGTACGGAATAAGGTCGATAGACTAAATTAGAGTCCGAGACCAATAGGTGGCTTCCCTTGCGTGGGAGTCTTTCTAAAACGTCCATGTCATTAGTTTAAATTATGTATGTCATTTTTTCCTGTTTATGTGTATCTTCTTCAATTGATATTTCTACTAAATTCATTTGCGTTTTTTTTTTCTTTTTGTCTTCTTTATTAGTAATATTATTATTATTATTACTATTCCATAAGCAGAGCTCAGAGTCTACGTCCTTTTTTTCCTGATTGTGATTACCAGGAGTAAAAAAAATTCGCCTTTCTTGCAGCCACTATTTTATATATGCGAACATTCTAATCGATATACCGTAACTCTGTTAGTATCCGCCTTTTTATAGAGTACCAGACTTTTTATTGAGTATTATACTTCTTATATAATCGTAATTCGTTTTTGAGAATAAGAAAAGGAAGCTTGAGAAAAGGGCAGGCGCTAACAACTTTACGGAGTATTAAATAGAATGCTGGCAAATATGCTGTTTACACACATAAACATTTACCTGCTTTTATAGTAATGTGTCGTGCTTAAATAGGATAGAGATTACTGTATAAAAATATTAGTAGCAAAAAGGCGAAAATAAGGCTTTTAACATATTTTTAACATTTTCCAACAACGTTGAAAAGTGTCAATGACTTCAGTTTGTCTGTCCGTCTGTCCGTCTGTCTGATTGTCCGCTCTTTAACTCTCATAAATATTCATGGAATATTCTGAAACTGGTGTATGTTATTCAAGTTCACTATCGTATGTTACCTATTGAAAATGGAGTCAATACTTCTACTTATTTGTGTACAGGGGCGCCCGAAACTATTCCAAAGCATTGTGTTCTATGAAGAGTATTTCTATAAACCATATTTTAATACCTTTACTTTACACAATCTTAATGAAATTGAAATATGTTGTTTAAGTTCAGTATCGGATATTCCCCATTGATATGAAGTAAATAATATCACTGGTTTGTATACAGGGATACCTGAAAATATTCCAAAGCATTGGGTTCTATGAGAGGAATTTATCTAAATCAAATTATAATAACTTTACTTTCACAAACCTTAATAAAATTAAAATATATTATTCATATGCACAAAAGAATGCTTTCCATTGAATACAATATAATTAGCATTAGATTTACAGGACCACACAAAAATATTCACTTACATAAAGGGGTATTATTGGAAATTTGCTGAAATTGCACTTTCGTTTATATTAGACGCTTTTATCACTTATAAATGTTTAGCAACTTTCCAACAATGTTGAAAAGTGTTAATGACTTCGGTTTTTCTGTCTGTCTGTCCGCGCTCTAATTCCCGTAAATATACCAGTAAATCTTGAAACTGACTTGTGTTATTCATGTTCATTAACGGATATTCCCTATTCAAAATGGAGTGAATACCTCTACTGGTTTGTGGACAGGGACACCTGAAAGTATTTCAAAGCATTATGTTCTATGAGAGGTATTTCTATAAACCATATTTTAATTCCTTTATTTTACACAAATGCTAATGGAATTGAAATATGTTATTCAAGTATACTATCGGATATTTGCTATAGAAAATGGACAAAATACTACTACTGGTTTGTGTGGACACCCTAAGTGTTCAAAAGCCTTGCGTTGAATGACAGGTATTTCTAAAAACCAAATTTTAATAACTTTATTTTGCACAAATATTGATGAAATTGAAACATGTTATTCATATGCACACACACACACACAAAAAAAAAAAAAAATGCTTCCTATAGAATGTAGTATGATTAGCATTAGATTTACTGGGCCAAATTAAAAGATTGAGTTACGTGGAGGGCTTTTATTGAAAATTTGGTGGAATTGCATTCACATTTACATTAAGCGATTTAATACTTTTTAACAATTTTTAAATGTGAATATCATTTCAATTTGGGTATTTATTTGTGCGACTGTCCACCTGTATATCTGTCTGTCTGCCCGCCTCCAACATCAGTAAATATTTTCAGAACTTTAAATGGTATTAAGAGATCCTGTGCAACTGTTCATGTACGAGGACAGCCCCCCCCCCCCAAAAAAAAAAAAAAAAAAAAAAAAAAAAAAAGAAAAAGAAAAAAAGCCAATGCATTGCATTTTAGGAAAGCCGTTTTTATAAATTACTTTTAAAGAACTTCTTTCTATTGTAAAAACCGCAGAGAAATTGACATTTATTGTTAATATGCTAAAATAATGTTTTGTGTGGAATATTATATTGTTAACCTTCAAATTTACAGGGCTGCGTTTTCTTTTGTGTTGAACATTTTTACACTTACTAACAATGTTTCAGAATAATTATGAATTCAATTAGTCTACCTGTATGCCTTTCAGAGTTACATTTTGTCCGTTCCGTGATAACGTGGGCAATGACCATTAAAAGTTATACAATACAACAATTACGTACAGTTGAAAATTGGTAATAATCAATGCGTACCTCACGATTTTTCGTCCATGTTTTTTTTCTGTTCCTACCTATGTCATACATGGTGCAATTTCGAACTTTTTTCATAGCTCACACACTACTAAATTTATTTGACGACTTTCATTGTTAATGATCGAGGATACACTATAAAAGATTTCCCAAAAATGCGCTGGTGAAAAGCTATGAAAAAAAGTGGAAACCAGGCATGAAAGTTTCTGTTTTTTTTTTTAACGAAAAGAAAATCCTGCATTCACACCGGAATAAATTTCTCATTTAAACACGTTTATATTAACACAAATAATGTGTTTGAATAAGTGTACTCGAATAAGAAGTTCATTGTGGTGTGAATGTAAGATTTCGTTTTGATTAAAAAAAGCGGAAACTTTCATTCATAGAATAATAATAAAGGAAGAAGGAGCACGTCAGCACTCTAATGCTTAGAAATTCCTTCTATTGAATTGCCAGCGAAAGCTTCTCTGGATTCGTAACTCCTTGAAGTAGGGCTTTCATCCTCGGCGCGTTTATCGCTGTTTGTTGTGTATGTTGCCTGGCTGACTGATTGACAGAGAGACGAGACGATTCAAAAATCTCGCCAAAGAGTCGCCTACCAATCAGATTAAAGCATTCTTATAACCCTATAACCCGGCATTTGTTAAACCGAAACCAAAATACATACGCTCCTTCTTCCATTATTATTATTCTATACTTTCATCCTTGGGAACAGTTTTGCCAGATTGCACAATTTTTTTTATTTAAGAGTCACCAATAATCTTGAGAATTGATGTTTGATATACTTTATACACGATTAATCGTCGATTATGTACAGTCGTTGAAAAAAAAAAATGCAACACTCGTTGTAATTTCATTATTAATTGACGCAGGAGAATCTAATAGACATCACTCAACAGGGAATTAAGTGCACAAAATCATTTCATTAAGTGCATTAATTGACGCAGGAGACGTGATTAATTGACGCAGGAGAATCTAATAGACTTCACTCAACAGGGAATTAAGTGCACAAAATCATTCATTAAGTGCACAAAATCACATCATTTTCAGAAATGAAAATGATGTCAAATTTTGAATTAGGGGTTATCTACACATTGAAATGACCGCAAACTGTGATTTCATTCAATAGCAACACCCAATTTCGACTTCATAATTGAATTCCTGAGAGTCTGGCAGTGCGAAAAATTACACAGTTTGCATACTTTACTTCAGTATAAATATTGTTATAATCAAAAATATGTTAGGGTTTTATCTGCAAATCTAAAAGAGTAAAATTAAGATCCTACAAAAATCAGATAAAATTTCTCACTCTCACGCCGGAAATTTTTTTAAACAAAATTAAGTTTAAAAATTAATAATAACAATAAACGCTGTCGTTTTTACAATTTGCTTTGCATATTCCTGATTTCGGTTTTTTAAATACATATATATTTAAATGCTTCATAAGAAAATACATTTTAGATTGGTCAGACAGCGTTCTTTGAAAAATGTGCGATATTTTTCGGTTCAAAGTTGCCATCGCGCTTATACTGATCACCAATAAAACTTTAATTTTTCTTCACTTTATTTTGTAGGTGTGACAAAATACACGAACTGAAATAATTTGTATGCATATATATACACATAAAAATGCATAGTCAAAATCTTTTCTGATAAATTATTAGGATGTATCACTAAGTAAACATTAAACAATTTTAATTGTACTTACTAGTTTTGGTCAGTTTAACTCTTTGAAACTGTACGATATGTTTTATAAGCTCTATGTTTCTTAATTAAACTATATTTATAAAAGTAATTTTTAAAGACTGAAATATCCTTAAAATAATAATCCCTCTCTCCACAATAAATAAATAAATAAATAAATAAATAAATAAATATAACCGTAAAGTAATATATAAACTAAATGATTAACACTTTGACTACGACGGTAGTTAAGAAGCAACTTAACAAGTCTGCATTGCATTCCAATAGCATTTTTTTTTTTTTTTTAATTACCAAATTGTATGTTCCATCTATTTCTCTATTTTAAACAGTAAACTCCGCCTATTTAGTTTATTTTTTCCTTCCAGTGTTCGTTTAAAGGATTCAAAATTTATCACTAGTAATCGATTGGGCAAATGCCACTTGTGTATATTGTTTCCAACGAAAAATAAGAGGTTTAATACGAATACGCATAGTCGCTTTTTCTTTTTCTTTTCCTTTTCTATATTCTTTTGTTTTAGAAGAACGATGAAAGGCTTGTTTTCTTTAGAAAACAAGAATTCGTTTGATAACTTTAATGTCTAAAATTCATCTTTTTTGTTTTATTTCTTTGCGTTCGACATTGTTGCTGTGCAGTTTCACCCATAAATATAAATTTAAAATAATTTGTTTAATTTTCTCTGTTACTTTTTATGATTTTCTTCGTTTTCTCTTGCAAAACATCTTAAGAGACGGCCCCCTAAGCCTCGCCCAAAGAAAGACTTATTTATATCTCGAAAACTAATAACTGCAATGAGCAGCAAATTTTCACACCCATATTTTTCAGCATAAAGATTCATTTTATGTAAAAATTAATATGTGTCATAATTCATAATTTTTTTGAATATGAATTTATTAATATTTTTCAGAATCAAAAGTGATAATGGATTATGTTTGGGCTTTTCCGCTGTATCTCATATATATATATATATATATATATCGATCAAATTATTTTTTGTGAAGATATTAATAAAAGTTTGAAATATGAATTTAACATTAGCACCTTCAAACATTGAAAGCTTTATCTCTATATAAGAAAAAGTAAAATATACTTTTTCGCATCGTTGCAACCCCAAAAATTCAAATATAAATTAAAAATACAGTGTTACTATTAAGAAAATTAAAGTTGGTGCACGTTTTAAAATGTAGACGACCCCCAATTAAAATTTCACTAACAATTCCCAGTCGAATGATACCTATTGCATTTTTGTGCATCGATTAGTAACAAAGTCATATCGAGTGTTGCTTTTCTTTTTTTTTTTTTCCCCGACTGTACATTAAATATCACTTCTCAAAATTAATGGTGACTGTTAAATAAAAAAGTTCCGCAAACTGGCAACACTGCCTGGGAACAGTGATGCCAAATTGTGCGACTTTTTTATTCAGTAGCCAATAATAATTTTAAGAAGTGGTATTTGATATACATAAAAGGCGAATCGAATCGAAGAATCGCCGACTGTGTATATGAAATATCACTTCTCAAAATTATTGGTGACTATTGAATAAAAAAGCCACGCAATCTAGCAACACTGCCTGGGAAACATATCATTGTATGTATGCATGCGTAGGTGACAACTTGTACATATTTTACCGCCAGTAACTTTTTCCAAAAAAATTTATCATTTTCAATCACAGAAAACTGCTGAAAACTTATTAAAATTTCGATTAAAAATTTCCGGCAGCAAAAAAACCGTACAAATTGGCAGCTATGTGTATGGTATGTATCCTGATATATAAATTTCTTTTAATATTTTGCTTCAAGATATTCTATTCTTTTAGTCTGAAATGACAGCAAGCCCCATCTCTTTCGGTCCTATGAATAATCCTCAATATGTGGTAGCTATACGTGCGGGAAGCAGCCTATGCAAATTCTCATGCCCAAGGGTATGTTTTTAGATTGAGCGCGAAGATGTTTCTATAAATATTCTAAATAAAGATTTTTTTTTCTGGGCGTGTTAGGGATTTTCTGACATGAATTTCTTTTAATTTTTCTCTTTTCTTGAATTTCTGTTAATTTCCTCGTAGTTTCATTTAAGCCAGAAAGAAAAATAAAAATGTAAAACATTTTGTCTTGTATTTTGAATGATTTCCCTTTCCTTAGTTCTTTCCATACCATTTTGGTAATGGAGATATATTAATTTAATACTGTTTAAACAATTCTGTGTTATAATATTCTAATATAAGTCATTATTTTATAAACTTATAAATCTTAACCAGAAACCACTCAATTGCCAAATATACAGTTTCTGTTCTCTTTACTATATACAAATTAATGCAAATCCTAAAATGACTCCATCTTCAGTCCTTATACTTAATTTAAGGCAGGAGTATATACTTGCAACTTGCAAATTAATATTCCCTAAAAATTTTAGTCTCGCCTTTTTTTTTTTTTTTTACACCAGTCTTTTTTTTTTTTTTTTTCAGAGTATTTTTATCCTTACTCAATCGCAATTACATTTGGAGAAAATTACTGTAAATATTAAGTGGTGTAAAAAAAAAAAGAGCAGTATTAAATATTTTACGTATTATTAATTAGAATGTTGGTAGGTACGCAGAACTCAAATTCTCCACCCTTTCTTCAGGACATTGTCAGAAATGAACAAATTTTGGCAGTGAAATCCTATTGTACAGTCAGCCAAAAAAAAAAAAAACGCCACCCCCCCACCTAATTTCGCCGTAAATTATCGTAGAAACATTTGACTGGTGCCGATCGATTTCTAATAACGTCTAGTTTATAACGGTATAGTTACATTTTTTGCCTAGGGGTCGTCTACACATTAAAACTGGCATTAATTTCATTTTCTTCAATGGCAACCCCTATTTTTGACTTCATATTCAGATTTATGAGATCAAAGCGGTTCGGAAAACATACCTATTTACATACATTAAATCAATTCTAAATAGATTTACACGTGAAAATGTATTAGGGGTCCGTCTATACATTTAGAAAATATAAATCATGATCTACCACCCAGAATACATTATTTATTAAGTTCCACACCGGAAAAAATTAAAAAATGTTAATTATAAAATAAATAAATGACTAATTCACTGAAATCTCTGTGTTAGTTTATGAATTAAAAGATTTTTATTGGTTTTTATTGATTAAACATCAAATAGTTCACTTCATACGAAGAAAATTAACTGTTTGAATGCTGAAGCATTTTCTGAATCACATCCTTAAATTGCTATCGCTATTTCAGGCCTCAATAAAATTTTTTCCGGTGTGAATATTTAATTTTAGTTTTGCAAAAAAATCGAAACCCAATCATGCCAACTGGAAAGCCACGCCGTGCAGTAAAAATTAAAAAAAATCCAAGAAGGGAAAGCGAAAGGGAATGTATAAATGTGTATTTTTATGCCTAAATTATTTACCCTCGAAAGCTTTTTCTACAGAAATAAAATATGAAATTTTCTAATGATCTATAAAAACACATCTAATTAATGAAAACCACGCCTTACTGTGGCGTTTGTAAAAGGTCAATTTAAGTATCATTTAAGGATGATTAAAAACAAAAAACGTGTTTTACCATTAATAATTGTTCACACTCAATGTTTTACGAAAATTTAGGATCACCGAAAAAATCCAATTTTGTTTTCAAATATAGAATTCAGCGTAGTGAAGGGGTGTGTATTTTGATAAGATTTTATCGATACTCCGCCCATTCTTTTTTTTTTTTTTTCCAACTTATTTCACAAATTTAATGATATATATTTTAAAAATGATGAAACGAGCGTCATAATATTTTATGCGTCAAAAATTATGTTAGATATTTCTCTTTCGAAAGAACTACATTTAATTGATTTCAGTGATTAGAGTATTGACGTTGTTTTCTGGTGATATTTTTTTAGCACAACAAAAAAAAAAAAAAAAAAAAAAAAAAAAAAAAAAAATGTTATTTAATAAAACGCAATCATTTATACAACTGTCAGTTAATTAATTAATTCTTTTTATGCTTTACAAATAAGTAATGAAAGAAAAGAACTTTATAAAATAAATAAACATATATATACAGAGCTGCCAACCCAATCCGACAAATTGTTAGTACCGTCCATTTTTCTACACCACTTATAATTTTTCGAGTATTTGTTTTCTTACGTGATCGTAAATAAAATTAGAGGAAATTACTCTAAAATTTAAATGGTGTAGAAAAATGGACGGTACTAACAATTTGCCGGATTAGGTTGGTTGCTCGTTATGTATACTTCTTGTAAAAGAAAATAATGGAAATATAATGTTCAACAACTGTGTTTTGGTTCTGAATGGTTGATTTTGTTTATGGAAAAAAATTAAATTAAAATTCCGGTGGTATCTGAATTTTACCTCTCGCAGTTTTCGAGACTGAACGTTGCAGCGCTATCGCGCTGCTTAGCAGTCAAACGGTTAAATAGCTTGAATAGATATTAAAATATCTATCAAAAAAAAATAAAAAAGGTAAATGGTTTTAAATTTGTTTGAAAATTCAAAATTATTTTAACTCAAGCTGCCGTCTGAAACGGTGGCACTCAACTTGGTTCCCACGGCCGTTTCACAGTGAAAATGGGAGTTTTTTTCTGACACTGCAGTACTTTCATTTTCTTTAATTTAATTGACTTTTTAAAAATATTAAAACATATTTTTTTATTTTTATTTATTTATTTTTTTAATTAATTTTTTTTTCATGAAATTATTAAAAACTTTTACATAAATCTCCACGATATTCTTTTGCTTTTATATTTTATAATGTGTAACAAATTAATATGCAAAATAATAAATCCTACTAGTTAATGGGATGTTCTAAAATTCTACTCTTAACACAGATACTGAAGTGGACGGTGGGTATAGAAAGGCTGACTACCCTTAATCTAAATCTGCAGTTGAAAAGGTCAAAATGTTACATTACTCTATTTAAAAAAGAAGGGGGGGGGGGGAGAAAGAAAGAAAATAAGAATAAGAAAATAAAATAAATAAATAATCTGAACAATTAACTATGGGAACAGAAGCAGGGAAGCTGTCGTCTCCGTGAACGATAAAAATTACGATGGCATGTCTCCGGACCATCGTAGGGGTGCGTCCCAGACCGTCGCCATTTACCCATGGCGCAGTACTAGTGCGACATTAAACCCAACCTACCTACCTACCAATATATTCTGGTGTGAACTGGCGTATAAGTGACCGATTACGCATGTATTTCAGTGTGGAATGGCTTTCTTAGTAGGAAAAATCTGTTTGGATTTTCACAAATATATATGATTTTAAGTTTATTTAAAATTTGCTTTGGAAGAAGATGATGACTCCTCATTTAAATGCTAATGCTGAAGGTCACATGTGGATAGCGGTAAAAAGTATAAATCTATGTTAAAGCAAGATAAATTTCTCTTAAAAAAAAAAAAAAAAAAAAAAAAAAGGAATAACAGTGGGCTAAAAATACCCATGAATAAATTAAAATGCTGTTTATTCTGGTTTTAGTCAGGTGATATCACTTGTGCTAAATAGCTGGATCCGCACTCTCTTAAGCTCAGGTTCAGCTCATCATTAAAATATTGTTTTTAATATCTGCCGCACCAAAATGTTCAAAACACAAATGCCAATTTTCATATATTTTGAAATCTCCCCGTTTCAACTCTAAAAGAATTTAGATGAATTTATTTTATTTTTAATTTTTAAATTTAGACGATTAAAATCTTTTAAATGAAATTTCAGGATTCTGTAAGATCAATATCTATATATTTGAAAGTAATAAGACTATTCCTTTGTTTTAAATTTTTATTCCATAATAACTGTGACTTTGATTTCGTGATTAGGAAATTGAAAATAAATACTATTGAGCTATGTTCCAATAATAGATCTTATAAACTTAAAAAAAAACAACAACAAAAAAAAAAAAACAGCAATTTTTCAATATTTGATTCTGTATTAAAAAACTTTTAATAGAAATTTGATATTTTATTATGTTATATTATGGGATAAATTTTAAAAAACCAAAGCTTACAAACGGTACAGTAACCAAATGCAAATATGTCACAACAAAATTTAAACAGAAAATTCATGGTAAAAAATCTATTTAAAATTATTAAATATTCATAACAATAATAATAAAACGATTGTAGAATGCATAATTACTGTTTCATGCAATCCGTTTCGCTGTACCGTGTTTTCTAAAACATGATATTTAACTAGAGGTGGACGTACTCTTGAATATTGAAATGCGAAAAAAAGTGTAACAGGGTTAAAATAGAATTTTAGCAGCCAAAAACTAGAAAAAGATATATAATACTTATGAAGAAAGACTTATCATATTACAGGGATGGAACACGGGCGCATAATTCATACCACTATCAATGCAAGAAAATTTTCTACTTCTTAAATCAACGATATTATAGGTAGAGAAATTTTTTAAACGGATTCCGGTATGAATTCTGCGCCCGTGTTCCATCCGTGATATTAGGATCGGATATATTCCTCTCTTGTACCGTAAACCACGCCTTTTCACAAATTTTCTAAAACTTTATAATATAAAACAAAATAATTTTGCATATTTGTAATTAAATCATTTAAGTTTTGTCTTCAATAATCGATGTAGTAAATACCACTGGGATTTATGCATACCAGCGTCACATATAGATTCAAATTGGAATATGCAAATTAGTCTTTTTTTTTTAAATAGTGTTTCAGCGAATAAGAGGCGGGGCTTCTTTTCTTTTGAAATTCTTTCACAATCCCTCGCCTACATTGTGATAACTTTACAAAAATATGCCAGTTTGTATAATAAACATCGAAATATAGCTTAGGAAACAACAAAAATAACATAAAGGTAAATTAAAATAGTTTTCCGTCAAATTATATACAAACATTTACTTATAGAGGATACAGATTATAACAAGTAACGGCCCCCTAACAGGAATAAAAAGTGAAATATCACTGTAACTCAAAAAATAATGTTAGGAACGAGCTGTAAATTTGGAAACCCATGTTTTTGATGATGCCCGTTCTATTCGTGCAAAAATTAACATAGGTCATAATTCATAATTTTTTCAAATATGAATTTATTAATAATTTTCATAATTCAAAAAATGTTATTTTAGCAAAAATTTGCATGGAATATGTTTGGGTCACTTCATTCTAACGAATAAAAAAAACAGAATTTAAATATCATAATTATTTCGGAAGATATGATTTAATGTTTGTCACATTCATTTAACATTAGCATCCCCAAACTTTGACAGCTTATAACTCTATGAAAAATTGAGCGAAATATATAAACTATACCATTTTCCGTGATGATTTGATCCAAAGATTTCAAATAAATTATAAAAAGGGGGGGTTACCATTGAAAAAATGAAGTTGATGTCAGTTTTAATATGTAGACGACCCCTTAAGTGAAATCTAACTATAACATTATAAACTAGACGTTATTACAAACTGATCGGTACCAGTCGCATGTTTCTACGATAATTTACGGCGAAATTAGGTGGGGGGGGTGGCGTTTTTTTTTTGGCTGACTGTACTAAGGAATCATCTAAGTGATTCCTTAGTCTGTGGTACGGTACCCTTTTTGGCGACTTTTGTTGGCACGATTCCTGCCGGCTCGGAGGCGTGATTTATTTTCCAAGATGGCGTTTGTTGACGTTAACGATCATTTTTACGTACAAATGAAATCGGAAATATTTGATCGTTAATGGAGTTTTAAATACAAAAGACATCAACAAACGCCATTTTTAAATATAAATCACACCAACGAGCTGACGTGGATCGCACCATCAAAAGTCGCATTCAGTATAATAAAAATAGTACTAAAATATATATTATTAAAAGAAAAATATTAGAAAATTTAGACTTTTTTTTTTCCTTCTGTACATTGCAGAGGTGGGTATTAAGCCAGTGGCGGATCCAGAACTTACCTTTTGGGCAGGGGCTAAGATTTTTCAAGGTGTTATTCCAGATCAAAAAAAAAGTTTACAATTATAATAGCCAATTGTGAATGTCAGTACTTTGGGGGAGGGGGGGGGGCTTAAATCGGCCACTGTATTACGCAGTATCCTGCTGAAATCTGAACTGCCGTGGTCAGTTTAATTGCTGCTGTTTGTTCGCTTCGCGAGCATTATAAAAAAGAAATCGCTGGATAGCCCTAATTTGTGGGGCATGAATTAGTAAAAGCATGAAAATTGATGAAGCCGCGGTCAGTATGTTTCCTGCTGTTTGCTCTAACTCTCGTAAATATTCATGGACTTTCTTGAAACTGATATATTTTATTCAAGTTCTCTATCGGACGTTCGCTATTAAAAATGGAATTCCCCTTTAGTGGTTTGCGTACAGGAACACACTAAAGTATTCCAAAGCATTGTGTCCAATGAGAGATATTTTTATAAATCATATTTTAGTACCGTTACTTTACACAAATCTTAATGAAAATGAAATATGTTATTCAAGTCCACTATCGGATGTTTCTCATTGAAAATAGAGTAAATACCATCACTGGTTTGTATACAGGGACACCTGAAAATATACTTTAGCATTACGTTCTAAAAACCAGTTTGAAGAACTTTACTTTGCCCAAATCTTAATAAAATAATAATATATTATTCATATACACAAAAGAATGCTTTTCATAGACTACAGTATGATTAGCATTAGATTTACAGGGCCGTACAAAAATATTCAGTTACATTAATGGATATTTTTGGAAATTTGCTCGAATTGCCTTTTCATTTATATTAATCGTTTTTATTGCTTTCTAAATATTTTAGCACTTTCCAATAAGTTTGAAAAATTTTAATGGCTTCGGTTTATTTGTTTGTCTATCCGTCTGTCTCTCTGTCTATTCGCGCTCTAACTCTCGTAAATATTCATGGAATTTCCTAAAACAGATATATAATATTCAGGTTCACTATCGAATGTTCTATATTGAAAACGGAGGGAAATCTCTACAAGCTTGTGTACAGGGACCCACAAAAATATTCCAAAGCATTGTGTTCCACGAGAGCTCTTTTTATAAACTATATTTTAGTTCCTTTATTTTGCACAAGTTTCAATGAAATTGAAAAATGTTATCCATTTTCACAAAAGAATGCTACTTTCTACAGAATGTACATTGATAAGCATTAGATTTACAGGGCCACACAAACATATTCAATCACATTGAAGGCTTTCAATTGGCTCAAATTGTATTTTATTTTACATTACGCAATTTAAAACTCTTTAACATTTTGTAAGTGTGAATAAGATTTCAATTTGTGTATCTACTTTCCGATTGTCCATCTGTCTGTCGTCTGCCCACACTCAGCGTCCGTAAATATTTTCAGAATTTTTACAAAATTATTTATGTTATTCTAATTCTGTATGGAATGTTCCCTATTTTAAATAGCATTAATAATTCCTGTGCGACAAAAAAAAGAAAAAAAAAAAAAAAAAAAAAAAATACAAATGCATTGCATTTTAGGCCAGACGTTTTTATAAATTATGTATAAAGAACTATCTATTGTAAAAATTATAAAGAAATTGACATATTTTTACTATGCTATAATAAGATTTTGTTAACTTTTAGATTTACAGGGTTACACTAAAATACTCAGATACATTAAGGCTGCAATTAGAATATAAGGATTACGTTTTCTTTTGCGTTAAGTATTTTTTTAAACTTTCTAACCATATTAAAGAATGATTAGAAATTCAATAAGTCTATCTGTATGTCTTTCAGAACTACTGTCTGTCAGTTTTAGGATTACGTAGGCAAAGAACGTTGAAAATTATATGATAAAACATTTACGTACGAACGTTTGGAAAGTGTTAATAATGAATGCGTACCACATGACTTTTTATTCTTCTTTTAAAGATACAACTAGTCTATTATTAACGAAAAAATGAACTTTTTTCTTACTGTAAAATCTGGAAAGCCCACTAGCGAGTGGTAGAGACTTAGTTGACTACCATTACATTTTCTTTTTTTTTGTCCAGTTGTTTTTTTGATTATTATTAAACTGCCATGTTTGATATACTTATGGAATATTGAAAAAGAAAGTCGCATATACATTGTAAAGCATGAATTGGGAATTAATCTGAATTTAAACTGAATTTATTGAAATAAAATTTAATTTTAATTTTTTTAGTATTATATTATGTAACACCACTATATTTATCAAAAATTCATTTATTAAAAAAATGTATCCCACGAAACTTTATATTTTTTTCCATAAAACATTCTGTATTTCACGTAAGGCAGAGCTGACAGAGGCAAGCTTCTGCTAAATGAATTCTTGATGAAAGCGTATTGTAACTGTTGACGTATTTTGAATCTCTTTATTATATTGATTAGTGTTCGTAGACGGAATATTGAATAAAAGTTGATTGACGAGATGATAGCTCGCAAGGTTATTTGCATCAAGGTCAAAATTCGACTGCTTCGATTCTGTAAGGCTATGTAAGAATCACATTTGATGACAGAGCGCACGTTTTACGCCTCGGCGAAGCACGCAGTGAACTTTAAGAGGAAACTAACTAGCTCTGCAAACGTAAAAATGTTATACACTCCTTCTTATAATTATAAGGACACCTGTTTTTCTATATTAACTAAACACTGAACACTATTATTTAAACAAATATATTTTTAATTATTTTAATTTCATTAATAGACTATATTTAGAAAGTTTTATCGTTTTTCTATCTTAAAAAACTTTAAATATGGTAAAAAAGATGATTTTTCAGGTGTTCACAATTATAAGGACAGCTCGAATTTTAGTAATTTTTTTCAGATATTCTTTAAATTAATATTTTATGGGGTCTCGTTTTAGGGTTAAACAGTCAGACATTCTCTCTGGTATATATATATACATTTTTTTTTTTAATATTCAGTTTCAATACCATTTCATATAGCATATAGGATATTCTTAATACATTTAAACTATTTAAAATTGCTTTCCACTTGCATGCACTTTTCTAATATCATAAGTTAAGGTTTTTTCAACTTTTAGGCCATGGGAAAGGCAATAATACAGAAGTTTCTTTCTTCAAGCTATTTCCTATTGCTCTAAAAGTAGAGCAAAAATGTAAGTCTTGTTAAAAAAAATATTATTACCTCCAAAAATCTAACAAAAATCTGATAATTCCACGTTTAAAATTTGCGGATATTCTCTTGATGTTCATAATAATAGAAAAAATTACTAAATTCATTCTGCCTTCAGTAGAAGCAGCTCCCCAGAGCACCATAGATCCACCTTTAAAATGCCCGATTCATATCTGCCTTTAAAAAATCTGCTCTGTCTTTCGCTATCTTCAGATCGTGCCAGTAACTGTTAAAACCATTTGGTTAATCAAGAATAAAATGTTTTTCATCCGAAAATGCAACATTTTACCATTTAATATTGTCTTTATTCAACTTTAACACAGACGTTCTTTCCCCCATTAAATGCTGATTGATTATTACAGGTTTTTTATTCATTTTAACATATTATTAATTATTTTAAACATGCATAAATGTAGACCCTAACCTTTCGTTAAAAATTACGAGCAAATTCGGCAGCAATCATTATGAGTAGAACAGTAAGAGGAATTATGAGTCTTCGATCTCTGTAAAACAACTCTGATTTTACATCAGATCTCTCTCCTATCGAACCAGCAGTTCAATGCTTGATCACATTTCCTTCAGCAATTTTAGACCTTCGAATTTCATTAGAAATTCGGCGGATTGAAATTATCCTTCCACTTAAAAAACACATTTATCATACTTCACTACTTGAACGTTCTTTTTTTCGAGGAATTATCAGTAATGTCCGTCCAAGAAAAATTGAAGGCTTATATATGAATTAATCTAGCCCAGTAGTTAACAAATTCGCATGTCAACTGTAATTTATCCGCTAGTAAGTTAAATAAAACGAAAAAATCTGGATTGTCCCTATAATTATGAACATCTAAAAACGTCGAGAAAAACACATTTTGCATAATTTTTTATTAATTTTGTTTTATATTAAAAAAGTTATAACAGTTTTGGTTTTTAGAAGACTAGATATATTAAGTGCATTTAGTATAATCTTGTTTACAATTATTTTTACATTAGTTATTTCAAGATATAAAGTGTCCTTATAAATATGAGAAGGAGTGTATCATTGTCTGTATTTCGAATGTCAATAACTTTGAAAATTACATTTTTATTGAAAATAAGTTGTTGAATGGTGTGTATTTACTACCTCGAACTCTTATTATAGCTTAATTTTGTATCAGTGATTTTTTATTATGCAAACAA
This sequence comes from Salticus scenicus, assembly GCA_963930645.1. NCBI lineage: Eukaryota > Metazoa > Arthropoda > Arachnida > Araneae > Salticidae > Salticus > Salticus scenicus. Next base: position 259,263,867 of record OZ005653.1, read on the forward strand.
TGCATTTTTTACGTCTTGTAATATTTTGTCTTGAGTTACTTTTTGATTAAGCCTATTTATTTATCTGTATCTTATACGAAATCTATTTATTAAAGTATTTTAGAAAGAAATTAAAACTTTATCTGTGATATTTTATACATAGTGTTACATAAAGCACAATATTATCATTGTTTTATTTATCTTCTAAATTATAAATCTGTGAAATAAAATCACACTAAATTTTTTCTTGTGCATAATACCCGTTACACGTATTTTCCTTCTCAAATTAACTTTAAATTTGGTAGTTATTACGTAAGTAAATTAAAAGTATTCTATTAATAGAAAGAAAATTGAAATACTTACAGTGTGAAATATTTATTGCATACTTATGTGATATTCTTTTTTTTTTTTTTTTAATTCATTTAATATTGTTTCTGTCTTTCTTTATATTTTGTAATAACTGCGATATTAAGATATGGATATGTCATTAGGCATTTTTATGCATTAGTATACTCTGAAGGAATGAAGAATCATCTATTGACTTAATCTACCTGGCAGCACATTTGAAAGCATTAAATGCAATTATTTTTGTGCTTTGAAAGTGACTTCTTGCTAGATTTAAAGTTCGATGTGATGGAGAAGTAGATCTAATAAAGGTAATTTTTCCCTTTCACGTGTATTTTGCATTTTTAAATTATTTAGTTACTTGTAGAAAATTGCTTAAATATTATCAAATTTTTGTGATACTGGCATGAATATCAGCATTCTACTTTAAAACTTAAAGGGCAATAATTCGCAGAAATTTATATTTTAGAGGTTATTACATGAAAAGTAGCAGGGAGATAGCAATAAAACTAAAATACGAAAGCTACATCAATTAAATTACGTAATGAATAAAGATAAAGTAAATGTATCGAAAAGAGGGGAAGGGTAACCTAGGAGATGAGGATTTGGATTATTCCGTTAAAGCCATGTGCTGAGTTTATTGTTCTTACCATGAATATAGTACAATCTATAGTAGAAATTTATGAGATGATGGGTAAATCTTATGTTGATTCCACCAAGGCAAATTAGTTATGAAGATTTACATCACAATAAAAATTTATCTATAATGTTTATGCTTCCCTTAATTAATAGAAAAGTTTATTAGTTTATTCCTTTCCCTAGAGGTAAATAACCTTGCTTTATGTAATTTTAAGTTACAAAAAAATATCAAGCATGCATTTATAAACTTATATTTAAATTTATACTGCACAAAATATGAAGATTTTAATATAAATTATTCAGATGTTGAATCTATGTTTCCCTTAGAATACCGAGTGATTAGCCTTGAAAATTGAAATATTCAAATTCATTTTAGTATACAAGTGAAATTGTACAAAGTGTATTGTGAGTTGCATTTTGCATTTTTAATAAATGAAACAATGAGAAATTAAAGATTAAATGATGAAACAAGGATGTATAGTTAGAAAACGTATACAATGTTTGCAAACCGTACGACTTTTCTTTCTTAGTAAATATAAAAATCTGTTTCATATTCAATTTCTACCTAAAACTGTGAATGAATCCAATTTTTGCAATTTCTTTAGAAATAAAATATCAACCTTACAAATATGAAAATTTACTTAATATTTAGCATTATTGTTTGTGGATATACGTTTTCAACAGACTCTGTTTTAGCCAGGATGATCAATATAAAATATTTTCATTGACTATATTATTTTATAAGAATGTAGTTATAAACTGCCACTTATAGTCCTCATCAATATTGACAAGTTCAAAAAATTACAGTATAGGAAAATTGTATAAAGTTTTGATCTCTTAATAAAATGTAAATATCGTTAGTTCCGATATTTTTAATCCTTTCAAAAACATTTATCATCTATTTCATTAAACTTTCTTTATCAGCAAATAATATACTTGCGACTAATTGTCTAGCACAAATGAATACGAATAATTTCTCATAAAGCTAAAACAGTTTTATACAGATATCTTACACTTTAACAGACAGATACTACCTGGTATGGTCATTCCTATTTTCTTAAGAAAAAACAAAGCAGAACATTTTAAATATGCTCTCTTCTCTTTCATGTACCCTCTTTCGGTCCCTAGAAAACAATGGCACGTTTTGTCCATCAGTTATCAATCGGAAGATCCCATGCCCCCTTTCTTGAATTATTGTCTACTTTATCTTTATACTGCTGTAATCTGATACTTGACAATTTGCTGTCCCTGTTCGCAATTTCTTGCTGTCTTTTTGGCGAATGAATGCCAATTTCGTTCTTCTTCTTCTTTTTGTTACTATTTCTATTTCTCATGGAAAATCTACGAGAAAATTATTTCATAGGATATTTTCTGTGATTTTTCTTGGGTTGTTTACAAAAAAGAATCTTAAAAGGGCCATTTTAGAAAGCAAATAATTAACCGATAGAAAAAAAAATTATATTAAAAATGCTAAATTGTAATATAAAAATATGTAATACACGAACATAAAAATATTTAAAATATTATTAGTATAATTAGAGCTTAGTTATCTGAAGTTTGACTTGCAGATTTTAAAAATAAATAATGGTGTTTTTTTTTTACAAGTACAATCGGGGAAAAAAAAAAAAAAAAAAAAAAAAAAAACGCAACACTCGACGTAACTTTGTTGATAATCGATGTAGAAAAATTTAATAGGTATCATTCGGCGGGGAATTGTGAGTAGTTTCAGAAAATGAGCTGAAATTTTGAATTGGGGGTCGTCTACATATTAAAACGCACACCAACTTTGATTTTTTCAATGGTAATACCCTATTTTTATTTTATATTTGAATTCCTGGGATCGTGACAACGCGAAAAAGTATATTACTTGTATATTTTACTTATTTTTTCACAGAGTTATAAGCGTTCAAAGTTTGAAGGTGCTAATGTTAAATTCATATTTCAAACTTTTACTAATATCTTCACAAAAAATAACTTCATCGATATATATATATATATTTTTTTTTACGAGATACAGTGAAGAAACCCAAAGATAATCCATCATTACTTTTGATTCTGAAAAATATTTTTAATTCTGAAAAAATATTAATAAATTCATATTTACAAAAATTATGAATTGTGACCTATATTAATTTTTACATAAAATGAATCCTAATGCTGAAAAATATGGGTGTGCAAATTTGCAGCTCATTCCAGTTATTAGTTTTCGAGTTATAAATAAATCTTTCTTTTGAAGTGGTTTAGGGGGCCGTCTCTTAAAGAGTTTTGAATGAGATAACGAATCAAATCTTAAAAAATAACAAAGAAAATTAAACAAAATATTTTTATTTTTTATTTACGGGTCAAATTATATAACAACAACGTCAAACGCAAAGAAATGAAACAAAAACGAGGATTTTTAGACATTAGTGTTAGCATCAGGAATTCCTGTTTTCTAAAGAAGACAGGCCCCGCCTTCATCGTTGTTCAAAACAAAACAATACACAAAAGAAGAGTAAATGTGACATTGAGTGTTCGTGTTAAACCCCTTATTTTATGTTGACAAAAATATGCACTACATCGATTAATTGGTGATAAATTTTGAATCTTTTAAACAAACACTAGAAGAAAAAAAAATTAACTAAATAGGCGAGGTTTATTGTTTTAAATAGAAAAATAGGTTTAATGTGAAATTGTCAAATATAAAAAACGAATGGAATTGGAATGCAAAACAGACTTGTAAAATCGTTTCTTAACTACCGTCATAGTTAAAAAAGGCTTAATCATTTGCTTCATATATTGCTTTATTTTATTTTATTTATTTACTTATTTTGTAGGGGGACTATTATTATTTTAAGGACACTTTAGTCTTTAAAATTTTATTAATATATTTTAACGTTATATATTTTTAAAAATATACTTTTACTTTTATAAATAAATTTTAACACTTTTTGCGACTGCAGGATTTTGTCTTTTTGACAGTAAGAGCCGCCTACGGGCGTTATACTCTCAAAATAAAATATTTCAGAACAAATTTTTTGTATTCACAGTTATATTACAAATGGACATACATTATAATTATATTCTTTCTAATCAATATACTATTTCTATCGATAGTATATTTTATTGCAAAAATATTAACACTGGGTACAGACTTAAGAAATATGTAACACACAAATTACGAAAGAAACGCCCACTGACAGAGTTACAGATTTTCAAATGGAGTGAATCTACGTAAGCAGTCGCGAAAGGGTTAATTAAGAAATTATATTTTCATAGGAATTATAAAACGAATCGTACAGTTCCAAAGAGTTCAGTTGACCAAAACTGGTAATTGCGATTAAAATTGTTTAATATTTACTTCATGAACCCTTACAATAATTTATCCGGAAATATATAGTTTATGCGTTGTTATATATATATATATATATATATATATATATTATTTCATTTCGTATATTACGTTACACCTACGAAAGAAAATTTTAGCTTTATTGGTGATTAGTACAGCCATAATAGACACTTTTACTTGAAAAATATTGCACTTTTTTCAAAGAGTACTGTATGGACTAATCGCAAGTGTAATGTATTTAAATAGACCTAAAATTATCTAAAAAAAGTACTGAAGTATATACAAATCTAAAAAAAATGGAATTCAGGATAGTTAAGGAACTGGAAAAGAAGCAATGTTTTATTATTTTGTATAATTATATTTTTCCTGAAAGATTTCCGGTGATAAACATTAAAATTTTCTTTAATTTTTTATAGGATCTTAATTTTATTTTTCTACATTTATAGATGACCCCCTAACACATTTTTGATTATAACTCTATAAATACTAAAGATAAAGTATACAAACAATATACTTTTCCGCACTGCCACACTCTCAGAAATTCGAAAATGAAGTATTGGGTATTGCTATTGAAAAAAAAATAAAATCTGGAGTGACTCCACTCGACTTTCCGAACATTGAGTAACTAACAGTTTTGTAGATAAAATAAAGAAAGAGGTGTTGCTAAACAAACAAAAAAGAGAAAACCATAACAGAGTGTTTGAGTATTTTTCTCCATATATCACACGAGGTTTTATTTAACGCTACTGAACTTTAATCCCTTAGATCATAAGGATAAAAAATTTTTCGTTGTGTCCCTGTAAAAATCTATAAATGCTAGATTCACCAAAATGCTTATAGTTAGTGCAACAGTGATTTATAATATTCATACAAATTTTTAGCTCAATTGAATAAGGCGTTTAGATGCTATCGCTGGTCTCATAGGCCATAAAGATAAAGAATTTTTCTTTGTGTCCCTGTAAAAAAACTGTAAGTGCTATAGTCACCAAAATCTATACAGTTGGTTCAAATGTGACATATAACATGTGTACAAATTCTTTAATGAGATTAATAAGGCGTTTAGACGCTATCACACTTTTAAAAATTTGCCAAAGAATTTTTCTTTGTGTCCCTGTAAAAAAACTATAAGTGCTAGATTCTCCAAAATCTATACAGATTGAGTATCTGTGACCTATAATATGTGTATAAAGTTTTTGCTCAATTGAATAAGGCGTTTAGATGCTATCGCACTTTTAAGATTTTGGTCCCTTGGCCATAATGATAAAGAATTTTTCTTTATGTCCCTGTAAAAAAACTATAAGTGCTAGATTCACCAAAATCTATAGGGTTCGTACTATGGTGACTTACAATATACGTACCAACTTTCAGTTTATTCGAACAAAGCGTTTAGACGCTAGCGTGTTCACTCACAGACATACACACATACATACACACATACATACACACATACATACACACACACATACATACATCATCGTAAAAATAGTGAAAACGGACTCGTTGGACCTCGACACGTATAGAAACATCAAAATCTCGAATTCGGATTTTTGACATGATTACAATACTTTCCTCACTATAGTGTTCGGAAAGTAAAAATCAAAGTTGGCGCTCATTTCAATATGTAGATGACCCCTAATTCAAAATTTTACGACATATTCAGAAACTGCTTTTAATTTCTTGTTGAATGATGTCTATTAGATGTTCCTGCGTCAATTAGTAACGAAATTACAGCGGATGTTTCGTTTTTTTCCCCCCGACTGTACAAGAGATACAATAATATTCAACCGTACAAAGATAGCGCTATTATTTTAAAAATATTTTGAGGAAAACATTCGATTTCTAATACAATTTTGTACACTTCACCTCCCAAGGGTCTTAATGGACTCTGGCAAGAAATTGTGACTTTTTTTTTATTTTTTTTATTTTAGGAGTATTTAGTGAAGATTTTTTACCCCGACGCTTTTGTCCAACGTAAGAAAGTCTTTTGTCCATATACCAACAAAACTACAATTTTAGATTATTGCATCAAAGTTAATTAAGATCTTCCTAATATAATGTGAGTCCATAAAAATATTGTTCATAATAATTAATATTAAACTATAACATGTCCTTTTTTTAAATGTTTTTAAATTACATTAATATTATTCTACATAAAATTTAACGAATAATTCTGAAGCTACCACTTAACAAGCATTATTATTATCTTTATTACTTTCTTCCATATTCAACAGAAGAAAGTATTAAATTTGCTAAAATATTCTATTTCTACTTTTCGATGGATTTACATGTTTTGAGCGTTCAAGAACACGATTTAATCAATTTAGAAAAAATCTGTCTGTGTATAACAAAAATTTTGTGTCAGTTCCAGCTCTGGAACGAAAGTACAGAATTTAATAGAATTTTATATGTAGTCGCACTTTGGCATAAATTAGTGTCAATGAACTTTTGGTGTATATTACATGACAAATGGAGCTGCTAAACTGCAATTTCGCTCATTTAAGGTAAAGCTTCTATTGTGTACAACTGCACAAAATTTAATGTGTCAGAATGTCGTTAAGAAACATTATGGTGATTCAATTTGAGTGCATATCAGACGACAGGTGGCTCTTCTATATTTCAATCCCCCCACCCCCCATCCCGTGAATGGTAAAGATGTGTCTCAAATTCTATTGCATATAATTGCACAAAATTTAGTACGCAATTGTAAAAAGTTCATTATAGAAAACTTTGCTAATTTGATTTGGGTGCATATCAGCCGACAGGTGGTTCTGCTGTGTAGCAATTCACCCCATAAATAAGGAGATTAAGTTTGATATGTGAAATAAACATTATGAAAATGAATGCTGACTTAATTTGGATAAATATCGGCCGACGTCCCTAACAACACAGTTGTCCACAATACATACCGAAGATATCCATAGGACGTTTATAGACGTCCCTTTCATCCATATGACATCCTGAGAACGTCATTTGGAGAAGTGCTGTTAGGGGTGTGGCTCTGTTATTGCTAATCTTCTCTGAATTTCCACATGGTTTAAATGTCAGCCTCTATTTCGTTAAAACTGCATCAAATTCCATAGGTACAATTTTTATTGTGAAAAGCAGAAGCTGTGATTAACGTTTTGTGCATGTTAAACAGTAAAATAGTGTTGTTATGTAGAATTGTGTCAAGGAAAGTTTTGTAATAGACACAGCATACTATTATTATAATAATAATTATTATTGCTGTTATATATTCCATAAAATATGTTTAATTTTGAAATATAATATTATAGGAATAAAAACAAAATACATGTTTTCCAAAAGGATAATTTCGCACAATTACTGCATCAAAGTTAAGTAAGATCTTTGGATATCCCGAAAACGTACAGTGGGTGGTAAAATTATTAGAAAATTTTTTTGGCATAATTTTTCGATTTTCTGAAAAAAAAAAATACTAAACGAAATGGCTTGGAACTTCACCACTTGCAAAGAACATTTATAACTCATATTTTCCATTATCGATTTAGTTTTGAGTGTAAATAGGGACCAAAAAATTGAAGAGTGAAAGTATTTTGGATCACCCTGTATCACAAAAAAGCTACAAATACTTCTAAATTTAATACGCTATTGCGCATACTATTACAATATTTGCGTGTTTTGGTGGGGGTAATTGCGTAATTAATTAGGCAGGTATACTTTTTTAAATTATATTATAATTATTATTATATATTATATATGATTATATATAATTAAAAATAATTACTAATATTTTTTTATAAGTTTTTTGCTTATAACTGGAATGGATATCCTAAAAATTGTACAAAACCTGTAGAAAAATTGACAAAATTTTAGAGAAACACTATTCTGAGACATAAAATTCACAGGTGTAATATTAGTTGAGATATGAGTATTTTTAGTAAATATTATTTTACTGCACCTGCGCGAAAGATAGAAAGCTTTTCATTGCATAAGTTGAAAGCTGGATATAATGAGCATTTTTGTCAAAAGCTCATTTGTATAGAGTAGAAATTAAGCAAATTGTCAGCAAAAGAATGAGCTAGATTTTAGGCATTTTCCAGAGTTGAAATTTCATAAAGGGTTTATCATATGCTGCGTATTTAATTTGAAGATCTAATTATTTCAACCGCATTTCAAAAGTTCTTTGTTAGGAAAAACCCCTTATAGGCTTGTAAATTTAACATAGTTTTATTTAATTACTAAGATTTGAGAGTTAATAAGGGTTTTTTACAAAAAAAGACTTTTGCAACGTAACTGAAATAATTAGACCTTCAAATTGTATACGCGGCATGTGCCTCTTATGAAATTTCAACTCTGAAAAAAACCTAAAATCTAGGTCGTCCTTTTGCTGACAATTTGCTTAATTTTTACTCTATTCAAATAAGTTTTTGACAAAAGTTGCACAGTATATTTAGTTTTCAACCTATGTAATAAATTTTCTTTCTATCTTTTGCACATACACAGTGAAATAATATTTGCTAAAAATGCTCATATCTCAACGAATACACGTGTGAATTTTATGTTTCAAAATAATGTTTCTCTAATGTTTTGTCAAGTTTTCAGCAAGTTTTGTAAAATTTTATGGAAATCTGTTCTAGTTATAAGCAAAACACTTGTCAAAAAATTACTTATTTTTGAATATATATATATATATATATATATATATATATATCTGCCTAAATAAATGAGCAATTCCCGCACCAAAACATACAAATATTATACACAATATGTGCAACAATGTATTAGTTACAACTCATTTGTAGGTTTTGTAATACAGGATAATGCAAGTATGTTCGCCCTTCTTCAATGTGTGGTTGGTCCCCTGATTGCACTCTGGGCTAAATCGGTAGTGGAAAACATGAGTTTTTAAATTTCTTTGCATGTATGAAGTTTCTGGCCATTTCGTCTAGTACGTTTTTAGATAATCGAAAAAAAATGTCAAAAGAAAACAAAATTTCTAATAATTTGATCATTCACTGTACTGTATTGAAGACCACTATTGAATAATACCATTGTTTTCTGAACTCTCTGTCCTTAAAAAAAGTGTGACCTTTTTCTTTTCTTTCTTTTTTTTTTTTTTTTTTTGTAATTTTTTAACCCTTTCATTCCCAACTTTTAACATCCATAACACAATAAATCTTATATTTAGTCATAAATTTATTTCAAAGCTAATATATATAAATATTTTTTTTTAAGTAGGAGTAATAGCAGAGTATGAATTAATATATAACAAAGCAGTTAGAAATGTGTTTATTTATGTTTAATATAATCACTGATGCAATTTAAAATCATAACTTTTAAATGAATAAAAATATCAAAATTTTGGAAGAAATACATATTCTAATTAATTAAAATACTAATAAAAATTAAAAAATAAATTAAAAAAATATTTCAAACAGTTAATTTACTTAAATTGTCCAAAAACAGGAAACTGATTCCAATATTATTACCAGAATAGAGTAAAATATACTTTCATTTATCAACAAGGATAGTGAAATCATCTAAAATATATTTTTTTTCGATGGGAAAATGTATAGGGATTTTAATATTGTTCATTTTGAATCAGCGTGAGTGTTAGATAGTAAGAAAGAAAATCTGAAATGTTATGATTTCAATTGATATCACGGGGAATGAAAGGGTTAAAGGAACTGTTATATCTCCATAAATATAATGGTAGCCTTAAGTAAATAAATGTACATATATATATATATATATATATTACAGATAACTAAAAGAATCTTTATAATCACATGCAACAGCCAAAACGCATTTCAAACATTACTTTTTACAGGGTGATGCAAAACATTTTGATTTTTCTTTAATTTTTTCTGTGTCCAGTTTTTCTCTTCAGGATAAAACGTTCACTGAAAGATATAAGGTGCGACATGTTCTTTAAACTCCTAAAGTTTCAAGATGATTCCTATATAATTTTTCTAGATATCTGAAAAAACGTCTGAATTGTACAGTGTCCCAATACTTATTGGTAGGTAGTGTGTCATTACTATGTAAGTAAGCAGTTTTACAGATAACATATTTTCCTACTGCTGTCACTTATAAATAATTTTTATCTGCACCACTCGGTCGGATATAGATAAGTATTATTAGTTTACTTAGTTTAAATATTTTCGATATCGATTATTCACTAGATTTAAGACCTTTTGTTGCAATAAATAAATAAGTAATTTATTGTAGTTGTGTAAGTGCAAAATCATTTTAACTTATGGGATATTTCCTGAAATTTGTGTGGAAGCACATGTAACAGATATTTTATAAAAACATAATCGTTATAGTCAGCAATTTTAAGTTCGTTGCTTGGGGATGCTTCTAAGATTTCATACTATTTCCAGTTAATTATTCAGTTAACTCACATACACATAAAGTTAAATTAAATTAAATAATTCAAGACAGTAGATGAGATTAGATTAAAAATTTACTAAAATTTTGAGTGTTGTGACTTGAATTATACATAAGAAAGCTGTAAAACCACCTTTTTAGGTAGATTGCGTAGTTTTTGTTTTTAAAGAAAAAGATACATAAATATATTATTTGAATGTTCCGCAAAAATAAATGGAAATAAGTACAGAATCTAAAAAAATAATCAGGTTCAAATTCAATCGGGAAAACATCTATTAAACTGAATTAAATCCAAAATGTAATTATAGAACATTTTGTGCATTACTAAAACATTCATGAAACAATATTAACATTTAAATACAAAAAATCTTTATTTAGTTGCTGTTTTTTTTAGTGAATTGTTCTAAATATTTTTAATAATAAATAAGTGGCGGAAACAGAGATGGCTTAATGTCTCTTTTCATCGCAGTATCATAAATACTTGAAAAGTACGAGATAATCAGAATATTTTATCAATGATGAAAATGAATGTACTTCTAAATTTAAATTAATGACATCAGCTAATGTGAATAAATGACATAAATTCTAATTTAAAGTTTATGTATCAATTTAAAATAATTTTAAGCGGAGTACAATTTATTATTCATGCGTAAGGATAAATATCGTTTTATTTTTACTTATTCATTTATTTTAGAGTAAGATAGTAAACTGCATTCGCATAACGACTGTTTTCTGACTTTTATGGATATATAATATATATAAAGTGGCGGCTCGTACACATTTTCATAGGTGGGGCCCGATCCATCGTATGATGCGTAATTTAACATTAATACTATTCATTATTTAAACATGAAAACAAACATTATTAAAGTGGGATGTAAAACGAAATTTCGTTTTTTTTTTTTTTTTTTTTTTTTAATGATGGCGAATCCTAAATTCAACACTATGGACAAAATTGCATAAAATTATCTCAAAAATTAAAGTTTTATAACTAGAATTGCAAAATGCTGCAATGTTCTGATCAATGGAATATCAAAATTTAAATATCTGGAAGCTGGTAGATGGAAATTGCCAAGTTTGCCATTGTTTTCTCCAAAACTCACATAAATAAGGGCTATGTAACACTTAGAAAGACTCGCTACAGAGAGTACACCACTCAGGTCTAGGACCCTCTTTTAGTCAACTGGCTTTAACCCTAACACTACACACCATTAAAATTGAAATTGAAATGTCTCAGCGTGTAATGTTATTTAGCTTATGCTAATTATATCCCTAAGTCTTTTAATTAAAGAATTTCAAGTGTTATATTAATGTTTCTTATCTTAAAAAATAAATAAAATAAACCTTAACAAACGTTTAAGAAGTTACATCCCGTTAGTAGTCGCTAGTTGGTCGATTTGCCGCCCATCCTTTAGTGTTGCGAGATTTTTTTATTCAATAGCCACCAAAAATTTTTAGATGTGGCATTTGATATACATAAAACGCGAATAAAATCAAAGAAACGTCGATCACATCACTTCTTAAAATTATTGGTGACAGTTAAATAAAAAGTGCGCAATCTGTAATAGGTGGCGCTGTCTCTAGCGACTACTAACGGGATATTGGAATTTAGAAAGTCATGAATAATGTAATGTGGATACATATTTAAAAAAAAAACATGTTTCTCACTTTAAAAGCTTAATTTTACATAATTTAAATTAATTTTCAATAAATAAAGAAATAAGACGGCCTATCATCTAAAAAAAAAAAAAAAAAAAAAAAGGAACATTGCGGATGTTTCTATTAAATCGTATTTAAAAGAAAAATCATTTAAAAATAGTAATAAATCACAATTTTATCCGTTAATTATTTATCTAAAAATTTTGCAATTTATTTGCATAAAAGTTTTAGTACACTATTCTGAAAAAAAAAAAAATTAAAATCTTACTTTCTTTTCATTTTGAATTTTTTTTCCCCATTTAAATTCAAAATACTTTAGTTAAAGAGGTCTTAAATTCTTATGCGAGCTTTTATCTCAAAGGCTAATCTAGAAAATATTTTTGACTATTACCAGATTTCATTTTTAAACACTAAAATTTTAAACCGTCATATATAACTCTAAAAAATCCACCGAAAAATCAGCGAGGGAAAAAAAAAAAACAAAAAAAAAAAAAAAAAAACTAATTCAGAAGTCGCCAAATTTTATCCGCGAATTCTATGGTTAACATATTTTAAAAGAGACAACCTTTTTCCCTATAGTTTTGTCCAAAGGGCCATTCATTGTGGGCCCACCAACGATACAATTTCAGCGTACTAACACTGATAAAGCAGTTCGTCGCCAAATCTGTCAACCTGCTATTCTAGTAGAATAAACTGTACAAATAGACACTCCAATTTCGGGCCAACTGTAAACGGCCCTATTCTCTTAGATAAGGAAGGGTAGTAGCATAGCAGTTGGTTAGTCATCAGTGATTTGTGACAGCTGAAAAAAAATATATTGACAAATAAATGATAATGAAAGAACATTAAGAAAAAGTTAGATAGCTGTTGTTATTTTGTATATATGCTTCTAAACAGTTATAAAAAACAAAAGAATTATTATTATTGCTATTTTAATCGAGAAAAAATTTAGGTGCGGCCGTGCCCCGTTGGCCCTTAATGTAGAACCGCCACTGTATATATATATATATTAAATTAAAATTTATTGTTTAAATAAAGTTCATCGAAGGTTTTTACTTTTGGGCTTTAATAATAAATTTAATAAATTTTGGACTTAATATATATATATATATATATATATATATATATATATATATATATATATATATATAAAGCTTTTCTTGTTTTACTCGGGAGGGGGGGGGGGATTCGAAATTCCAGAATGTTGATAAAAAAATTACATAAAACTTAACAAATATGATTTATTATGTCAACTTTAGAAAATAAGATTTCTTCCTGAGTAATTTTTTTCAATTAAAATATTCCCTCATCTTCAATTTATTCTAAGTGAAAGAATAAGTAAAAAAAAAAATCTGTACTTTAAATATTTAATTTTTTTACACATAACCTTCAAAATGTTAGAGAGAAAATTCACCTACTTCAGTTGAATTATACATTTATGAATTTATTATGTAACAAATATATACTTGCCAACTATAACGGAAGAAATAACATTTAAGTACTTATGCACTTTTTTGACATTGAGTATTAATGCAATTTTTTTATATTGATATTTTTGTGTATACTGTATACTATTAAGTAGCATATAGTAAAGTTGCTTAAATGCTACTGGTTTTACATTAAACTTTTATGTTTCACAAATCATTACCAGTTACATTTGAAAAAAAAAAGAAAAAAAGAAAATGCGTTGCAGTATAGAGTTATTCAGTTACCTAAATTTATTTTTGAATAGTATGTTTTGAGCAGCAAGTAACAAAAATTAATTATTTCGAACATTTTTAGTACTAGCACTCCTTAGGAAGCCGGTTTCTTATTTTGTGCCACCGGCTCTTTAAATCATACTAACTTAAAAAATATTAAGTAGTTATGAAAAAAAAAAAAAAATATATATATATACATGAAAAATCAGTAATTGCCCTAAAGCAAATGTGTAGCAATTTAATAAGAATAGAAGATTACATTTTCTTATTAAAAGTATTATAATAAAATTACAAGCCTTAAAAATGAAACATTATTATATGTACTACAAAACTCCCTGGAGGCTTATTGTATGAGCTCTTCTACAGGACTTAATATCAAGTAATGTAACTGCTTTTTGATCGAATGTTTAACAATTATATACGGCTTAGTAATATTTTAGTTACAACGTTCGGAGATAACATATGCCAAAAATAAATATTTTTCATAGACTGTAATGTATTTTATATTTTTAATGAATTCCTAAACGCAAGCTAGCCGCATCATTTATAATATTTTCAAAAGAAATCTATAATTAACACTTAAATGCTTGATTTTTTAAAAAATCAACTAAAAATGTTATTTGGCTTTCATTTCTTAAATAATCGTGGGAAAAATACTTTAAAAAATCATATATTATTTTAAGTATGATGTACGGCTAAACAGCAATTTGCTGCCAATCTGCAACATTAATCTTTAATTGACATAATATTTTTTCTTTGATAAATTTCTAGATATAGACTACATACTTTATTATGTAATAATTTTTAACACTAGTGTTGCCTCTACATGATGAAAATTGATTTAATATTATTATCAGTATGTAATTTATTGGCAACGTTAGATACTACTGCTTCAATATTATTCTAATAGTATTTTAGAAGACAAAATTGGGTATATCGCCGAAAGGCAACACATATCATTTAGGAATATTATTTGAACAGTTTTGGCAGCTGACGCTTATTTTTTAATTTTTGTTCAAAAGATCATTATGCAGAGGTAACATACATACTGCCAAATATTAAAAAACAAACCAATTGCAAGCGTACAGTTCGATTTAAAAGTCCAGTATATAATTTGAAACTTAGGGCATTTAAAGATTAATCTCAATAACATAAATCATTTTTAAGACATCATAAAAATATTCACGAAAACGATCGTTCACATAGATGGGCAAACAGATAGACGATTGACATTCAAAATCACTTTGAAATTTTCAGTAGTTCAGAAAAATCTGATAAGGCAACATGGCAAATTCTCAAATTCTATAAACGGATGTCACGCCTCAAACAGGATGTTGTTTTGATAAAAATTTTCTTTATTGTTCATTGGTAATTAAAAAAAAAAATAAATAAAAAAATAATAAATGAATAAATAAACCATGATGCCGCAGATTTCATATAAGCATCATTGGACCTAAGTTTCCCTTCTTAACCCGTTAGCAGTCGCTAGTTGGTCGATTCGCCGCCCATTCCTTCAGTGTTGTCAGACTTTTTTATTCAATAGCCACCAAAAGTTTTTAGAAGTGGCATTTATATACATGATCGATGATTATTGAAGTCGATTTGCCTTTAATGTATATCAAATGCCACTTCTAAAAATTTTTGGTGGTTATTGAATAAAAAAATCTGGCAACACTGAAGGGATGTGTAGCGAATCGACCTACTAGCGACTACTGACGGGTTAATTATATATCTAAATCCCTTCTGACGTAATTATAGCATAAAATTAGAAGTAGGATGAACGCCAACCGTTTTACCTCGAAATATTTATAGAGTTATCGATTTTTAAATGATTAAATAAACTTTTCATATGATTCATTAAAATTCATGTACAAACAATTTTAATTTAAAAAGGGAAAAAAAAGGGGGTGGACTGTTCAAGAATGGCCAGTGAATAAATGCAAATGCCATTGATGTGAGTTAAAAAGGATATCTTCTTGTTTGGTATTAACTGAATAAATCAGCCTTCGTTTGATTATGTAATTAAGTAATGTCATATGAAAATTTACAAAAAATAAGCAGAAAATGTTAAAATAAATAAGTAAATAAATAAAAAATAAAAATCTAAGGTAGGTGAACAAAAGGTGGCCAGTGTTCCTAAGGTACACCCCCCCCCCCCTCTAAAAAAGGTTTAATTTAATTTTTAATCACAAAATAGTGCTACTGTATTGTAAATCATGTGTTTTCAGTGTATGTGACTTAATTTGAAAACATTATCGTAAACGATCGTCATTGTATGCAGTGGTTACACTTTAAAGTAAGGAGTCGTTCTAATTTTCAGGTAAGAAAACATTTTAATTTAGAGTCGGTAACAAAAGTCTCCGAACACTAGCAAAAATTCCTATATAAAAAAAGAACACTTAGTACAATTTTGTTAAACAAATCCTTGTCGAATCCTGTTTTTAGACTGACTAAGAACAGTATTCGACAAGGATTTATTAAACAAAACTGTATTAAGTGTACTTTTTTTACATAGGAATTTTTGCTAGCGTTCGGAGACTTTTGTTACCGACTGTACATGTGTTTAAATTCCTAAAACTTTGAATTGTGATATGTTTTCTGAAAATTTCTTTCTTTCTCTTTAACTACACTAATTTTCATTTAAAAAAAAATATCAGATTAAAAGTTTAATGTCGTACAAATGGTGTCCATATGCATATTCTCAAGGTGTCCCAGATATCAGGCAACCTTGGTATACGAGAACCAACTTAGCGAATAAATGTAATGAGGAAAACTTTAATTAATGTAATAAGGAAAACTTTCAAAAATTCTACTTAAATATCTGAAGAAATTGTTATAATTTTTTCTCTAACAATTTCTACACAATTGAGAATACCAAAGATCCCCGAAAGAAGTCAATGAATCCCAGAATAAAAATCCTGAACTACTCTGCACATACAGTGGTTGAAAGTCTTTTTGTGTCAAAAGATGAATAAAATGAAAAACCCGAAAAATAACAAAAGACCGTCTTAGATACATTTTAAAAATGCTTTCAATGTATGGTCCACCTTTGGAACAGTATACGTCAAACGTGGCCCACAAGCTACAATTTTGAAATTGTATTATAATAATATTAAAGTTTTAAAAAATTAAAGAACACGCTTTTATAGAAATGTGAACTAAAAAGCACAAAATATCTGTCTTAGTATTAAAATGCAGGGTAAGAGAAAAATCGTGTGAGTGACACACCATAATATTTACATATATTTAAATCTTTAATTAAAATAATTTAGAATTAAACAAAAGCCATTTTTAAAAAATCTCCCCTGACTGGGATCGAACGCTAGATCTCTAGGTTCGTAGCGCGGAGCTGTACCTTACAGCCACGGCGTTCATGTAGGGAAAGTCTTTTTTTACAATATAGATTTTTTGTTTGCTCCCAGAGCGGTTACAAACATACAAACAAACAAACATACAAACATACATACAGGTGAAGCTAATAAAAGCGTGTTAAAAATGTCTAAATTGCATTTTACAAACAAAACTATATTTGATACGTGAAAGTGATAAGTGTAGCATTTTACGAAAAAAAGTTGAGCCACATACACTAAAAGAGAAAATTATACAAAGTTCTGAAAGCTTAACTATGACCACCTTTGGTTCACCTACCTTATAAAATAAAAATATAAACCGTATTATTTGGTTTAAAAGTAATTAGCGTAACATTGGTAAATTTATTTACATGGAAAATAGAATAATAAAGTTTTTTTGGAGTCAATTTTTACGAAGTCATAAAATATGTTAAACATTTCAATAAAATTATCTGAATTTAGATACATAAACTGTAATAGTTCACGATAGATACAGGTGATTCTATAAATTACTACTTATTTCTCATTTCTTTTAAAGCATAATGTTAATTAGACAGCAAAGACTAAAAGAAAACATTAGTAGATTTATAAATAATAAAAATGATAGTAACAAGAATATTGTATTCATTGTCAATAAAATGTTGTTATTTTTACTTATTTATTTATTTATGGTTTAAAAATTTGTAAAAACCATTATGCCGTGTGTTGCACAAAAATTATTAAATCAAGTTTACCCTTATTACTTATACTATAACTGATTTCATTTTGATTTTCTAAATAAGGTTTGTTGTCTCAAATTTAACTTTCTCCTATATACGCAGAAGTAAATTTTGCATTCGTAAAAGTTTTCAAATTTTGGTTTATAATGGCTTTACACGTTTTGGAATGACTTGAACATTATTTATCTATTTATAAAACAAATCTTTTTCTATTCGTAAAGCTGTGTATCTGCATGAGTGTGGCGAAAATTTTGGCTGCTTTAGTTCATAAACAAATGCACTGAATTTGACAAAAAGTTACACGTAATTGCATCTTGATACAAATGCTTTTTAAATTTTGGTGCAAATTTCTTAATAAATGGTGCCGTTATGTTGCGAACATCCCTATTTCTAGGAATGTTATAAACGGGAAAAAATTTACTGACAAACATTGATAATTTTACTGACAAATTTTATTGACATTATATGTCTTAGTTTTTACTGTGCATAAATACAAAAAAATTGATATGTAAGAGGTTAATTATTAAACACTAGTGTTGTTCAATTTTGGTGCATATTTGGAATTAGTTGGCAATTTCCTCGTTACGAGAAGGCAATATCTCAGCTTCTATAGCGTATAAATGAACCAAATATTTTTTAGATGGAAAAAAATGGAGAAATTATGGAAAAAAAATGGGAAAATATTTTATGGAAAATATGGACAGCATTATGGAAAATAATGCTATCTTAATTTTGGTACATATCGGCCTACATGTAGTTTTGTTATTACTCACCTTCTATGATTTCCATATGAATGTTATATAGAATTTATTAATTAAGATAGCACAAAACAAAATCGTTATTGTGAAAAGTTAGAATTAAATGTTTGCTTATGTTAATCGGTAGGGAGATTTATATACTGAGTCGTAAAGAATAAAGATTTTCGAAAGCCAAAGCATACTTGCTTAACGAAAAATTCGCATATTACAGTTAGAATCCCAAGTAGTTTTTAGAAAAAGTGGTATTACGTCACAAGGAAAAATCAGGGAGAAATGGCAAATATGTTACATACGAATCAGGTGTGACGTATAATACAAGGTTATTACAAAAGAATCATCGGGTTTCCGAAGCGTTTATTTCGGAACATAATTGGGTTACAATAATGAATTATACATGAACATAAACCGAAAGCATCCAAGATTGACGTCCATACTATAGATGTTGTATGCTGTTTGTTGATTTCTTGGGATTACGGATGAAACTCTCTCTAACTCTGTTCACTGTTTCTTCAGTAACACTTGGTCGGCCGAAACTTTTGCCTTTACATAAACAATCGATTTCTTTGAACTGTCGATACTGTAATGACTTATAGACTGACTAGAGGGCGCTGTCTGTCTCGCGCAGACGAGAAAGACTTTCGAATTAAAGAAAGTTAGTTTGTTTTTAGAAGGGAATGATGCAACGCCGAGAATAGCGGATGCCTGGCCGTTTATTTTTATTTATTTGGTGGACTGGAAAGTTACGGTTCAAATTTAAATTATGTTAAATGTTTACGTGTGTATTTGTGTTAAATGTGACTGTATTGTATCGTGTGTGTAATTCGAGAAATAAATAAAATTCTCGAAAGGAAAAGCTAGTCTTCATGAGTTCCAGCGTTCGATGCATCACAGTCTAAGAAGTTGGTGGCAGCTAGCGGATAAAGAATCCACGCTACTAAAGAGGTAAGTACCATTTTCTGTATGAAACAGTGCCTTGAATTAAAAATAATATAATAAATCAGCTCAGTCCTTGTATTAGGACATGAGAAGATATTTTTTTTAAAGTACTTAAATTCACATTATGTATTTAATCGTGAAATATAAATAGCACTGCTTATCTCTATCTACTTGATAAAAAGATTATTTGAAATTATTATTTATAGAGAAAATATATATATATATATTAAACTGATTTATCCGTTGGTTAAAGGGAAAAAAAAAAAAAAAAAAAAAAAAGAAGAAGAAAATCTTTCATTTTTTTTTTTTTTTTTTTTTTTTGTCGATGTATTTCGAAAAAAATAAAGTTGATGAAT
This sequence comes from Salticus scenicus, assembly GCA_963930645.1. Classification (NCBI taxonomy): domain Eukaryota; kingdom Metazoa; phylum Arthropoda; class Arachnida; order Araneae; family Salticidae; genus Salticus; species Salticus scenicus. Next base: position 259,283,993 of record OZ005653.1, read on the forward strand.
CAGTGAGAAATAAATGAATATATATGTTTTTTCTTTTATTTAATGGTATATTCCTAATAATAATAATAATAATAAAAAAACTTACTATAGAGTAAGTACATTTTGAAAAGAATTTCGGTTTTAAACGGAATTGCAAATTTGAGAACAAGTTGAAATAAAGTATCTGTTCTGTAATTAAAGCTAAATAAAGAATAGATATTCTTTTTTTTTTTAGGGCTTTGAGAAATAAAAAAAGAAAAAAAGAATGTATTTATTATCGAATTAAAAAGAAGAAAAAAAATGTTGATTGATTCATGAAGTATTAATGTGTATTTCAGGTCATTTTTATTCTGATATTTTATTGAATTGGATTTATTTTCTTTCTGTCTCTTTTTACTGATTTAATATTTCTTTGCTAAATAATACAAAAAAATATATATATAGTGAATGAGGGATAGAGAGAGAAAAGAATTTAGTTTTGATTTCATGTAAAATAAATCTGTTTTGGTTCGGAATAAAACATTTTGGTTTCGTTTTGATTTTAGTGAAATGTTTAATGATTAGATGTTCATTTTAGTTATTAATATTAATGACTATGGTAATTTATGTTATTTAAATCTAATTTGGTTGAAATTGCTCTTTTTTTGATAAAGCAAAAGAGTTTCGATTTGAAAACAAAACTGTTGTGTGTTTTTTTTGGGGGGTTTGAAGAAAAATATTAATTATTCTGTTTCCTGAGAAATATGTGTGCAAAAAGAATCAAATAGTTTTGCAAATAAATTAATTTATTTCTGTTTTGAATTGAAATAATGATTGTGTAGGAAACAAGTAGTTCTTGGTATGAGAACATACTTGGTTAAAAATTTTATTTGGGTATTCTTTTTGAATATACGATTTATGTAATAAAAGAAATTTGTGTGACTGAAAATTTTAATATTTTCTGTTCTTTAAGAAGAAAAGTACTGTACACGTGGTTTTTTTTATGAAAGAAATATATATATTAAAAAAAAAAAGTGTTCTCTTGAATAGAGAAAAATAAGGTATTTTTCATAAGTTATAGATACCATTAATTGGGTTGGATATTATTATTTTTTAATTAATTACAAAGCTTAATTACCCTCATTATCTTATTTTATTTGTGTGTTTGATTGATTTTTGGAAAAAAAAGGGGTAATAGAAAAAAAAAAAAAATAATAATTTTTCTGATAATTTTATTTGTTTATATCTTATTATCGTTTTGAGAGCATTCTGGTTTTGTTTGGGGTTTTGAAACATGGCATTTTTAGCTAAAGCTCGAAAGCATGAATTGATTCAAATTTGTGAAGAAATCGGTGTCGAAGTAGATACTTCCAGTAGAGCTATTGACATCAAGAAATTAATTTTATCTAGCAAGTAAAATTAATAATGGAAAGGCTTCTTGAAGATAAAAAACTACAAGAAGAAGAGAGACTAAGACAAGAAGAAAGAGAGGAAAGAAGGACCCGAGAAACTCAACAATATGAACTTGAATTAAAGAAATTGGAAATTTCAAAAGAAAATCCTGAAAGTTTATTAGAACAAGAAAGGGTGATTGAATCGGTCCCAAGAATACAGTTAACCCAAATTACCCCAAGATTTGATGAAAAACATGATGAAATGGGTTTATATTTAATAAATTTCGAAAGAAGAGCGCAGATGGCACGAGTTCCAAAAAAAGGATTGGGTGGCCTACCTGTTAGCAGTTTTACCGCCAGAACTTTCCAATATGTTGGCCAGAGAGTCGCCAAACGATGCGACAAATTATGATTTTGTTAAAAATATCATTATGAGAAAATATAAATTAAATAGTGAAAAATTGAAACAATGTTTTTATAAGCACCACAAATCGTCCGAAAAATCTTGGAGAAATTATGTTCAAGAGCTTTCTAGTTATTTTACGGAGTGGATTACCGAATTAAAGATAGAGAATTTTGAACAGCTAAAAGATTTAATAGTGATTGAGCAGTTGAAGTTTCGAGTGCCTGCTGATGTGAGAGAACATTTTTTAGATAACTGGCTTACCTTTACAACACCTTTAGACTTAGCTGAAAAATTAGATGAATTTGAAAGCATAAGAGAAAGTTTTAAAAGGAGGGATTTGCTCAAAAAGAACTTTTCCAGCTTTCGTAACCAAAGTGAAAACTTATGTAATGATAAGTCTAACGATAATAACAAAGATGTTCAGCCGAAATTTCATACAAAACAAGAAACATCCCAGGAACATCAGAGAAATAAAGAATTTGATAAAAGAAAAATTGCTCGTTGCTATGAATGTGGATCTACTAATCATCTTAGACCTCAGTGTGACAAATTAAAGAAAACTCAAGAATTTATCTCACATATTATAGCTGAGGCAGGTTCTGATGAATCAATGACACCTTATACTAGTTTAGGTAAAGTGAATGGTGTTGAGATGAAGATAATTCGAGATACTGGTGCTTCATGTGATTTGATCAGCAGCAAGTATGTGAAACCACATATGTACACAAATGAGAAAGTGTACATTAGGAATCCATTAGAAGTGGATCCTGTTTGCCTACCACTTGCAGAAATTGAATTAGATTGTAAAATGGGACACATAAAAACTAAAGCAGCTGTCCTACAAAATTCCTTTTATAGTAACAAGTATTTGTTAGGAAATAAAACTGCTGCAATGTTCAAAAATTGCAAATCAAAAGAAAATGTACAAGAGCATAAGCTAAAATCAGTACAAACAAGAAATGCTAAGAAATTTTTAAAGATGAATAAAAATATTCAAAATAAAGATGTTGCTCATTTTGACCAAAATTTGATTGACAGCAAATCTGAAGATGAAAAGTAGACTGAAGAGGTAGAAGAAATCCTGTCAGAATTTTCATGGCCAGAACTTAATAAAACCTCTCCAAAAGAGTTTGTTGAAGAACTGCATGATATCAAAGAAAATCAAAATAAAATAGAAAATGAAGTTGTTCTTAAAGAGAAAATAAATTTTGACCATCTCAAAACTGACAATTTCAGATTGTTAAATGAAATCATATGTTTAAAAGGGCAGATGGAAGAAAAGAAAATTAAAGAACAAGAACTGTCTCTTGAAAATAAAAAACTTACTGAAGAGTTGGAACATACTACCAAAAATTATTCAGAACTAAATAATGCCTTAAAAGACCTTAAACAGAAAAATGAAGAGTCTAATTTTGTGATGGACGAACTAAAAGCTGAAATAGGTGCTTATCTGAATAAAAAATGCTTAGAATATGAAAAGCAGATAAATGAAGAAATTCAAGAGAAAGAAAAGCTTGAAAATCAGTTAAAAACTCTTCGCCTTGATTCACAAAGTGAAAAAAAGAATTATCTAAATCAGTTGGAAATTCTGAATGTTGAAAAGAATAATTGCAAACAAGAACTGGAAAATACGAAAACTGAAAATCTTAAGCTGTCTAATGAAATCAACATAATTAAAGAAGAGCTCTTAAGAATAAAAGGTAAAGAAAATGAAATTTGTCTTAAAAAAGAAAAGCTTGTTGAAGAAAGAAATGAAATTAATATAATTAATTCCAAACTAGATTACCTGTTTAATATTCTAGAAAAGAAAGAAAAAATTTCTAATGCTAAATTGGATCAGTTGACAGCTGAATTGCAGAAAAATAAATTAGATCTTGCGCAATTATCTGAAAAATGCTTAATTTATGAAAAACAATTGAAGGAACAAAGTTACTTGAAGGAAGAACTTTCTGCAACTGCTTTGGGTCCCTTGAAAAATCTACCTAAAGATTCTAGTCAACTAATGGCAAATTTATTGAAACACAGTGAAAAGTGTCCAGTGCCATATAGTGAGAAAGTCGCCAATTTTCCTAAAACAAGGGAAAATCGTGTAAAAGACATTTCCTTCAAAATCAGTGCTACTAAGTTGCATATTAAACCTTCTAAATGTCCACCTACTCGAACTTATGTAAAAATTTCTGGACATTTAGTGGGCCAGAGATTAAGAACTCCAAGTGAAAAGAAGGTTCTAGTCAAAAAAGATTCTTCGTCTCATACTACCATGACTCATGTGACAGACTACTGGAAATTACCCGAATACTATCGAAAATGCATTCCTGAATTTTCTGAAGATGCAACTTTATTGTCAGACTTACTAACGGATTGGTCTCTAAAATCCACTGACTGGAATAGCTCTTGACAAAGGGCATTTGAAGAAATAAAGGAGAATTTATCTCGCAATCCTGACTTATTTAGTCGTAACTGTACAAAGCTATTCATGTTCCTGAGAAAAAGAAAGAAAAAAAAAAGACCAAATCCCAGACTTTTACTTTGGGAACTCTATGCAGTATTATTTAATTAGGAGGTTGTTTAGTGTATAGAATTACAATCTCAGAATGCTGATAGATTAAGTCTTATTCCTTAGTTAAAAAAAAAAAAAAAAAGTGTTTATGTATTTGTTTAATTATTGCTATATATATCGTATTTGTTTAATTATTGCTATATATATGTGTGGTATAAATTTGTTTTCACTATCTATATTTTACTTGCATATCTATTTAGTGTCTCTGGTATATTGTGTAATAATATTTAAATTTCTATTTGGTATATATTTTTTTTGTATATTTTAAAATAAGTTAAATAGTGTATTTAATCTGAAATAGGGATAAGTCTGGTGCATTTAAATATAACCAGGTACTGTTTCTGCATAGAATTGGTGCTTGCTCGTATTTTTTTATTACTTGTTTTAAACTAATTACGATATCTAGAAGATGAACTAATATGTTGAACATTGTGACTTTATTTTATTTGAATATAGACTTATCCTAATCAAGTATTATTTAACCAAACTTTTCCCTCTACAATAGTGAAAAGTTTCTCCCCTGAAGGGAGGAGGACTGTAATGACTTATAGACTGACTAGAGGGCGCTGTCTGTCTCGCGCAGACGAGAAAGACTTTCGAATTAAAGAAAGTTAGTTTGGTTTTAGAAGGGAATGATGCAACGCCGAGAATAGCGGATGCCTGGCCGTTTATTTTTATTTATTTGGTGGACTGGAAAGTTACGGTTCAAATTTAAATTATGTTAAATGTTTACGTGTGTATTTGTGTTAAATGTGACTGTATTGTATCGTGTGTGTAATTCGAGAAATAAATAAAATTCTCGAAAGGAAAAGCTAGTCTTCATGAGTTCCAGCGTTCGATGCATCACAATACCAGCGCAGAATGCTTTGTTGGGTTGGTGGTTTGCATTTGTATGCCCGCCAGAATGCTCTCTGAACGGTTATGAGCGATTCACACTTTGAAAAGTCTAATACACAAAACGCTTTCTGCTATCCAGTTGCCATTTTGAATATGACGTTCGCGCAGCAACCATGACAACGACACGCACATTGCACATACGCAGCGTGAAACTGTAGTTAACGCCCTCTCGTTTGCGTTGTCATGGAAACATATACGTTTCCAACTTTGAACGTAGTAATGTATCTAAACCCGATGATTCATTTGTATAATTTGTATAACCCTATATAACGTCAAACCAGAAGGAGGATGGCCATTTTATATTTTATGAATGAAATGAAGCTTCAGATGTTTATTATATAAATTAAAAGATGAAATCCATGTCAATAAAAAATAAAAAATAAAAGAAAGTTTAAAAGCCTTGCTTTGTTGATACTTGTTGCACTTGATGCTATTGTACTTATGCAGTTACAGATGATGTTTTGCCATCTAATACAGTTGCAAATAAGTTGCGTTATCAAAACAAATAATGGGTGTTTTTTTAAGTCCAATGTTATGACCATTATGGATAAGTGGTTTGTTCTAATGACTGGAATAACTTTTAAAAGGAAATTTGTTTGAATCTTACACATTTGCTTTTATCTACAAAGTGTAGCAAAGTAAAATTTGCAGTTGATAAAATTTGATACTATTTTTATTTAAGTGATTCTTGACACCATAATACATATTTAAAGCTTTAATCAGGTTCGATCTATAGAACGACAGCTACATATTAAAAGTATATTTCTGTAATTTATTCCATTTCACATCCAAATATCTTTAATTAAAAAACAGTAAAACAATTCAATATAGGGAATAAAATTAGTTTGTAAATACAATCTTTTCGTTTGAATAGCATGATACTGAGTGTCATGAATAATTTATGAATAAATGCAAATTCCCCTTTTTGATCATTGATGCAAGTTAAAAAAAGACAACTTCTAGTTTGTATTAATTGAATAAATTAGCCTTCGTTTTATCATGTTATTAAATTCCATGTAAAAGTATATGAAAATAATCAGTTTTTTTTTTTTTAATATTCTCTTTAAATATAATCCACATAATATCTAATAATAACAATTACATGGAAAACAGGGTTGTAGAGTCTTATGTAAGTGATTTTTAGAAAAGGTGTTGAAATAGTAATAAATTTTTTAATAAAAATATCTGTAATTATATAGACTGAAATTTGGTATTTAACACTAATCCTTCATTTATTTCATTATAAAGTTCATTATTATGTTCAGAATGACAGGTCTTAACCCACTGACCTACTTTAAAAAGGACAAGATTGTAATGTTGTATTCACTGCAAAGTTTTTCAGTGTACTAAAATATGCTTTCTCCAATTAAATACGTAACTGCTCACGTGATCATAATCATTATGCTATTATTTAAGAGCTTCAAACTTGAAAAAGAATCTAAAAATTCATAATTATGTAAGTCTAAATCAAAAGTATATTGTGGAAAAAGAACATTTCAGTGACAGGATATATGAGTCAGCGGTATAGGTGCAATATTTTTTTATTTTACTTTATTTTATTTTATTGCAGTGCTGTGTGAAAATACTTTAGAATACATAGTCAGAAATTTTAATGAGTGCTAAAATAAAAGTTTCTGCTAAGACTAATTAATGTCCATTAGAAAATGTAGATAACACTATTAAAATTAGCACAAAGTGTTCTGTTTTGTTAATTAGTGAACTGAAACTTAAAACAGTTTATTATATAATTGTTAGTAAAATCTACTTTACTGGCGATCTGAGAATGTGACACATCTGCTGTTGACTCTAAGACAATAATGTACTTCTGTAAAATCTACTTTACTGGCGATCTGAGAATGTGACATATCTGCTGTTGACTCTAAGACAATAATGTACTTCTGTAAAAATACAAGATATTGAGACATAATTTTTAATAAATTTTTTTTTTAAATTTTTATTAAAAATTGTATTTGATTCTCCCATTGTTTAATGGTGTTTTCCATTTCCTGCGGATTATCTCTGTTGAGCTATCTAAATGTTAGACCAGATTGTTTCTGCCTAAAAGGTTTTCTGAGTGAGTAATGCTGACTAGGATGTCGGCCTGGATATCTCAATTGGTAGAGCCTTGACCTTGTAAGTCAAAGTTCCGGGGTTTGAGTGGTCCAGGCATTATTTTCACTCAGTCGGAAAAAATTAAATTTCAATAAATATTGAGACATAGTTTCCAGGTTTTATTTAGCATAGAAAACATGGGGGATGTTTTATCTTTTATGATTTTTTACAAAAATTTTTTTTTGTTACGCTAATTTTCATGAGATTTTTCAATTTTTTTTTTTAATGAAAATTGTCAAATGATGTTAAAAAATTGAATGATTTTATTATTGGATACAGTCCTTCATAATTCTATATTCATGGAATTTGTAAAGTTTAGAAAATATTCATCAGCACTTACGCATCTGAATGCTAAAATCTAAAACTTTTAAAGCAAACCTTTAGACATTGAGTTTTTGATTGCGTAAAAAAGTTTTTAATTTTTTACACCGAGAAAAAATTCTGTAACTGACATCTAGAATCTAAATTGTGGCTCTAGAAAAAATAGTTCCATGTCATCCTTATAAATTCTAGTCCCCTTTGAAAGCGAATTCTAGGAACTCCTATTAGAATTCTAGAGCGTTTTCCAATATTCTCGATGGCAAAGTTATTTAAAAATCTCGGCAAATAAATGTGAATACAAGAGGTGAGGTTCAGCAACTATAACCTTTGTTCATTACCCAATTCTAGAAAATCAAGCAAAAATTTCTCACAATACAAAAGATTCAGAATATTCAGAATATTGTTTCACTAACTAGAAATGTGTAGACTAGAACTTCTCAAACATTTAGACTATTCAGTTTATCGTTGTGCCTTATGCGCATAGCTCGGAAATCTATGTTTCATGTTAAGGGATTTAGAAAATGACCACTTATTCATTCTAGATGAAGGCGGAATATATTTTTTCTCAGTGTAATATGTCTAAAAATAATAATATGTAAATGATACAAATAATAAAAATAATGTAATGCAATTAATAACATATAAAAATTTTAAATGATATAAATAATAATATAATAATAATGATAATAATAATAAAAGTTTGCAGCTTACAATATTTGATAATTTCAAAACATATGCTCTGATTTGAATGCAGATAAATTAGATTTAGTTTTTCAGTATATTATAAGAATGGGGAACTTTAGTATTTGTAAAAACTTTCGAACACGGTTTCATGACATTTTTACTTGTTTTGAGTTATAAGGTGTTATATATTTAAGTGTGATTGTAATATTATGTATATATAACTGTGATTATAACTGTTTTCAGTATGTTTCTACACTGAGAAAATAAATCTAACTGACATCTAGAATCTAAATTGTGGCTCTAGAAAAAATAGTTCCATGTCATCCTTATAAATTCTAGTTCCCTTTGGAAGTGAGTTCTAGAAAACCCTATTAGAATTCTAGAGAGTTTGTCTATATTATCGAGGCCAAACCTATTTGAAAATATCTCCAAGAAATGCGAACCCAAGAGGCGGGTTTCAGCAACTATAATATTTCTTTATGACCCAATTCTAGATAATTAAGCAAGATTTTCTCGCCATACAAAAGATTCAGAATATTCAGAATATTGCTTCACTATCTAGAAATGTGTAGACTAGGAATTCTCGATCATTTCGTCTATTTAGTTTATTGGCGTTCCTTATGCTCGGAAATCTATATTTCTAGTTAAGGGATTTAGAAAGTGGCCACTTCTTCATTCTAGATGACAGCGGCATATAATTTTTTTTTCTCAGTGTAACTATAATTTTATAATAATAAGCTGTAACTACCACTGATCAGGAACTGCTCGTAAATAAAGAAGCAAAATATAATATGACGCAGCTTAACGTCTAACCAGAAATCTTTCGAAATTAACTTTCGAATATATCCTCAATGGGTTCAGTTAGAGTTAAAAAGGCTTTGTTCTACAAGTAAACATATGTAAGCGGAAGAATGATAGCCTAGTAAGTGGGATATCACATATTTTATACATTCCTGTTATCACGAATAAAGCATGACCTGTTAGAAATTTATGATAGAAAAAAAAAAACTGTTTGTGAAGAAATGATATTCTAGTTGGTGGGAAATTACACATAAATTTGTAAAATTTTTAGAGCTTCTTTATTTTTCTTATTATATTGCAAAATATGAAACAAACTAAATGATGTATTGTTCATATATTTTGAAGCATCCTACAATATCAAAAAAATATTATTGTATGATCTTTTTATTTTTAATAACTATGGAAAATCAGAAAGAATCTGTTTACTGAGATCAAATAAATTCAAATTTCCATTAATATTTTCAAACGTATCTGAATACTTTTGTTTGGGCCTATGAATCGATAGTAGCCATGTAATATTCAATGCAAAATAACGTTTTATTGCATCTTTTAATGTAATGTTCATGTCGCTATGTTTTCCACACTATACAGTTATTAACATACATTTTAAAGAAATATTTGTCATGGACTTTAACGTATGAAAACCCTTTTATAAACCTTTATGAAAATTCAGTTATGTATATTAAAAAACAAAAACAAAACATGCTATACTAAACCAGGAATTTCATGTTCATTGTAGAATGATTGTGCATAATCTGTTGCGTTGTTTAATTAATGCTTCCATATCATTATGCATGTTTCGGTAGTCTTGGCATATAATGCTGTCTCTTATTTTATTTTATTTGTTACGCATAACAATTTAAATCGCTATTTCATTATTAAATTATAATTAGCTTCTAATTAGATGGTCTACAAACCATTTACATTTTCCATTTATAAACTAATAGAAATATTATTACCTAAAACCTAATTTACATTCTACAAGGCTGCAAAAAATGCATCGCAGAAATTGACAGACTACGTAAGGTTAAAAGCGTAAACACCCACAATGAAAAATAAGAATTGTCAGAATTTACATGAAAAGAATTTTAATGTTGGTCAGTTCTGCTCTTTTCCTAGAGAAAGGAACTTCTTCTTCTTCTTTTTTTTTTTTTTTTTTAGATATTACATTATTCGACAGAGTAATAATAAACTAACTTGTATATTGAAAAGAGTATTTTAGCGAAATATTTTGCTTTCATACTTGATAGAAATATCTAAATTATATCAAATGATGGCTGAAAAAAGTAATAATACATTGAGGAATAAATTTAAATGTGTGACAATTATTAGAATCAACTGTGATATTTTAGCTTGTTTGATTTATTATTATTTTTAAACGTGTGGTGTATCAAGAAACATAATTCCGCGTGTTCATATCCTTTATCTTACATTCGTCAAGGATTGTATAAGAGAATATTTAACCCTTTGATGGGCAACGTACTTTCAAGGCTGCCACAGGCGACATTTTTATATTATTTTCGTACTACTATTTACAAAAAATAAAATTTTTAATATATTTTTGCAACTATATCTTAACTTTGCTTGCATAAATTTATTATAAGTTGTATGTTACGAAAATAGTGATACGAAAATAATAATAATAAAAAATGTCGCCTGTAATTTTGCTCATTTAAAATTAAAGTCACCAGGAATTACAAACAATGTTAGAAGACAAGAAATAAAGTTTGTTCCTCCAAGTTATAAAAATAAAGTTTTATTGAAAATTTTCGAGACGAGTTTTTGTTGTTGTCAATTGAAATGAGGTAGGATGTAATAAATACACCACTGACTGCAAAGGTTTTGCGATATTTCTGATACACTGTAAAAGTATTTATGATTTAATTTGTCGGTCTGCTGATTTTTATTTCGATAAGTGTTTTTAGAATACTGTAAAACTTATATTCCATAAATTATATGCTATTCAGGTTTTTCAAATTTAGTGTAAAATTCTTTCTTTAAAAAATGTTACACATATATTGCTGTGCAAAGAATCATAAAATAATTCAGAAATATTGCTGTCTAAGAGAAGTACTTTTCATCAGCACATTTCAACATTTTCATACTGCCCTGAGCGTATGAAATTAACATACATTTTCAGATGCGATAAAAAATGTTCATTTAAGAAAATGATCCGATTAACATTAGCGATGCGTTTACAGAGTCACACAAAATAATTGGCGATTATTACGCTTCCAGTTATGTTATAATTTTTCTACGCTTTCCAAAGTTATTGAAAAGTTTTTATAAGTTAATATTTATAATGCGAGGGGTAAATACACGCTATAGAAAAAAATCCTGTTATGTTACAGAAAATTCTTACACTGAGAAAAAATTTTGTAACTGACATCTAGAATCTAAATTGTGGCTCTAGAAAAAATAGTTCCATGTCATCCTTATAAACTCTAGTCCTCATTGAAAGCGAGTTCTAGAAACCCCTATAAGAATTCTAGATCGTTTGCCTATATTCTCGAGGGCACAATTATTTAAAAATCTCTGCATATAAATGCAAATACAGGAAGCAGGTTTCAGAAACTGTAATCTTGGTGATCCAGTGAAAATTTCTCGCAATGCAAAAGATTCAGAATATTCAGAATATTGTTTCACCATCTAGAAATGTGTAGACTAGAAATTTTCGATCATTTCTATTCAGTTTATTGGCGTGTCTCATGAGCATGGCTCGGAAATTTATAATTCTAGTTAAGGGATTTAGAAAATGACCACTTATTCATTCTAGATGAAGGTGGTATATATTTTGTCTCTGTATAGCAGCAATGTTGCCGAAAAATAGGTGTCTACTAGAGGAAAATTACGACGGCATTTTTTTTTTTTTTTGAAACAGAATAATACAGAAAGTATTCGTAAACAACGTATTTTTTCCGTAGAATATACTATAAAAAGCCTCGCATTAAACAAAATTCTCCAGTTCTACCAGTCAGGATCGAACCAGAGTTCACCTGTTGTAAGCGACGATGTTACCTCTTAGCCACGAAAATCCACTGTTTTTTGAAACTTTGCTCTTCTTAATGAAGTTTGATACAATTACTCCGTCTGCAAAACAGAAAAAATAACGCAATTATAATGAGGAAAAAACATACCGCTTTCCTCTAGAACGAATATGTAGCCATTTTTTAAATCCCTAAACTAGAAATATTGATTTCCTAGTTATGCATATAAAATAAACATATAAGCTGGATAGACGAAATAATTGAGAATTCCTAGTCTGTACTTTTCTAGACTGTGGAACAACATTATGAATATTGTGAATATAATGAATCCTTTGCCTTACGAGAAATTTCCGTTGATTGACTAGAATTTGGTTATTAAACAAAATTATAGTTACTAAAACTCGCCTCTTGTGTTTGCATTTATTTACACAGATTCTTAAATGAGATTGACCACCATAATACTGTGAAACAATACTGTGAATATTATGAATGTCTTCTATTGCGATATGTTGACTAGAATTGGGTTATTAAACAAAATTGTAGTTACTAAAACTCGCCTCTTGTGTTTGTGGTATTTACATAGATTTTTAAATGAGATTGACCACCATAATACTATGAAACAATACTGTGAATATTATGAATGTTTTGTATTGCGAGATATTCTCGTTGATTGACTAGAATTGGGTTATTAAACAAAATTATAGTTTTTAAAACTCGCCTCTGGTGTTTGCATTTATTTACATAGATTTTTAAATGAGCTTGACTACTATCATATAGGAAAGAAAGATCTAGAATTCTAATAAGGGTTTTTAGAACTCGCTAGTAAAGGAAGCTGGAATTTATAAGGATGACGTGGAGCTATTTTTTACTAGAGCCGCAGTTTAGATTCTAGATGTCGGTCACATATTTTTTTCTGAATGCGCCAACTGAAAATTGTATCAATGTTTACAGAATTTATTTGGTTATATAAATAAATAAAATAAAATAAAATAAAATAAAGAGATCGAGAAATAATTTTAAACTAAAGTTCTGTAGTTTTAGGAAAAATAATTTTCTGAATAAGTCTATAGAATTTTTCTATTTTTTAAAAGATCTTTTTTTTTTCCCAGCACAGTTAAAAAACGATTTGTGGAAAATCAGACAGAGGAAACGAAGTTATAAATATTTAATGGTAAATGTAAAAAACTATTCTTCAAACTGTTCTAAAAGAAAGAAAGAAATATTATATAAATATCTGATTTTATTAATTTCGAAATATTGCACACATTCCATAAGTATCAAGAAAGAAAAAATTGCAATTATTCTGTGATTTTTCACACGTATGTAAAACAGTACAGGACGTATAATTTGAAATTAATTCTTAATCCAAAAAGTTTTTTGCATGTAAATTATGTAAAATTAATATATTTTCTTAATTATCTTAGCCTTTTTTTTTTTTTTTTTTTTTTTTTTAAATCACAGGAATACATACAAAAATAAAACTTTCATATGACAATGAGATTTTTTATTACATTAATTTATTTTATTGCATAAGAAAACTAACATAATGGGGAAATAATGATTATCACACAGTAAATAAAATATAAACGAGGATGAATAATATAAAAATAATGTATAACATTGTCTCTCTCTCTCTCTCTCTCTCTCTCTCTCTTTTTTTTTTTTTAAGTAAAAAGCTGGAAAATAAATTATTAAACTTATGAAATTATTCACGCTTTAAAAAATTTATGATCTGTTGATTCTAATAGTATCACTAAAATAAAATTTTTAATATTTTCCCCCATTTATAAGTTTGCTTAGAAAAATACTAACTTTAAATTTTGAAAAGTTTAATACTAGTCTTGTTTTTAATTAATTGCAACAGTTATAAACTAAATTGGGTATCAACGGAATAGAAATGTGAATTTTATAAGGAATTATATATTTTATTCTGTGCTGATAATTCATACCAATTCATTAAGGTTAGATAATAACTTCAGCAACTGGAAATATACTTTAATTAACTACTTACTTCAAAGTCGTTGCATAATAATCCTCCACAGATCTTATCATTTACCACGGATTATATAAAACAAAGTCATTTATTTAAAAATAGTATTGTATCAAAATATGATTATCAAAAATAATAAACCAGTTTAGAATATAATTAGGATAAAGTTTTAAATCCTAATAAATTTAATGAAGTTTTCAAAAAAATTTCAGCTTGTTTAAAACAGCAAATTTAGAACGAAAAAAGAGAATTTTCGATAGATATGAAAAGCACTTTCATTTTGAACAAATAACATAATCATGTTACTTTAAAGATTTAATTATATAAAAGTGAAAAATAATTAGAATGATAAATAATCTTTCAACAAGTGATTGAGTTGAACAAAATCTTTCTATTAAGAATAAGAGAATGACATTTCATTAAAATATTTTTCAGACTAAGATTTAGACAAGATTTAATACTTCTTAATTACTCACGTCTAAGCAATTAAAGACAGAGTAAATGCCATTTCCAAAATTTATGAAATTACTATCGCCTGATGGTAATTATATTAAAGATATATTTTATTCATATGAATGATTTAAAAATAAAGCTAGACCTTATAAATTCCAGTTGACACAAAATAGATATACAGTCAACTCTAAAAAATCCGCATTTCATTTGCAATGTAAACAAACATTGTCACAATTGATTTGTTGATTAGTGGATTGCAAAAATTCAGCTGTATTAGGCGATAAATCAATCATTAAGTTGTGCTGATGAATCACCAACCAATCAGCATGTTACTGAGGAGGAAATGATAAATGTAATTACATATAATTATCAAAAGGTAAATCATATTAATTTAGAGGAAGAAGGAGAAAGATCTCTCATGAAGATAAATATCCAAACTTTCTCATAGCACAAATTTATGTGATTGACCAAGAACTGATGACATTTTTGCAGGTTAAAGGAAAATAATGTATGAATATTCTTACTTATACTTTTGATCAGCCTTTTCAAAAATCTAGATAATTTGCAACAATAATATGATGTATAAAAATTGTTCTTTAAATTGAAACTTCATGAAATATTTGTATTTTTATCAGACACACTTGATTTCAGCATTGTATGTATAACATATAAATTGTTTCTTAAAGATTTGCTACTCAAATGATAAATAAAAGAAGTTATTCTAAAATCTGGAAAATTCAGAAATACGCAAAATACTTCGTTTTAAGCTGTGCAGAGTTTTGAGAATGTACTGTAATTAGTGCAATAATATATCCTATTGCCTCAGTGAGTACTGCTCGTAAGTATTCGGTTAGTTTTTCGATTGTTATACCATTAAATAATTAACATGCTAATATAAAACGTAGAGAAAAAAAATATGCAGAATATTTTATTACGATTTAAGATTTTATAAATGTTTATTTGCAATTAAAGGTACAGAATAATAATATTTGCATTAATGATTACTTTGAATCCTTCACCTTAAGTTAGATATAAGTTCAAATTTAATTATTTTTATTTTTATTTTTATTTTTATTTATTTATTTATTTAATTTTATTTTTATTTTAATTCGTCACTTTAATTCATTTGTGTTTAATTTTGTAAATTTTATTATTTATTAATAATTTTTTTGACTATTGTAAAATATTTTTATAGACATTACAATACGATGATATATTTTAAATTTTTTCACTTTGTAACATAAAATACATAAAAAAATAATGTTAAAAAGAAAATACAAAAAACAAAGCTTTTAAAGTTAACGCATAGAAAAAAAAATTACGACGTATTTCTTCCCACTGAAAACACACTCGTGATGAATGTCTAAGCAGATTCAGAAAATTTTACTACTTGATAATTGCTAAGGAAAAACAGGTTTTTGCAATATAGTAAGTTCACGAAAGCCAACCAAACACAATAAAAGGAAATGTAGAAGACTTTGTATACCAGGACATGTTATCTGCATAAAAGGTAGTGTACAAAAGATAACTATTGATTCAAAATTCACGTAGTAAAACGTGTGACTGAAATAGAAACTTATGTTTTTGGATTTTTTGTTTCTGGAATATTCGATGAGGTGGGCCGATAACTAAGTGCAAAATGTCCGTTTATGATAGCAGACGAACAGTTGAATTACTTGAAGAAAGTCATAGTGTCACTACGAAGTCCATAATAGTTGGAGTGTCAAAATATGCCATTTTTCAATTAAAGAAAGCCGATTAAAGTGTTAATGCCATAGGAAAGCATGCCGTCAGTTGTGGAAGAAACACTACAGCTAAAGAGGATTAGTTAGCATTTCTAGCGATGAAAAAGAAAAAAATAATACTCCAAGACAAAATCTGCAAACAATTCAACAACTACTAGTGCACTTATATCTGCCATAACCAGTTCTCCGTGATTGAATCATGCTTATTTGTATACGCAGAAGATTGTTCAAAGCATTCCACTTTAACCATGTTATCGCCGAGAAAGATTGTGTTGATGTAAGGAATATATTGGCTGGTTTCAGCAACAGTGGTCCAGAGTGATGCTCTCCGATATATCGCGCGTAACTGTGGCATGCTATTTTAGCTATTAGTTATGTACAGAGAAGGGAACAACAAAACATCCATGAACGTAATTGGTATGGTCAAGGCGTGTAATGAGAGGGGGGGGAGGTGGCAGAAAACCATTATGCACATCGGTAAAAGCTCCTTCACATCCCAGCATTTGAGCGAGGTACGTTTCATTACAGCAGTATTTCAGAAAGATTATTCTGTATTATGTTATCATTTTAGAGGTGTAGCAGATTCAGACTACTTTCACTTTATGGACGACAATCCGAACGAAAACAGGACCGCCTAAATATGGCACACATTAAAAAATGGAAATAATGAACGTGGGGAATGCCTTGCTTATTTTTGGAATTAAATCCTGTACAGCGTGCCTGAGACGTTCTTCGAAGATGTGTTTCTCAACGAAGATGTGTTCCTCCCTGAGCCGTGCAAAAAGTGGAAAACGTCTTGAGAGAGGACGTTCATGACAAAATTCACCGAGGAAAAGAGATACAGAAGGTGCATTAGTGTTCCAGGAGAGCATATTACTCATTACTGAAAATCTGATACTCATCCTTCCGCATGCAAAGAACATCTTTTGTGACTCTGAAAATTTTCAAAAATGAACTGTATTTATTATTTTATCATGTTACTTTTCCAAGTGGTGAAAAATCGGTAGGGTTTTGCAGAATAAATATGACATTCTAAGTGCATGACATGCGTTTTTAACCCTTTAACTGTTCCGGTCGTATATATATATATATATATTTTTTTTTTTTTAAGTACGATCCTTTGTATAGTACTATTTCCAGGGAATTTATTGACACAATTGGACAATGTAATAGAATAATCTTAGAAGTGATTTGAAAGATTTACTCATTTCAGAGTTAAGAGAGAGCATAAAATGTTAAATGTTGTCTTGAATTAAAGCTCCACTCCGTTCTAGTTATTCATTCGTTAAAAAGGTATTACTTTAAAGGTTCTAGTTGTCTAGTAGAAAATATATTACCTTAAAATCCCAAAAAGATAAGCGGTACAACTTACTGCTAAAAATGTCCACCTGCAGAAACACAAACTGCCTGAATCGGTTTGGTGGTAAAATATACCAGCGGCTGCGATGCAGTTTAGAGAAACTTTTAAAATGCAAAATTATATGTAATCACCCAGAATGAGGTTTTGAGTGAATTCAGTAAAGTTTATTTATTTATTTATTTATTATTAAAAAAAAAAAAATGAACTTTCTTTTAAAGGTTCATTTAAATTAACGACCAGCAAACTGGGAAATGTATGCTAGCCATAATATTAAAATTCGACTGCATGCGTGTCTGTCTATTTCCTAAAGAGCGGTGCGAAGTACAAATAAGAGAAAAATGTACGAAACGATGGAAAATAACTTAAGGACTCCGAGTTAATTATTTAAATTATATTATTCCTGCTAGTTCAAAAATAGCTATTTAAAATCTAAACCAAGTACAAGATCATCTACACACACAAACACACATACAAATGAAATGTTTTGTTAAAACAACAAAAATGTTTTTGAATCACCCAACGTTTTATTGACAAAGCCTCAACAAAATATTACAAGAACCAAAGAGTGTCAACGAAACCAAATTATGATGTTTTTTTAACCAACGTTTTTTTTTTTTTTAAATTCAACTAATATTAGTTTAAATCAACAAAATTATTTTGTTGATTTATAACATCGCTTATTTATTGGCTATTTACAGAGAGATCTATGACGTAGCTCATCGAAATATCCAATGGCAAACTCTTCTTTCAACTGTATATTATTGATCAATCGAAGCATGTTGTTTTAGTTATTTGAACACAATTATCGGTAAAAGGAAAATGTAAGCCTAAAAATCCATCAAAAAAAAAAATATATATATTTTTTTTTATTAACGATTTTTTGTTTGTGTAATGCTATGCAAATGGTGCTACATCAGCGCTAAGTGCCTGAAGCGGTTGGTCAGCAAAATACAATCAAAGACGACGGGATAGATTAGAGAAACCTTAAGTCCAAAATTCTGTATAATCTCGAAATAAGGATTTGAGTGATTTTAATGGAATTTTTTTTAAAAATTTCATTAATATAATGATACAAAAAATAGTGATTAAATTTTGTAATCATGTATATGTAAGTATAGCGACCAGCAAAGAGGGCAAATCCTGCTAGTATGAAATAAATATCACAAAAAAGGGAAAATATACATTTATAATATTATAAATATATTATGAAATTATGAAATTTCTTGAAGCAAGAAGATTTACTTTGTTAAAACTGTGTTAAAAGAATCTGAAACAATACATTTTATTCTCAAAGATCAAATGTATAATTCGTGATACTCAGAAAAAAACAATTAAAATAATTGATAAATATTTAGTTTGTGTCAAACGTAATTATACATTTTTTCATCTTATAGAGGCTGCTGTTAGTTCATGGCAAATTTAATTTTCCTTGGACGCATAAAATATTTAACTTAATTAATTAATCAATAGAATGGTTTATTCCCGATTAGAATTATATCTTTTCCCTGAAAACAAAAACCCTTCATGTATTAGCCCTTCGTGTATCATTTAATAAACTGCAGTTGTTTGTATTCCTCACGATTATGAACTGCTGGTGCTAATATAATTTTCAGCTCTTTTAAATTTTTAAGAGGGAACTTTGTGTTTACCGCTGAATAGAGAGCGTGATATATTTCCATTTCAATGCATTTTTAAAAATTATATTTGTTATATTTCTATAAAGAAACAAAAAAAAATAAAAATAAAAAAAAATAAAAATAAATAAATAAATAAAAAATAAAAAATCCTGTAAGTGCATTTTTTTTTAACTCATTGCAGAAAAAAACTAATATACAAAAATATACTTTATGGACTATGTGGATATTTATTATTTTTCTATTTTTATCAGTAAGCAACGCCTTTTGGCTTCTAAATATTCCGTATTTAACAAAATAAATAAATAAATAAATAGTAAATAAATAAATATTTGTGTTAAAATCCTTTAAAATTATTCATAGACAGTACGGCACTTAAGGAGTTAAAAGGAACTGGCAAAGTTATTATTATTATTATTATTTTCGTAACGCATTGTTTTAGAAAAACACCGAGAAATGGAGTTATTTTTAACACGCTTTTATTAGCTTCACCTGTATATATGTTTGTATGTTTGTAACCGCTCTGGCAGCAAACAAAAAATCTATATTGTAAAAAAAGACTTTCCCTACGTGAACGCTGTGGCTGTGAGATAAAGCTCCGCGCTACGAACCTAAAGGTCTAGCGTTCGAGCCCAGTCAGGGGAGATTTTTTAAAAATGGTTTTTGTTTAATTCTAAATTATTTTAACTAAATATTTAAATGTATGTAAATATTATGGCGTGTCACTCACATGATTTTCTCTTACCCTGCATTTTAATACTAAGATAGATATTTTATGCTTTTTAGTTCACATTTCTATAAAAGCGTGTTCTTTAATTTTTTAAAACTATAATATTATTATCTTTCTTTTCTACTGTTCGCAGACACTTATCCGCAAAAGTACTCGCTCCCTTTTCTACGCCAATTTATTTTTAGAGTAATTTTCTTCAAGTGTAATTACAACTAAATAAGAAGAGCAATATTCTAAAAAAAAAAAAATACTGGTGTGAAAAAATAGACGAAAATAACATTTTTATGAAGTATTAATTAGAATGTTAGCAGGTGTAGTACATGGCTATAATATCTTTAAAAACTTCTATGTATTAGTAATTTATAGTTTAATTTTCCTTTTTTACTTTCCGAACACTATAGTGAGGAAAGTATTGTAATCATGTCAAAAATCCGAATTCGAGATTTTGATGTTTCTATACATTTCGAGGTCCCCTGAGTTCTTTTTCACTATTTTTACGATGATGTATGTATGTGTGTGTGTATGTGTGTATGTGTGTATGTATGTGTGTATGTCTGTGAGTGAACACGCTAGCGTCTAAACGCTTTGTTTGAATAAGCTGAAAGTTGGTGCGTATATTGTAAGTCACAATAGTACGAACCCTATAGATTTTGGTGAATCTAGCACTTATAGTTTTTTTATAGGGACACAAAGAAAAAATCTTTATCATTATGGTCTATGGGACCAAAATCTGAAAAGTGCGATAGCATCTAAACGCCTTCTTCAATTGAGCAAACAATTTATACACATATTATAGGTCACAGTTACTCAATGTGTATTGAGTTTGGAGAATCTGGCACTTACAGTTTTTTTACAGGGGCACAAAGAAAAATTCTTTATCATTATGGCCTATGGGGCCAAATTTTTAAAAGTGCGATAGCGTCTAAACGCATATTTAATCTGAACAAAAAAATTGTGCACATGTTATAGGTCACAGTTGCACGAACTGTATAGATTTTGGTGAATTTAGCACTTAAATTTTTTTTACAGGGACACAAAGAAAAATTCTTTATCATTATGGCCAGTGGGACCAAATTTTTACTTTCTTCTACATTCAATAAAAGAAAGTATTGGATTCGTAAAAATTTTTGACCTTGGGTTTTGATGAATTTACACGTTTTGAGAGCTGTAGAACACGAGTTGACCATTTTTAGAAAATGTCTGTTTGTTTGTCTGTCAGTCTCTGCGTGGGTGTGGCAAACTTTTGTGGCAACTGTATCTCAGGAACTACTTCACAGAATTTCATACAAATTGGTATGTAGTTGCACCTTGACATAAATTAGTGATTATCAACTTTTGGTAAAAATTGTCTTACAGGTTTCGTTGCCATCCCGCTTTTTCTAAAATTTTAGCATGGTGGTATAGTAGAAAATTTTGTATTAATGTGCATAAAGAAAATTTTTTTTAATAATCATTATGAAATTTACCAGAATTATTTATAATAGAGATAGTCAACTGGGAAAAAATTTTTTGTATGTGTAGGAGCCTCGCCTCCCCCCCTGGGGGGGAATTCCCCCCTCGAGGGGAGTAAATTTTCATGATGGTTATCTTTCAAAAGAGCTCGCGAGTACCTTTAAAACGAATGGTTGAACCATAGATCTGCGATAATTTAAAATGAAGTTATCGATTTCTTCTTAATGTAATATTGACAATAAAATTGACTTTTTTGGATATTTAGTGTTATACTGCTTCTCTAATATGGAAATCCTCTGCATTATCATGGGAGATATTTTTTTTAAATGATAATTTTAATAAATTATTTTTACTGAGTGAATTTGTATAGGAAAATATAGAAGAAAGTCATGTGGTGGCCCCAACATACTAGTTAAAAGTGCGTTAACATCTAAACGCCTTACTCAATTGAGCTAAAAATTTATTTGAATATTATAAATCACTGTTGCACTAACTATAAGCATTTTGGTGAATCTAGCATTTATAGGTTTTTTACAGGGACACAACGAAAATTCTTTATCATTATGATCTATGGGCTCAAAGTTCAGTAGCGTTAAATAAAACATCGTACAATATATGGAGAAAAATACTCAAACACTTTATTATGGTTTTATCTCTTTTGTTTTTTAAAAACTCCTCTTTCTTTACTTTATCTACAAAACTGTTAATTACTCAATGTTCGGAAAGTCGAGTGGAGTCACTCCAAATTTTTTTATTTACATGAAATTTTAAAGTAGTTTTTAAAAAGTAACTTTCTAATCATAACCGTTAGCTGCGATATATAACTACCTATTTACTAAATTTTTAAATTATCCTAAACATAAAGACATTTTAAGATGAAAATGTTTCGCTAAATTGTTAATTTTGAGTTTAATTATTTTTGTTATATTTACAGTACGTTTCAAAACAGATTCAAAATAATAAACTTAAAATTATTGCGAGATGTAGATACATTTACTGTGATATGTTTAGCTGCCTGAAGATAAATTCAGACACTTTTAGAAGAATTATTTTTCGTTAATTATGACATTAAACATATATTTGTCGCTTCCTATCCATACACTGTTATTTCTAATATAAAACATTCTTTAAATTTATTTTTGTTTCAAACTTTATATATTTAAGGAATTAGAACCAGAATATTTTGTAAATATATTCTTTGAGATTTATAAAAATATTTTTATGTCAAGTATAAAATCAAGTACAAAAGTATTATTATGTCAAGTTTGACAGTTTCGCAACAAGACTTAAATTTCTCTAATTATCAATTAATTAAAAATAAATTATTTTAAGGGTTTATATAATGAGTTCTTTGTGAGTAAAATTAGAATATAAAATGTTTATTTTTCAGAAGTGCTGTAACAGATATTAATCTCCGCTTGTGGAAGATTGCACGGTAAGTACACACTTAAAATCAAGAACATTCACACTCATATATTTTTCACTAAGATTAATTTGTACTTGAGGCTTTGATTAATAGTCTTCTTTATTTTCTTAGCAAAGGTTTTTGAACGCTTTAAACATATTCTCTTAGGAAAGTCTTTTGAGCGTTGTAAAGAAGTATATTATTTTCTTTTACAATTGTTTATAAATTGACTTCTATTATTAAGACAGCTTGGCGAAACTCATATTTTTTTACGTAAAATAAAAGCTAAAAAGCAAGTGCAAAAACTAAAAAAAAAAAAAAAAAAAAAAAAAAAAAAAAAAAAAACCCTCCGTGTATATATATATATATTAATATTTACATGAAACGATTTGAATTAACTTCTTTTTTTACAAAATACGTAAAAGTATTACATTTAGTGTCAAATAAGTATTTGTTTGGAAATATTAATTGAAATAGAATTTTAATTATTTTCTCAACGAAAAAAAAAAAAAAAAATCCTTAAATGCAAATACGTACATGTTTTACACGGTTAGCTGAAACTTCAAAATCAGTTTTTTCCCCCTTATATAAGTACATTGTTGTCAGCTTTTTATTTTTACATATAATTTGTTTTCAATTTAGGTGAATTAGAACAATTACTTGATTAATATTAATTATAAAAAAAAGCTAGTTTAAATATAATTATATGCAACTATATAATGTAAAATAATTTAAGCACAAAATAAAATATACTATCAAAGCTGCCTTTGGCGATTTCTTTGCTTTTATTTTGTACCACACTTTCCAAGCAATAAAATTTATAATATATAAATGGCAATAAATCTAAATTTTATCTGAATAAATATATTATAAATTTTGTTTTTCGGAAATAGTGGTAGGAACAAAATATAAGAACAGTCGCCAATGGAAGCCCTGAATAGGAGCAATAAAATTATAATTTTAAAAACATCAATGAAAGGTTGCGATATATATATTCAAATAGAATTGTATTTATTTATCTATTTATTTTAAATAAGTACAGCTCAAAATATCAATCAAAATATGGAGTTAACTATCCATAATAGCTAAAACATTACTGTTGCTTTACAATTGTAAGAATATCTGAAATTGCAGTAAATTATTTTTCTTTTCATTTTTCTTTTAATATATGGACATTTAACATTATTTATTTTGGTGCATTTCTTCTAACAAAACAACTAATACTCAAAACCACAAGAGAATAGATTGAGAAAAGTTGATATCCAAATTCAGGTAGCAATAAAAAATATTATTATAGTTAAAAATTATATTAAAAATCGTATTTATTAATATCGAAAGAGAATTTAAATCAAAACATTGGTTCGCAATGCACATGAGGAATAAAAATTTATCAAGCAAAGTAGAAAAAATGTGTAAATTAATTTTTAAGTTATTGACAAATACACAATTATTTTCTTTAACATCCGCCATTTTCCTTTTTGATAATTTGCTTAACACTTGTTATAATTTAAATTTTATCAAAATATATGTGAAGAAAAATACTGTTAATATCTTTAAATGCTAAATATAAACATCTTGACTGTCGATTGCATATTCATTAGGAAGCTGGACCAAAGACAGATATAGAGTAGAAGAAAAGACATACAGTAGAGTAGAAGACATAGAGTAGAATAACAAACTAAATCTTACAATGAATTCATTTCAGCAATAATTGTTTCCGATTGGAAAGTAACTAATTGGTAATCTATTTGTTGTAATTTCCTTCATGAAGTTTCTTTTCTTAAAAACACTATATCGGTTCACTTATTTCTATTTGAAGATTTTACTACTTACTCAAACCATTTTTCTGGCTTCCATGGAAGCTTCTACGCAAGTGCTGAGATAAAAAAAAATCCAGTGTCAAAATAGGGGTGATAACCCTTGTGATTGAGAGAAAATTAGCGATAAGGGAACGTCGAATTTACTGGATGTTTATGAAATCCCAACATGTCAGAAAATTTGGCACCACTCCAAGCATTTGGAATCGTCCCCAAAGCTAAGCGAGGGAAATACGATTGCCCTACATTTTCATTCCAGCCTTTTCCCATTTTATTTTATTTTATTTTATTTTATTTTTATTTTAATTTTAATTTTTTTTTTCCTCGAGAGGGCGCAATTTACACACTTGGATAATCATGGATAACAATTCGTCCAATGTTCATTTCTAGTCTAATTTAATCTCCCTTTCCTCAAGTTCCATTTCCACATATGTAACTGAAATATTATCTTTAAGCATAGAGATTTGAAAATTTTATTAAAAATATAAAAGTGTTATAAAAGTTCAAAAATCTATGTCTAAAGCATGCATTTGGCTCTGCATACCCCCCCCCCCCTCCAAAAAAAAAAAAAAAAAAAAAAAAAAGTACACATTTATAAAGAAATTTAAAAATATTTCTTAGATTGAAAAAGTATTTTTTAATTTATATTTATTTCTTTTTTGAATTGATTTGAAGAATTGTT
This sequence comes from Salticus scenicus, assembly GCA_963930645.1. Classification (NCBI taxonomy): domain Eukaryota; kingdom Metazoa; phylum Arthropoda; class Arachnida; order Araneae; family Salticidae; genus Salticus; species Salticus scenicus. The sequence continues at coordinate 259,309,381 of OZ005653.1, forward strand.
ATTTCATTAAACATATATTATATCTTTTTCTTAATATAGGAAGCAATTCTTATTTTTTAATATATCACATACATATTTATGATCTAATTACATGTAATAAAATATAGATACTGTTAGAAATATCCTTAATTAGATGAACAATGTACTTCCGAATAACTAATAATGTTGTTTGCATGGTTTCTTTTCTTTTTTTTTTTTTTTTTTTTATCTGTTAAAAAATAAAAATAAATATATAAGAAAGAGTATTTACCTGAAAATGGAGAAATAAAAACCAAAACTTGTTGCGTGTATTTTTTCATTCATACAACTTTATTATAGGGAACTTGATTATAGGTGATTTTTAGCAACAGAAATAGTAGGAAAATTCTCTTTTCTTTTTTTCACATACAACTGACTATTTTTTGTCTGTTTCTTTTCTTTTCTTTTTCTTTTTTTTTCTTAATTCGTTCAGGAATCTTGCTTTTTGCAAAATTTTTTATATGAAATACATTACTTGTTCCTTATAATTACCTATTCATATATAAAGAAATGTATAAACAAATAAAACGAAAATACATATGAGAGAAATTATGTTTTTATGATAAATTATTTTAATTTATTTTAATTTACTTTTATTTTAATTTATTTATTTATTAATTATTTTAATTTATCAGATATTGCTCGAAAAGTTATTTTGCTCAATAGACAATTGTATGTATCACCATTTTGCTTCATTTCAATAGAAATTTACTCTTTTGCCAATTTCCAAATATGATTTTCAATTTAATAACGTCATTAGTGCTATAAAAAAAAAAAAAAAAAAAAAAAATCCCTTTTCGGCAAGCTTACAGGTAAAGGTAGATTCCTTTACGTTAATGTTATAAAAGTAAAGAAATATTACATATGCATTAACATGTACTTAGCCAATGGCTTTCTTCCCACACATTGCGTTTTTTTTGTCGCTATTCTATTTTTAAGAAATTTAATTATCAACTACTATTATTCATTCTACTTAAAATTTTAAGCTAGATTTATTGGTCAGTAAATGTTTCAATTTTATAAATTCCAAGCTCATAAATATTTCAACAAATAGAAGCCATGAAGATATACAATTTGGTGACAAAACATGCGACTTAGCAATGCAATTTGTGATTTGGAGGCAAAATTTGATAGTTGACGATGAGATTTTTGACTTGGCGACGAAATTTGTTATTTGATGACAAACTTTGGCGGGCTTGGCGAGGAAAAATGGCAGCTTTAGCGTCATTATATTTTCTTCCCAAGCAAGAACCTGATATCTCTTCACAGATCAATATCTTGTTTCCACAAGATAAAAAGTCAAAGGAAGCTGTAACGTATTACTCTCAATTTCAATCGTAAATTTAAATTCTTGCGTAAACCGGTGTTCTAAACTATTCAGCACAAACGATATTTTTACCAAGACTAACTTATTATTTTAATTTTATATTTTCAAATGACTAATTAAAGCTGTTACCATGGTTTTTATATTTTAAGCTAACTTTTTTATTATTGTTTGCACGTGACGTAAGCACCAGATTATAAATTTAAGTAATTAAAGCTAAAGAAAAAGTCGGCTTCATTACAACTGACGAAAAATCACTTTTTAATTTGTAACTTTTAAGCAATTAAAGTTATCAAAAAAGTCCAAATACAAAAGTTGTTCTTTAGGGTAAGGGGGTCATTCGCCTGATTTAAAGTATTTTCCTGTTTTCAATACTAAAGAAATTATGGGCAAATGAAAATTTCCACCCCCCTCGAGCTGGATACCCCATCTACGAACTCGACCAAGATTTTTACTGTCCTGACAACATATCCCTAGCTGGTTAAATATAAATAAAAATTACTCCAGTTATCGTGTTCAGAACTTAACATGGGAAAAAGCGTTACACACACACACACACACACACACACACACATATATATATATATAAACTTTTGAACGGAGGGTGGTTTTGGGTTCTAGGGGTCATGATCGGTGAAGATATGAAGAAATTTTTCAGAAGTCGTGTCATGAGAACCATTGCAATAATCTCCTATAAGGAATCTACCTAAAAGAAATTTTCTTACTTTTAAATAGTAAAAAATAAATAAATAAATAAATAAGTAAATAAATAAATAAAATTAATAAACTTGTTTATTCATATATAAAGAAATGTATAGATAAATAAAACGAAAATACATGTGAGAGAAATTATGTTTTTATGATAAATTATTTTTATTTATCAGATATTGCTCGAAAAGTTATTTTGCACAATATGTGTATAATTATATGTATCACCACTTTGCTTCATTTGAATAGAAATTTACTCTTTTGCCAATTTCCAAATATGATTTTCAATTTAATAACGTCATTATTGCTACTTTAGTAAAAAAGAAATTTTCTTACTTTTCAATAGTAATAATAATATTAATAATAATAATAATGATAAGATTATTTAATTAAAGAAAACAAGGAAAAGAAAAACAAGTCTATTTAAAGTTGTGAAACTTTAGAAATTTTTATGTTTTTATTTATAATATTTGTTTTTGAAATTTTTTATTATATATGATATAAAAAATGTTATTTTCATTTTTGTTATCATTATTTCACATCATAATATGCTTGACATTCCTCAAACATGTAAAATTAGTGAAATATATGGAAAAATGATAGGCTATACTACAGATTACAATCAAATTGGACTCTTCCGTAGGCCTAATGGTAATACAAATGCGACTACAATGACTCTATGGGCAACGGCTGTAAGCTTCTCCATCATTTCTGTGTTCTCAATGGTATGCCATTTTTATTGCATCTTTTTTTTTTTTTTTTTTTTTTTTTTTTACCCATCAGTTGAATTTTTTTATTGTTTTATAATTTGAACTTCAATCACAATTTATTTTAAACCTCGAGTTTAAGCAAATACGTTTTAAAAAATACATATATGTATTTAAAAAAAAAAAAAAAAAAATTGCATTTTATACTTCAAGGATTATAATTTAAATTATTTAATGTTAAATATTTAATGATTTTAAACTATCATATCAAAATAAAAATTGCAATTTCTGTTTGTGTTCAAACTAATATACACTTGATAAAGCACACTTTTAAACTTTTGGAAAATAAATTTTATTTTTTAGGAAACGCACGCAATTTTTAAAGTATGCTTTTTAGAATGCAAAAAATATAGAAATATAAGAAAAATAATAAATTTAAACTCGCGAAATCCAAAAATTAATTTTTGATCAAATATTCTATTCACATGGCCTATACATAATAATAAAATGTATTGAAATCCTTAGTTCCTTCTTCCTAGTGTTTACACTAGTGAGGCTACTATTATTCCAGTTCGCGCTTTAGCTTCACTGTGGTATCTGTATGGTAATTTGTGGGCTACACAACGGCATTTACACCTCGAAGATTTTGTTGCGACAGCCAAAAATAAAGTAGCCGGACATTACCCCTCTGGAAAACAGAATTTGACCGAGTACCTTGTAGCAAGATTAAAAGCAAACTACCACAAGAGATCGATTCTCAGAATATCCGATATTATGCCTGTGTATTACTCGGTAACGAATATGTGATTCGACTGCTGATTTAGGCGTCTCTACACACGTATACGGTGGTTTTCGACATCGGATGAAAAACGTTATTCGTCGACAAAAATATTTCTTATACTGGACGTTGTCTGGCTCAATTCGAATATTAGAAGACAACGACTTAGGTGTGATGAGAGAGTCAGTCATCATAATAATAGTCGACCTCTGAAATCAGTGTGTTATTGTCTCCAAATGTCATCTTTATCTCCTTATATTATTAAAATCTGTACGCGTGTGTGTTTCTGTCTGTGTGTGTGTGTGTGTGTGTCTGTGAGAAACGGCTTGAAAAAGAAAAGGCTCCGTCGCTAATGGTCGCACGGACTTCGGACAGGTACCGTCGGACGGAGAATTTATAACAGATGTACGGTCGAAAATTTCTCTTTTTCTCGATCGTCTTTTTTGAAACGCCCTGCACGACCGATTAGCTGTTCCATTTATTAACAACTGGTATATTCGGAAAGGTCATTTAATCCTCTTTCGAACCATATAAACATTTTTACAAAATACGGATTAGCGATCCATATTTTTAGATTTTACGAAACATCGATTTTTTCACAAAACATTTTATAACTCAAAAGCGTTTAGAGATAAATGATTTCTTTTTTTTTTTTTTTTTTTGTATATAGATCTCGCTTCCATAATTCAAAACCCAAAAGATTGAGAGAAAATTTCAAAAACTGAATGAGTTATAATTTTTTTTATTTTACACATTAAAGCATTGAAAATCGCGAATTTCATTCCAGATTGAATTCCGTATTCAAATCAAGTAGCTGTCAGTTTTCGTCACCATGGCAACCTGTTCAGAGAGTAAGCATTTCTCGACGGAAGCGAAAAAAAAAAACAGCGATAAACATCTGGTATTTAAACATCTGGTATTTAACGAGTTCACGTGTTTTGGTACTGCGATTAAAAATTGCAATTTTGAAAAGGATTCAGTTTTTCAATGTCGCACACTAAACTTGTTATACAAACCTGCCATCACAAGACAGCCTTGCAGTTCAAATTTCATCGACTTTGCAAAAAAATTACATTTTAATTGGAAATTAAATTTTATTCTAATACGCGTATTTCAATTTCTAATTACGATTAATTTATTTTTAATACATCATTCGAAAGATATTTTAAAGTTCTTTTATATTATTCAAAGTTTTCAACAGATTTACACATTTTGAGGTCTCCTGAATCAGTTTTCTTTTATGGCGCTGTAATATTTCCAAATTTCAGTATTTCAATTTCTAATTATTATTAAATTATTTTTAATACATCATTAGAAAGATATTTTAAAGTTCTTTTAAATTATCGAAAGTTTTCACCAGAATTACACGTTTTGAGGTCTCCTGAATCAGTTTTCTTTTATGTCGTTGTAATATTTTCAAATTTCAATATTACAATTTCTAATTATGATTAAATTATTTTTAATACATCATTCGAAAGATATTTTAAAGATCTTTTATATTATGGAAAGTTTTCACCAGATTTACACATTTTGAGGTGTCCCGAATGAGTTTTCTTTTGTATCTCAGCTACTAATTAAAATTATTTTTAATACATCATTCGAAAGATATTTTAAAGTTCTTTTAAATTATCGAAAGTGTTCACCAGAATTACACGTTTTGAGGTCTCCCGAATGAGTTTTCTTTTGTATCTCAGCTACTAATTAAAATAATTTCATAAGTAATACATCATTAGAAAGCTTTTTGATTTGGAATCGAACAGTGGAATACAGAATTTTCTACCGACAGATGACGCTGTAATATTTTAAATTTCAAAATTTCAATTTCTAATTTGATTATATTATTTTTAATACATCATTCGAAAGATATTTTAAAAGTACTTTTATATTATCGAAAGTTTTCACCAGATTTACACGTTTTGAGGTGTCCTGATTACGTTTTCTTTTGTATCTCAGCCAATTGAGTTAGATCGTTCAAAATTGGTATACGTAGGTTAATTAAGAGGGCATGAAAGGGTGGGGGAAGAAATAGGCGTGCACCGCGCGCGTATCCCCTAACTTGTGCTCGCGCAGCACGCACGGGACTGCGCTGCCGAAGGCAGTGGGAACCTGTCCCGACTTTTTAACCAATGAGAAATGATTTTTTTTTTATTTTCTTTTCTTAAGAATAAAAATTTGATTTGAGAAGGAATATGTGCGCGCAGCGCGCATGGGTTTGCGCTGCCGAAGGCAGTGGGGAACCGGTGTGAGTTTTTACCCGATCAGAAATGATTTTTTTAGGGGGCACGAAGGGTCAGTGAAGCAATACGCGCGCGCAGCGCGCACGGGACTGCGCTGCCGAGGGCAGTGGGGACACGATGTAAGTTTTTACTCGATCAGAAATGATTTTTTTTATGGGGCAGGAAAGATCAGGGACGGAATACGCGCGCGCAGCGCGTGTATCCGTTTACTTGTGCGCGCGCAGCCCTCACGGGACTGCGCTGCCGAAGGCAGTGGGGACCCGGTCCGAATTTGTACCCGATGAGAAATGATTTTTTAAATTTTCTTAAGAATAAAATTTTTACTTGAGAAGGAATATGTGCGCGCAGCGCACGTATACCCTCACACGTGCCTGCGCAGCGCGCATGGGTCTGCGCTGCCGGAGGCAGTGGGAACCCGGTGGGAGTTTTTACCCGATCAGATTTTTTTTCAGGCAGGAAGGGTCAGGGAAGGAATACGCGCGCGCAGCGCGTATATCCCTTAAGTTGTGCGCGCGCAGCACGCAATGGACTGCGCTGCCGAAGGCAGTGGGGACCCGGTCCGAATTTATACCCGATGAGAAATGATTTTTTAAATTTTCTTAAGAATAAAATTTTGACTTGAGAAGGAATATGTGCGCGCAGCGCACGTTTACCTCAACACGTGCGCGCGCAGCGCGCATGTTTCTCCGCTGCCGGAGGCAGTGGGGACCCGATGGGAGTTTTTTCCCGATCAGATTTTTTTCTTTAGGAGCCACGAAGGGTCAGGGAAGGAATACGCGCGCAGCGCGTGTATTCCTTTAATTGTGCGCGAGCAGCGCGCACGGGACTGCGCTGCCGAAGGCAGTGGGGACCCGGTCCGAATTTTTACCCGATGAGAAATGAGTTTTTAAATTTTCTTAAGAATAAAATTTTGACTTGAGAAGGAGGTATACATGTTGAGGTGTGTGGAGGTATACTTGTTGAGGACGTGTGGAGGAATACTTGTTGAGGTATACGTGCGCTGCCGGAGGCAGTGAGGACCGGATCAGATTTTTTTTTAGGAGCCACGATGGGTCAGGGAAGGAATACGCACGCGCAGCGCGCACGGGACTGCGCTGCCGAAGGCAGCGAGGTCCTGGGCCGACTTTTTACCCAATCATAAATGATTTTTTTTTTTTCAATTTCTTTTCTTAAGACTAAAAGTTACTGTTAGTGATTCATTTGAAAATACTGACCCGCTAGCGGACGAAGCTCGCTAGTTTGATATTACTGTCTGTACCCAGGAGAGATAGAGAATAACGTCGAATTGCTTATAATGTCACTGTTTGGGTTGAAAATAGCTTTTCTACTAACTGCTCGATTTTGTCTTGATTTCGTCGCCAGAGAATGTCTACCGTGAGGGCTAGTTGTGCTTAATTTTCGTCACTGTTTCTGATACAGGCTGCTACTATATTATTTCGTTCAAAATTACTGACTAGATCTATCTGCTCGACCAATTATCCGTTTGAGGATAATGATATGACCGTTTCTAATATTGGATAAATATTCATAATATTCGCGTACGCCTTTATGTCATCTTTTCTGTGAATTTCTTGCATCTGATCTGCAAATCCGGCTTTAAATGTCAACCAATAATCGTACCTGCACTTATTAAAATGTATTCGATTTGCAGTTTGCCGTATTATGTTTGACGTATTTCGTGAGTCACTAGATTACCAGAGATTATGGGCTTTCTTTTTACGTTCGCTTGTTTGCGTCATGTGATACACCATCAGTGTATTTTTTAATTTCATGAATTTTCAGAAAATGGTATTTAGTGATTTTATAAAAATTGTTTTTCATGTACGCGAGTTGTACAGACGTGCGTAATACAGATTGCTGGAGTAAAAAATTTTGTATATATTTTATTTCATACACTTTGAAATAGAGGTTTTTTGTGATGTTTTTTTTTTGGTTTTCATATACGCAAAGCGTACAAACGTACGTACTATTGGTTGTTTCAGTACAAAATTTTGCATATTTTTGAATTTCATGCATTTTGAGATGGGGATATTTAGTGATGTTTCTTTTGGTTTTCATGTACGTGACGCTTACAGACGTGTGTGTTGCTGATTCCTGCTATTGGTAATTTTGAGCATTTATATTGTGTGATTGCATGCTCTATGTTTTATCTTTTTGTTTGTGATTTGTTATAAATTCGTAAATATTTAGTAAAAAAAATAAAAAATATATGTATTTTATGAAGATTTTTCTTGTGTTCTCTGAATTTCTTTTCTTTTTCTTTCTTTCTTTTTTTTTCTGATGTGCTTTCTTGTTTCGTGAGATCGTCGAAAAGCTCTCTTTCACGCTGTGCTGGTTGATGTTTACAATGCAGAACACGATGCGCAAAGGCGCCATCTAGACGATTTCCAAAAAAAAAAAAAAAAAAAAAAAAGCAATGGGCGACCGAAAGCAAATTTTCTTTTCTGTCTGGTGCATATATGTTTCACCAATAAAGTATATTTGAGCAGTTTAGCTTTGTAAAATTTCGTTATTTTGGAAAATACGAGGAAAAATTGAAAATATAAGTGACGCAGTTTGCAAGGTGTTATAAACACATCGTAGCAAGATCGTGGGCTTAAAGAATCCACATAAGAGTGTCAGACTAAAAGGTAATTAGTGGCGTTTCTCCAGTGAATGTGTTTAAAAGCGACGCATAAAAATATGTCAGCTGTCCAAATCATAAATTAGAAGAGATCTTCATATTTAATAAGCTATACGCTTTTATTCCACAGAAACTCCACGTAAAAATATTGATTTTTATATCAAGTATGAATATCGTAGACGGCAGTTTCGAAGAAGTGGGACCAATTTGAAAATATCCGCAACGACATCATTGAGCATTTAAAGCGACTTAAGAATTCCATCAGAGCTGGAATTGTTGCCATTTTCAATTGAGTTATTTTTGAGAATCCGGTGTAAAATAAAAGAAATTTTGAAACACATTCGGTATTTCATATGCAAAAACTAATTCACAGAACTACGTGAAAACTTATATTTCCGCGGAAACATTAATGTCTATAAAATTATAAGAAAACATACTTTTTTATTTTATTCTCTATATCGCTTGATAGGTTATGCCCCTAATCAAATACATCGAACTTAATAAGAGATACTAATGTTATTAGAAATATTCTTTGATAATTCAGTTTTGTTTCATAGCAAACTTTTATGAAACATAAAGAACATTGTAGCCGAGGAGGATTTTGTATATACTAGCTGCCATTAATGCACACGGTAGCCTTTGGTCTGCTCAAGTATCGAATCTGAAATTCTTCGATTACGAACTCGAACATCTGCCAACTACAGGGGAAAATTATCAATGGCTACCGACCACATTGTCACTTTTTGTTAAAAAGTTACCACTAGTAAATCCACTTTTAGTGGTCACCATAGTGGTCCTTATTTTTGCTGGCTGTTGCATTGTTTTGTAAAAGTGTTTCAGTTTTCTACCATTGATTAATTTGGTGATCTGAAATCCATATATTAATGTACAGTTATTTTCAGAAAAAAGTTCTATTTTTTATTCAGTAATAGTTTACAACTTCTGCAAAAGGTTTATACACCTCATCAGCATTTCAAAATTAGAAGACGAACACACTTTTTCTAAATCAACGTACTTTATTCTTTTACCCTACTTTTCAGAATTTAGAGAAGTCTTGCTATTTTATAAAATTCTCTAAAAAGCATTTTTTAAATTCAATTACACCATTAAATTAAACGGGAAAAAGACTATTATGTCAGAAAAAAAGTTATTTTAGAAGTTACAATTTTTTTTGTAGTATTTGACAAAATATTTGTTTTGCTTTATGAATGTCTGTCAGTTACCAGTGGAATTGTTCCTTAATAATTTTGCAAGAGTATTTATAATTTTACATTGCAACTAATTTATACTGAAGTTTTTTAAATATATCGTTGTCTTTATCAATTCTAGTATTAAATAATCTGGTGTGTCACTCACAAGACTTTCTCTTACCTTGAAATTTATTACTATAAATACATACTGGATATTAAGAGTTAAAATAACGAGTACTATTATATAAACTTACGTTAAAACAATAAAAATTAGACTTTGGAACAACTTTATTTGACAAATAATTCTGTGTGAGTGGGGCTTACCGACCCCCTCAACCCCCGTTTTATTATTTTACCTACATTTATATAGAAATCAAATCTGTTATTAAATTCAAATGTTCATTTAAAATTACCCAGACATCTTTCACAAGCAACATTCCTTGAAATTTATCGATCTTAATCAAACATTTTTAGTAAAAATGCATTAACATCAAATTACAATAATTGGATCGCCTGAAATTATTTGTTTTAATTTACTCTAAGTGACACAGAAAAACGTCAAGATTTAAAAACTTGATTTCGGCATTCAACCAAGAAATGAACATTTAAGAAATGAACAAAGCTTTATTAACCATATAGCCATGAGGAATTAATTTCAATTCCTGAGCAGCTTTCTTGGACGTGGTAAAATGTTATGGTAAAGCCTTTCCACTAATAATAAAAAAGAATGTTACGGCTTAAATATTGGCAGACCTGTATAACTTTAGATGATTATGTACACACTCCATGGGGCACATAAATATAGTCCTATATTAATAACACATGGCACAACCTGAAATGCACTTCGATCAATTTTCAAGTTTAATCGTACTATAATCTAGTTCTTTTGTGAAGCCCTGTAAACGAACAGTGAGTGATTTCCATACCATATTCTACATGAAACATATTTTTATGCATATAAAAAATATATATTCTTTTCATTTCGTTTAGTGTAGTCTGTAGATGTTAAATTCTACTTACCTGTAATTTCCCCCATAGACGTGATATATTTGAATTCTCTTGTGCGTCCCTGTGCACGAACCACTTGCTTGATCTCAACGAAAAGTTTAGTGTAGTACCCTTATATAATACATATTTAGAATACCAAATTTATACTCTTTTCTATGATTTATTCTTGATATATGCTGATAACACACACACACACAGACACACAAACTAACCGCTAAAAACATGATTTTTGGATACAGATGACCTCAAAACGTGTAAATATATCCCAAACTCAATTTAAAAAATTTGACTGAAAAGCAATACTTTCTCTACCATATACATGGGTAAGAAAAAGTAAAAAAAAAAAAGTAGCCACTAATTCCAAAAAAGTAAAAAGCTGTTTCTAGTGACCACTGGCCACAAATGAATTTCCCCAGTTTTGCTCTTTATTGCCAACCGGAAGTATATGACAATCATTTATAGTGATAAAAAATTAGTTTAATAATAGTACAAGTTGTAATTCAAACATATATAAAATCTATCTTTAAAAATATTAGTACATAAGAAAAATGACTAATTATGCGTATTACATTAAAAATGAAACATGGCATTTTGAATGGAATTTATATTAGAAAATACGAAAAATTTGTCGTGTTCTTGTTTATTCCCTCAGTCAAACAAATTACCATGTTGAGACTTATTTACTGAAAAAATATAAACGTTAGTATATCATTAAGAATTTTTATCTTGAATATTAATACGCGTCACTGACATACGTGTATATTTTTTCTTTTTCTTTTAAATTTGGTTATCGGATCTTAAAAATAAAATGCCTAGCTGAATATATTATAGCCTTTCTCGTGCAAAAATGCACATAACTTTCCATTCTTTTAAACAATTCGAATTCCATTATAAACAAGTCAGCCCACGTACTGCTGTCAACATCAAATATATCTTTCATTCCAACATAGGAAAAAAAAACAAGGGAAAAAAAAATAAACAGGTTTATAATACAACACAATTTTTTTGCGAGTTATTTTATGTTGTTTTTAGTCTTCAAACAATTTTACATTCAATGTAATATTTCAATTTGTGATAAATTCAATCTGTGACATTTTGTTTTCTCACGATAGAAAATGTCTTTTTTTTTTCTTTTTTAAATAAGCCCGAATTGTTCATTTGAAAAAAGGAATATAATAGCAAAACAGTGTTAAACAAACTGTATTCGTATATGTTAGAAAAAAAAATTCTTAAATTTAAACAATAGTTAAAATTTATAAGAAAATTTATACTAATGTTAATTATGAGGATAAAAAAATTACTTATGCACAAGTTTACTTAAGTTTATGCTCAAGCTAAATTTTTTGATAAAATGAAAAATAAACACCGGAATGCTTCGAAAATTTTATTATATCGAAACAATTGGATTACAAATTCAAGTTTAAACATCGGAAGCAATTAATATGAAAGAAAGATAATAAACTATAAAAAATGAAAATTGTGATGTCGCAAAAGTTTATGCACAAAACTGAAATATCTTCATTTCACAAAGAGCAAAAGTCCTCTAGTACTCTACGGTGTCTCCAATGCACCTGATGAGATCAAATACGCGATGTTTTATGGATAATACGAGATTATGGAAGTTTTTTTAAGCGATTCTGTACTAGGCGTCCTCAATCTATGATTTAAGCTCTTGCACTGAGTAATATTACTAATTATTCTTGTTTCTCATCAATCATGTGAGTGGATTCCCTAGATGTTCACTATCGGATTGAGATCTAGGCTGGGTGCTGGCAAGTTCAACTGCCATTCTAAGATTTAAGCCATTCTTTTGTATTTCGGGAAGTGTGTATAGATGCGTTCTCCGGCCGAAAACTCTAGTTGGGACCACCTACGAATTCACCAAACCACAACAAACGCGCACACAGAGTTTCTTGATCTTTCTTTGAATTTTATCTAACATTTGTAAGCGAACAGATGTTTGTTCCTTGTAACCAAAATCCCCCCATAACATGAGCGTGCCACCACCTTGTTGTCTGCTGAATCTGTTTTTCGGATCTTCCGTCAAGTCGCGGCAATATAATGAGAACCCATCTGGAGCATCCAAGTTCCATTTTTTCATCAAATTAAATAACACTAATCTATTCATCATTATAATAAGGCCCTGGAAAAAAAGTATAAGTTCTCAAATTATATTTACCAAAAAAAAAAAAAAAGTATAAAATTCAGTTGAACACGGAAAAATCAGTATCATTCTTCTATAGTTATTAAATAAAAAACATAAACATAGGTTATTAACATATGTAAAATATATATATATATATATATAAAAAGTCGCAGTTTAAAAATCTGATGACACTTCCTCTTGGAAGTAAATATGAGTTTGAAGGGTTGTGAATGAAAATATAAAATCAATATCTTACAAATTCACTTTTATTTTTCAATGACTTTTATCAGTAGATCAATCACCGTTGTAGCAAGTCTAGAGAAAGTTTCTTTTTTGATAAATTCGAATGCATTTCGGATCGCATTGAAGACTTCATCTTTCCCTCGGTGCTGTCGCTGGTCTTTGTAAACAGATTGCGAAGTACCCCAAGCATTTTACATTGGGTTTAAATCGGGACCTCAGGATGGTCATTTAAGGCAACGGACGTCATTTGTGCAAACCAAGCTTTTGTCTAATCAGCATCATGAATGCTAGCGTTATCCTGCATAAATATTCAATTTCCTAACGTAGCTAGTGGGGCACTGGGAAGCATAGTATCGCGCAGCATATCTTGATTATTTTCTGCATTTATTTTAGTATCAATTACTACAGTTGGTAACGCAACATTAGCAGCAAAAACTCCCCATACAATCACTGATCCACCCCCATACTGTCCTCTGAAAAGTAAAGTTTTGAATTTTTAATATCATGTCAGTATTTTTGAAATCCGTCTGACCCATCAAAATTAATTTTTTTTTCATCTAAAAAACTATATATTTTCATTCATCTCCAAGTGAAACATGTTTTTCAGCAAATTGTTAGAGAGCTAATTTGTGCTTTTTCATCAATGGTGGTCAAGGTTGTAATTTTACGGACTTTGCTGTCGGGTTTGAAGTAAAAACTTTACGGATAGTTCAGCCGGAGCCGGTTCATGGCTTAAAGCACAAATTATTTCAGAAGAAGATATATTTTTTTGTGCACACCCGTTGAAATATAGTCGATTTTTGTCGAGTTGGTCTTCCTGGGCGCTTGCAGTTACCATACTTTGAAGGATTAAAAAAAATATATTGTCTTTTCTTTTGAGAACTATCAATAGACGTGGAAATAGCTGCACTATTCATTCCACTCGCTTTCCTACCAAGGATTTTCTCGCATTATACATAGGATAATTATTTCTGTCTCGGCATCTTTTTCAATAAAACAGAGAATGATTAAAGTAAATGTAAATGCGTTGTTAAGTTGCCTTTTATATTTCACGCTTTCTCAATCCACAGAAAATTTGCATATACCTCTAAAAAATTCGACGACCTTACACTTTTTTCAAACAGCAAATAAGATTAATCTGATTTCCATTACACTTTTGATTTCAAACATTTTTTGAAATATCTTAAAAAGTACTAGAAGAAAATCGTCTTGATACTTCAGAGGCGATAAGAACATATTACACCTCATATATTTCAGTGAAAGTTTTAACCCGAGAGTGAAAGGGAGACCAGTAAAAAACTAAAGAAAAATGAAAGTGTTCGACATAACCGTGAAAAATGTAATGCTTTAAATTCGATCTGGCTGTAGCAAGTGATTATAGGGCTCTTTCTTATTGTCTGTGTACATTTTTATGTCTCTACCGCATGTAATCAGAGAGATATAAATGTTTCTTTGTAAAATTGAAAAAAATCACTTTTTGTACTATAACACGCAATGAATTAAACCCAGTTCAAAGCCATTTTCAGGAAACTTGACATACAATATTGGGCACAGCATATTGCAATCAGAATGAAAAAAAAAATTAAATATGTAATGAAATGTGAGCATTTTTATTAAACAATTTTTAACTGCGCATGCGTATGATTCAATGAAATTTCATTTGCATAATTTAATAGCCTAATATAATGAACTACTTATATAAAACCGCAAACATGTATAGCGTAAACTCAAAAAGTTGTACGCGATAGAATGAACTGATATTCGGTTTCTCTCGAAAAAAAAAGCTGAACTGTAAGGGGTTTTACTCACATTTTTATTTTGATTCAGTGAATGGTTATACAGTTTTTGGTGATTGGAAATAAATATTGAGAAAACCTATTTTATTATTTTCTTAATTTTGGGAACAGTGGGAATTCAGCTCATTATATCGCGTATAACTTTTGGTGTTTACACGATACATGTTTGGGATTTTTATATAAGTAGTTCTATACATTTGACTGTTAAATTTTGCAAATAAAATTTCGCTAAATCTGGCGCTAGAGCAGTTAGAAATTATTTAGTAAGAATACTTATATTTTATTAGATATATAATATTTTTTCATTCAGATTACAGTATGCTGTGTCTATTAGGTGGACCGGAAAGTTCTGTCGTTTTGAATTAAAATACTGACATCGGAAATTTATCCCGAATAAAATTTAAGATATTCTTAGGTAACTTATAAGATGGTTATTTGTAAAGTACCATGTAAACACTGTTAAACAAAAATTTCCGGTTTCATTTTATTAATTCAAAACGACATTATTTTCCGGTCCCCCTAATAGTATCGGTTTTCAAGTTTAATGAAAATAGCTCTACATTGGGGTTGAATATCCTGCGTGTTATATCTAAAAAATTGACAATGTTTTTTTTGCAATTTTTTTTTAAAGAAACCGTTCTATCTTACTGATTACATGCAATAAAGGCATGGAAATTTATAAAGATAATAAGAAAGAGCCTTATAATTACATGCTACAGCCAGATCGCATTTCAAGCATTACTTTTTATAGGGTGATGCAAGACACTTAAATTTTTCTTTAATTATTTACTGATCCCCTTTTCATTTTCGGCGCAAAATTTTCACTGAAATTTATGAGGTATAACATGTTCGTCATACTCCTGACGTTTCAAGATGGTTTTTTTCAGTACTTTCTGAGATATTTCAAAAAACATCTGAAATCGAAAGTGCCCAGTCACTTATGGAAAGGTAGTGTATCTAATATAGCAGTTAGTACGATTAATTTAAATTAGATTTTAATTTAAGTGCATTATAATTAATGAATCATTTGCATACTTTGTATTTTTGTTTTTTCCCATCCGACAAATTTGCATAAATCCTAGTTTAACCGGCTATTTATTCGACCTTATAATTTTTTCCAGTGTATTCCATGTACTATTTTGCCCATTGAAGACTTGTTTGTTTGTTACACTGTTTCAGAAATGGCTTATGAGCTAATTTTTGTTTTTGGATGAATCCCGATTTGGCTATTCGTCTACGTATGTGGTCATGTGTTATTTTTCATCCATGTCGAATTTTTATGTGATTAAGAGACAAACTGTCAGTTAGATAGAGTCATTATTTTAATTCTTCTTTCCTCATAAAATGTGGTTATGACAATGGTTATAACAATGGTTATGTTTTTGATTTCCAGAGCCACTCAAAAGTATTCCAATATAATAGAGCTATTCTTTAGATGGTTCAAAGAGCATTTCCTGTTGTGCTGTGTTGTGATTTTGTTTTTATTTTTGCATGATATACAATTTAAGGCAATATAAAGTTGTCTTAAAAAAAGTAAAAAATATCTAAAGAGGGGCATAAATTTATTTCAAATTCTGTGAATAATTTGAATTTTTTTTTTGTTAAATAAAAAACAGGCTTAAATATACTATAAATGCATAGCTGCCAAGTTTTTTAATTTATTTCGGAATGCTTTTAGCCCCGCCCTTTTTTCACACTGTATTTTTTCTTGAAAATTTTTCTTCAATATATAATTACAATTAAATATGAAGAAAATTACTCTACAAATATTACGGTGAGAAAAAGGGGCGGAACTAACAACATTCCTGAATAAATTAAAAAAACTTGGCAGCTATGTAAATGTATCAAAACTGTCTAAACTGGGGGGGATTCACCTCACACATAAATTTATGTCAAATAAAACTCTTTGTAAATTTTATTTTAACTTCTTTTAAAGAAAAGTTAAATGGTTTGAAAAAAATAGCTTATATTTTTCATCTTAAATAGTAATAAGGGTCTATATTAATATAAGGTTAACTAAAGTAGTGTGAGTGACACACCAAATATTTCCAAACAACGGGAATTCCATTATAAAACAATGCCTTTGTGTTGCGTTTAATATTCAGTATAATAATAAATAAATCGTCTACTCTGACAAGTCAAAAATTGAAATGTCTACAGGTCTAAAAATGTATTGTAAATTTTCAGAATATAACCGAATATAATTTAAGATAGCAGCGGTTTTGTATTGTTTTGATCTAAAAATCATCTTCTTACCAACTGTTGTATATCCTTGGCATATTTCCTGTTTTTAATGCAAAATTTCTATGTTGTTATAGAAAATATCATTTATTCTGAACAAAACAGAAAATATTGCATGTTATGAAATAAAACTTGAAAATATTATTTCATATTACATTAATTTCAACAGATGAAATGTAGAATGAATAAGTCGATATGTATACTTTGTAAATAGTAAAAATTGACTTATTATGTTACTTGTTAGTACGTGGGATTATGTTAGTAAGAGTTATTCAGGAAATGCTACATACATGTAATAAGGATAAATATGAAAGTAATTTTCTTTTATTTAGCTTTAGCGACTATTAAAATGTATTTTTGCTTGTCATTCGTACAATGCTTAAATTTCTTTTCACCTCATATGTGTATTTTGTAATAGGTTTGATCACTGCACTTGCTGTGTAAGAAATGTTTTTATTTAATAGTGACAAAATATCGGATTAAAAGCTTAAAACAAAAAGAGTACGCTTGAAAAATAGACAAATTATTAGTACCGCCCCTTTTCCTACACAACTTAATTTTTAGTGTAATTCTCTTCAAATATATTTACAATGAATGAAGAAAACAAATACTCTAAAAATTAAGTGGTGTAGAAAAAGGGGCGGTACTAACAATTTGCCGGATTAGGTTGGCAGCTCTGTAGATGTAATCGTATTGGGCGTCAAGATATGCAGGTTGCTGGCGTCCGCTATTAAGTAGAAAGATTGACTGTTTTTAGGTTATTATAAGGGGGAGAGGCGCACGTTTCATCTCATATCAGCAATAAATTTCTTTTGAAGCAGCTTTGTTGAAAAATAAGATGGAATCTTATGGTATGTTCCATAGATAAGAAAACGCAACTATCAATGAAAGGAAATAGTAAAAGATCTAATTCTTATTTTTACAAATTCTGCAGTTGAGAGTGAGAGGTCGATTGACGCTCAAATATCGGGGATTTGCTCGTTGATTATTATTGTTTTTCAAAGCAATTCTTGATAAACATAAAAAAAACAAAAAAACCTTTTAGGTTTTACCCCAGAATTAATTTTTTTCCTTAAAATCTTTTCCAATTTTACATTATCCCTGAAATCTCCCCACAAATAATATGTTCACCTAAAACTGAAAAAAAAAAAAAAAAAAAAAAAAAAAAAATTCAAAGCAGTGTTTAGGGATTGCCGATAGAAGTGAAAACTAAGTAACTTGTGAATTGTATCCTCGAGCTATTAGATTATTATTTTCGAATTATTTTTGGTTTGTAAAGAAGTGTTTATGATCTGTATTATATGATTCGGCACAATATTTGTAGCTACCCAAATTAAATGAACTAAGCCTTATATTAGGTAAAAATATTGATTACTTATGAAATTACTTTAATTAGTAGCTGAGATACAAGAGAAAACCCATTCAGGACACCTCAAAATGTGTAAATCAAGTAAAATCTCAAATTCCACTTTCGATAATATAAAAGAACTTTAAAATATCTTTCGAATGATGTATTAAAAATAATTTAATCATAATTAGAAATTGAAATTTTGAAATTTTAAAATATTACAGCGCCATCTGGCGGTAGAAATTTTTGTAAGTTACTGTTCGATTCCAACTCGACAAAGCTTTCAAATGATGTATTACTTATGAAATTATTTTAATTAGTAGCTGAGATACAAAAGAAAACCCATTCAGGACACCAGAAAACGTGTAAATCAGCTGAAATCTCGAATTCCACTTTCGATTCTGATGCAAAGCCTTCGCTGACGATGACGCGAGTTTCATGATTTTTGTTCACCCAAAAGTGCTCAACGCGCCTAAAGAAATTTTCAAAAAAAAAAAAAAAAAAAAAAACTATTGACAAGCTTAAAGTCCACTAATGTTAAGAATCGCTTTGTCCAAAATAATTATAAATTATCATAAAATAAAAATTATAAATGAAGAGAGATATGTATTTCCATTCGCAAAGCAAATTAAATTCGATCGCAAGAAGTAGAAAACTTAAAAAAGATGTTGAACTATATTATAGCATTCATTATAATTTTACGCAATATGTTGGTTCAAGTTTGAACTGAACTTTTTAACAGTGTATATATCAACCGTATCAAAATAAACATCTTGTAAATTGGTAACACCTCCGAACTACGAAATTATGTTGTGACAAAAACTTCAGGGAAACAACCACGTATTGCAAGAGTCTTAAACACGGAATTTCAAAAATCTACGGCTAAAAACTTTTGGTTATGCGAGATACAACATCTAATTTTAAATAGGATTAAAATATTTCTATTACTTCATTGAAGTAATCAATAAATGTAAGTATGAGTGAAGCATGGAAACAGCAATGCTGCGTTCAGGTATCAGGTATCATTCCTCTAAACCTCAACAGATCATTTTCCGATAATGTTACAATAAATTAAAACTGACTAAATTTAAATTAAATCTATACCTAAAATGTTCCCATAGAAAAAAACAACAACCTTATATTTAAATTTAAGGAAAACTGCAGTAAACGTCCTAAAATACAACTGTATACAACCTTTAAAAAACTGGATATTTCCCGAAGGAAATATGTTGTTTTTATTTTTCTTCAAAATACCTCAGGAAATCAGAAATACCTGCAGTATACCTGTAGTTTTTTACTGATATTTTATGCTGGATTTTTTCGTATTTTACATATTTGACGTTAGCTTTAGGGAGATAAAGTACGTTTGAGTTAAAATTAAGCTAAATATTATATTTTGATGTTCTGTCTCGAATCATCAGATTCATTTTAACTATATATCTTTATCTATATCTATCAATCTGTCTCACTATCTATATATGTATATATACGAATTAAATTGCCAACATTTAGTTCATACTTGAGGATGTCGTTTATATAGAGACATATAAGTTACCATTACATAATAATGAGTTTAATCATTTGTAGATAAGTTGTGACTGTAATAGAGTGTTCAGCGAATACTTCAATTTTTATGCTGTATTTATTTAATTTTTCAATTTGTGTGCGTTTAAATTAAAACAATTTTCCACTTGTGATTTTTTCACATGTATAAATAGCTCTTGAATTCCTGTTATATGAACAATGTATGTTTTGCAAGTATTAGAATCATAAATCAATAAAAAAAAAAGTAATCAAACTTAGTAAAATAAAAGTCAGGCGTGTTTGCATTCCGGATTTTTTAGCTTTTTTCCCACCAGTAATTTTTTAAAAGTGATATTATTAGTAGTTTTCTAGTAATGTTTATCAATTAAATGTAGCCAAAAATACGAATCGTAATTACTGGTGGGAAATAAAACAAAAAATCCGGAATGCAAACACCTCTGAAAAGTATACATGATTAAAAATTTGTATAACAAATAAAGTAATTTTTATTTCATAAATCAAATTAATTTTCATTTATAATCTGAAAACATTTGCAATTTAAAAGATATAGTTTTTCTATATTTCAATTTCAATATTTGTTTTCCGTTTGTTTCAATTCGTCTTTCTTTATTAGATGATCAAATAGTGATACTTATCAAATATCAAATTAATATTTTATCAAAAATAATAAATTAATCAAATTTTGGATTAGTTTGTTTGAACATTATTATGTTAATTTATAAGTTTAAGCATTATGTATATATTCAGATTTTTTTTTTTTTTTATATTTGCATGTTTCTTTACTTTGCTAATAGGTCAAATTTTGTATGAGAATATAAATATAAAATATTTTATAGAGCGTTGAGAAATAGCTATGAATTCTGTTCCTTTCTCTTTCTGTCTATTTATCTTTCCACACTTTCATTCCGTTGATATCTTTAAATTATTTTGAAACTGAAATAAATAAATTAAGTTCATTTTTAGTATTTCCTATTGAAATAATGTAAAGAGCGAGACGAGTTTGTGTATAGGAGCACACAAAAACAGTTAGATACATTATGGGGTATGAGCATTATTTCCTTAAAGCACTAATAAATCCGATTGAGTACTTTCAGCTATCTCCTTACGAAGTGCTAAATGTAGAAAAATAGAAACAGTTGAAAAAGAAAATATCAGAATGATTCTGCATTGACTATCTAAAATAAATTATTGTAATTAGTAAAATAGATATCAGCTTAAAACTAAAAACAAGTACGAGATAAGAAGCACAACATCTCCCCCCCCCCCTCTCGAAAGTTCGCATAAACTGCCTGAAGTGGTTAGGCGGCGAAATACAGCCAGCGGCAGCATGATTGCTTAGAGAAAGCTTAGAAACTGAAATCACGCATAATGATTTCGATTTGGTTATTACAGGAAAATTGACAGTCATTTTAACTAGGTATGTCAGTTTAAGATCTCAGAAATTGGTGTTTAAAAAAATGGCTTTACTGATTTTTTCTTTCTTTTTTTAAACTTATGTTTTAACTCGCGATGTAAATTTGTCTTATAACCTTTTGGCTGTGTATCAGCTTTCTCTTAGCGGAAAAGTTTTACGTGTCTACTTTGTTATGCCAGTTTAATGTCTTCTGAAAACATTATTTTCAAAAAGGGTATATAATACACCCTTCTGCAAATTAATTGAAACAAACTCAAAAAATTGAGAAAACTAAGAAGAAATGCTATTTTATTTAATTTTATACAGAATAAGAATTTTTTAATACATAATATGATCCCCACGACTATTTATTAGCATTTGGACACGATTTGGCATGGATTCTACCAATTTTTTACAGTCATTTATTAGTGGTAGAGGCCTATTTCAGTCGGTACAGCGTTGTCGAATTTTTATACGTCACTCTTAATAGTGCTAAGGGCCTATTTCAGTCGATTTATTGAATGGGAATTTATTGAATGAAGATTTTGTAGATAATTTGATTACTCATAACGAAGGTCACAAGTTTTTAAAAAATATAAAAAATTCTCCCAAGGTACAACTTTGACATGAGTCCCCCCCAGGCCGAACTTTGACATGAGTCCCCCCAAAGGTACAACTTTGACATGAGTCCCCCCCCAAGGCACAACTTTGACATGAGTCCCCCCCAGGCCCAACTTTGACATGAGTCCCCCCCCAGGCCCAACTTTGACATGAGTCCCCCCCCAGGCACAACTTTGACATGAGTCCCCTCAAGGCCCAACTTTGACATGAGTCCCCCCCCCAGGCCCAACTTTGACATGAGTCCCCCAAGGCCCAACTTTGACATGAGTCCCCCCAAAGGTACAACTTTGACATGAGTCCCCCCCCCCAAGGCACACCTTTGACATGAGTCCCCCCCAAGGCACACCTCCCCCTCATTGGGAAAAAGAGAAAAAACGTTGTTTTGCGGCTATAAGACAGTTTGGACTTCCAACGTTATTTGTTACAGTATCTGCAGCTGAAACACATTGGTTTGATTTAATGAAAACTTTATCATGGAATTTAGATCGTCACGAATTAACTAAAGAAGAATTTGCCGATATTAACAAGTTTAGCAGTAGGCCTCTGGCACTAAATTAAAATCTGTCAATGTCAGATTTTCATGTTTTAAATAATGAAATAATGTCGTGTCTGTATATATATATATATATATATATTTTTTTTTTGTCAGTTGTCAATACTGTGTGTCATATGTTATGACATAGGGGTGCATTTCTCTTTACGGAATTTGATCTCTTGCTTTCTTTTCAGCGTCAATAAACTCAGATACAAAAGAAATAAATTTTTGAGTAACACTTGTTGCCGAATTTAGCTAATTTAACTGAAGAAAAATATATTTTCAAGCAATATAATATCCAGACTCATAGAAATTGATTACAAAATCTTGGTTTTAGAGTATAAATAATTAAGTTTTATATTGGACTTGAAGAAGTCCTGAATTTAATTCAGTTGAGTACTTCTGGGATTATATTATTTGTGTCCTTGTATCACACATGAATCAGCGCCGTGATTAGCTACTCCATAGTTGTACAGTCCGTATTTAATAGGCAATTCTTGCATATAGCCCAGAGATGATTCTCCACTGGGTTGATATAAAGAGAGTTCTCAGGCCATTCCAATGTCTAATGTGGTTTTCAGACATAAATTTCTTGACAATTTTGGACGTATGGCACGGGGCAAAATCCTGCTGAAAAATCCCCGTTTCATCAGGGTATCGTTTCTTCAACTCTGGAACAACCTTTTAATCCAAAATAGTAATGTATTGCTCAGAATGCATCATACCATCAACAGGCTGCAAAGAACCAACCCAACAGTAATCGAAACAACCCCAAAACATCTTCTTTTGAAGGTGTTTAACAAATTGGTTAAGGTGGCAATCCCGAATTCTTTCGCCTGGCGATCTCCGCACATGTTGAATTCGCTGCCTTGGACGAAAAAATGGCTTTCATTGCTAAATATCACTTTACTCCAACTTTCGACTGTCCATTCTTATATTTTAATGCCCACAAGTGACGCTTTTTCTTCACTGGTTGGATCAGAAACTGTCTCTTTATAGGTCGATAGGCTGGCCGACCGGCTCCAAGAAGGTGCCTCCGAGCAGTAAATGAGATAATATTTAGTTCATGCTCTTTTAAATCAATATTAAATACAGAACTAGTCTTTCGAGAACATTTTTTACTTTGTATAATTAGAAAAGAGTCATCTTTTGATGTTGTTTTCTTTTTTCGGCCAAATTTCCCTCTCTGCTTTGGAGGTATGGATCCTGTTTCTTTATTTTGCTTTATGATACGGCTCACAGTTGCAATACTAACGCGAACTATCTTCGAAATCTCTCTATAAGTCTTTGGTGTATGTTAGGAGAGAGTAACAATGTTTGTACGCTTTCGCAGCATCACATCCATCTGTGGCGGCAGTGAACTCTCAACTGATGTGATCATAGCTGGAGCTTTCATCTACGGAAGTTCCTGTGCATGCGCTCTCAGAATCCTTCTGTTTAGTGGAAATTGTTGCTAGGGGAAGTATTTATTCATCCCACCCATACTTTAACATATTTTAGTATGATTGTTGAAGAATAATAGGAATGCTTTTAAAATTCACGAAAAAATAGTTTGTTTCAATTAATTTGCACAAGGGTGTACATTAAATTGTGGGTAATGAAAGTCGTGTGGTTGTTTCACATCAGATTTTTTCTTTTTAATTGTCATGCTAACCAAAATTATTCTGCATAGTCCAATGGTTTTTATCTAAAGTGATTTTTAACTAGTGACAATCTGAATTGCCCATACAGGACACTTAGTTCAAAGAACATTGTAAATATCTCGCACTGATACTGTGCGCGACGAGCACTGCGGTAGCGTTTTGAAATATTTTTACAACTTCTTTTATGTAGTCAAATTGAAATGTGAAATGCATGTTCCCTTAACAGCGATATTATTGTGAAGTCGCAAGAACGTAACAATGCAGTTATCTATGCGATGTATATTTTATGGCGCAAATAGAAGTCATTTTCACGTGGGGACAACATTCCTGAGATGTACATGGGAGATTCTGAAGTGCGAGCAATGTCATCATATAGTCGCGTTAAAGCGTGTTTTCCGCATTGAAATTGTGCGCTATGATGATGAAACTGTGCGATCTAGGTGAAGTCAGCCTTTATATGCATTTTCCTACTGAGTCTTACATATGTTTCACTTATGTGAGAAGTGCCGAGCTGGTTATCAGCCAGTGTAGGTGAAGCCAGCCTTTAGATGAATTTTCCTACTGAGCCTTACATATGTTTCACTTATGTGAGAAGTGCCGAACTGGTTATCAGCCAGTGTAGCTCAATGGTTAGAGCATCCGCGCGTTAAGCGGAACGCCCGGGTTCGATTCTCGGCTATGGTTTTTTACACATAGTTTGTAAAAATCAGCCTTCCACTCCATTCTATCATAAATAAATTTTCAAGGTTGAGGAATAAAATTTCTATGAAGAATGTCTTATTTTGGAAATTACGCCGTACAAACTCAATGAGCCAAAATTACATATTATGAGATTATATCATAAAAAAAAAGGAAAGGAAAAGTAAAGAAAAGAAAAGAAAAGAAAATTGTTGGTAAAAAAAAAAAAAAAAAAAAAAAAAAAATATATATATATATATATATATATATATATATATGTATAAAAAGGAATACAAATATTTATAAAAATTATTTGTATATTAAACACTATTGTTACAAAATATAACAAACAAACAAAAGAAAAGAACAGAGTTATTTATAAATTGTCGCGTATTTTGTATATAAATTTTGTGTTATTGTAATATAGCAAACGTACCCTCTTACATTCTATATCGTCATTATTCTTATAAAAATTTACAATTAATTTTAATTCTGATACTTCAGTAGAACAGCAAAAAAAAAATAAATAAATAAATCGTGCGATTGTCGTAGATAAAAAAAAAAAAAAAAAAAAAAAAAAAAACATTCCAACTGCACTTACTTGAGTCAACATTTAAATCTAAATAGTATTTCAACTCCAAAAACTGTTTTTAAAAATATCTTTGTAGTACTATTTTGAAAATAACCTGTATAATAGACTGATTGCTCTATATAATACTATATATTAAAAAAAAAAAAAAAAAAAAAAAAAAAAAAAACACTCTGGCAATGTGCCACACTTTTTTTCCCGATAATTCTGTTTCGTTGATTTTAATAAATGGAGCTAAATTTTCTTAAGTCTTATCTTGACCCATGGTTAAATTGTCGCACAAAATTCAGACTTTACCCTATGTTTTTGACCACGCTCTTTAATTTATACTAGGTTTGGTTTCAAAAAGAATTTTTCTGATTCATACTTCCTGGACTGTATAATAGAAATTTCTCTCTTCTTTACTTCAATAAACTTTCTTATAGTAACATTCGGTTAGAGATCAATTGAATAAAAAACACTTTTCTTTTTGCGACGAATATTGGTTTTGAATGACGTAATCACATCCGATCTCATTTTATAGATTTTATTTTCACTCTTCGGCTTACAGCCGGTGATTTTCAGTCCTCTAATCGCGCCATCTCTTCAATACAAGAGGAATTACAATTGCATGTACGCCGAAACACTTCCCTTGTTTGTGGATGTATGGTAGCTCCAATCTTTGGTGCAACTGATATTCAGTCGCAAGAAGTAGAAATCTAAAAAGTGAAGTTGAACCATATTATGGCATTGTTTATAATTTTACTCAATATACTGGTTCAAGTTTGAACTGGAATTTTCGACAGTGTAGACAAAATATATCCAAAAAATATTCGGAAGTTTACCCAATCTGTTGACTTCTCGAAAACAATTGATTGAAAGATCATTTTAAATTTCAAACATCTAACCGGAATACTAATAACGTTATTTTCTGAGGATGAAAAATATTGTATAATTGTCAAATGTAAGGACTTTTTTGAATAGAGGTCTTAAAATCTTTCCTACACTGTCAAAAAAAATCCTGTTTGTTGCAGTTTGCTGGCAGAAATTTTCTGTAATTCAGAAAAATACGTTCTATCAACGTAATTTTTCCGTTGATAGAACATATTTTTCTGAATTACAGAAAATTTCGGCCAGCAAACTGCAGCAAAGTGGACATTTTTTTGACAGTGTATAAAAAAATAAATTGAAAATTACTGTTCAAACATATTAGCATAAGATATATTTTAGACAGACAGAAAAAATTAGTAAGAACAACTTTTTGACTTGTATAAACTAAACTCAAGTTTGTAATAAAAATTTCTGGCGAAAATTGGTGAGTCGTCGTTTTGTTTGAGCAATTATGGTACTATTATACTCTCTTGCAACAACTCTAAAATAAATGACACAGAACTAAAACAAATATATAATTTTTTGCGTATACGTTTTTTTAACTTGTAAGTTAAAACTACTCTGTATTTTATTTATTCATTTATTACCTTTTAACATGTAAACCAAAAAATTAAGAATGAAAACTAATATGAAATAGACGTACAATAAATTATTGTATGTTACATGAACAATTGTTATACGAACAATTTTTCGGTATAAAATTACTTTTTTTATGCTAAAAAAGTATTTAATGATTTAGAAATATTTTTAATGAAGAAAAATAAATAAATAAATAAATAAATAAATGCATAATTTTAATTCACAAACATATATATATAAACAAGCTTTAAAAGAAAACTATCTTTTTTATTTTTTGGATAGTTATAACTTAAACATTTGTTATACATAATTCAATATCTGGTAAATATTTTTGATAGTTAATTTACAATAAATATTTATCGTTTACTCGTTACCTGAAAAGTGAGGATGTTGAAAATTATTAATTCCAAGTGTACATATTTTATATATAAATTAAATAATTTAATGCACTCTTCGCCTACAAATGGCGATACCGCTGTATTTTGACCCTTATACCATAAAAAAGTTAGGGAGTGTAATTTTTTGGAAATTTGTTATTGCGCTGTGTATAATTTTATAACAACATATGTAATAAATAGAATATTTTATGGTTTTACTTATACCCTTATTAGTGCTAGAGGCCTATTTCAGTCGGTACAGCGTTGTCGAATTTTTATACGTCACTCTTAATAGTGCTAAGGGCCTATTTCAGTCGGTTTATTGAATGGGGATTTATTGAATGAAGATTTTGTAGATAATTTGATTACTCATAACGAAGGTTACAAGTTTTTAAAAAATATAAAAAATTCTCCCAAGGTACAACTTTGACATGAGTCCCCCCAAGGCACAACTTTGACATGAGTCCCCCCCCCCAAGGCACAACTTTGACATGAGTCCCCCCCCCCAAGGCACAACTTTGACATGAGTCCCCCCCAGGCCCAACTTTGACATGAGTCCCCCCCAAGGTACAACTTTGACATGAGTTCCCCCCAAGGCACACCTTTGACATGAGTCCCCCCCAAGGTACACCTCCCCCTCATTTGGAAAAAGAGAAAAAACGTTGTTTTGCGGCTATAAGACAGTTTGGACTTCCAACGTTATTTGTTACAGTATCTGCAGCTGAAACACATTGGTTTGATTTAATGAAAACTTTATCATGGAATTTAGATCGTCACGAATTAACTAAAGAAGAATTTATCGATATTAACAAGTTTAACAGTAGGCCTCTGGCACTAAATTAAAATCTGTCAATGTCAGATTTTCATGTTTTAAATAATGAAATAATGTCGTGTCTGTATATTTTTTTTTATTTGTTTATTTAATTCTTTAGTACAGAAGTATGTTATTTTTAATCATTTTTTAGGGACTATCGCTTTGATTTTTATAAAAACTTATATGATGATTAGTTTTATAATTCAGATAAAATTATTATTGACATGTTCGTTTTATTTCATTTGATATTTCATTTAGCTAATAGCATGATCTTTACTTAGTGTTAACAAACTAGAGAGAGAGTGCATTTAGTAAAGCTGGATAAACCTCACAATGTTGTCTCAAGTCAACAGGGCTAGCTATTTTTTAGAAACAAAAAAATTCATTCATCTTTTTTAATTTTAACTTAAATTTAAGGTATTTAAAGTAATATATATAACGTTCACTTTATAGAAGAAAAAATAACACTTTGAATAGAATAAAATTTTATAGGGAAAATTTATACTTTGTAGCAAATATATTTTATATAAACATATGCCAATCGAAGGATTTTATAATTGTAATAAGAATTCGCGATAGAGTTTTTCAGCAGTATATAAAAAAAATAGTTAATAAATAACAGTTATTATTATTCAGTGATGTTCAAGGAAAATGCATAACACATTTTATACTATTTCAGATAAATATACCAAAATTTGCATCAAAGTTAAAATTATACATTCATTACTTATTTAAAGCTAATCACAATTAAAAAAAAAAAATTCAGTTTCTTAATCTCATATTTTATAGTTTATCTTTTGTTTATAATTATGTTTTTGTAACTATTTTTACTTAACCTGATAATTAGTAATTAGATAAGCACTTCCAATTACATATATATTGTTTAGTTATAATTAGTTCTTTCTTTTAAGCAACATTCACGACATTATCGTAAAAAGAAATGAACTTTATTTATTTATTTTACTTTTTATGTGGAAATACCGATGTCAAATGCAAATCAGGATTTCTTAAAAAAAAAAAAAAAAAAGAAGTATTAAATTCTTCATTTCAATATATATTTAGTATAAAATCTATCAAACTTTTAAATTCTCTTCGTTTTAAGACTTTTAAAATCATATCAACTATTAAAAAAGAAAAAAAAAATCAAATACTACTACATATTTTCCTATATAATGGGAATATAAAATCGATCAATGAGAGGGAACCTTACATAACACTGTTTAACGGAAATCAATATATCACCCTGTACAAGTTAATAATAGATGACCAATTACATGCTGCTGTCTCATCAAGATTGTTTGCCTCTCGAGAAAATCTTGATGAATATTTCGCACCTTTCACTGTCACTTGAAGACAATGAACGTTTAAACAAGTTATATATCAATGAGATATTTTAAAATTATAAACAAATTATTTATTCACGGCGAACCGTTATAAAACAATAAGTTTTTTTTGTAATTGATTGTCTTAGAATGTACTATTTAAACTTTTGTTTATAATTATGTTTTCATGAATATATTCAGTTTGTATTTTTGTAAATATTTATAAATTTGTATATAAAATACTTGGGTAATTTGAAAACCTTTTATATTTGTTTAAATGCATTATCCTAGAATGCACTATTTAAACTTTTGTTTATAATTATGTTTTCATGAATATATTCAATTTGTATAGATATGTAAATATTTATAAATCTGTATACAAAATACTTGGGTAATTTCAAAAGCTTTTATATTTGTATAATGCATTTCATTTACGTAAACTGTTTTTTTATTTAATTTAGTAAAATCGGCTGAATTATACTACAAAGTCGTTACTATGTAAAATGATAGATTTCCAACCGATATGAAAATATTTTTAAAACTCCATCAATAATCAATCAAATAAAAAATAAAAATTCAATACATATATCTTTTTCCGAATACGTGTTGCAAACCTTTTATTAGTTATAGTTTGTAAGTAAAATATATTATTCTTTTTTTATCGTTATTATTTAAATAAATGCAAGTATTTTTTAAAAGGAGAAAGTAGGCAGTGATTTTACTCAAACACACACATTATATATATTGACAGCATAAAAAGTCAATATTTATTTAAAAAAAAAAAAATCTTTTTCAAATACATAAAATAACTATATTTTTATACATCATTGCAAATCAAACGATACTTTTTTTCAGGTAAAACAACAGAAGAAAAATTAATAACGAAATATATTTTCAAATTAAAATTGTATTGTAAAAAAAAAAATTAATTTTAATCATTACATTGATTTCATTATAAATCTAGTAATGCTTCTTCTAGAAATATTAGCATTTTATGAAGCATTACATAAAAATATAAGGTTAAATATACTATATATGACATGTAACTTTAAAATGTCGATTAATAATATAATATAATAAAATTATCTTAATCACATGATAACTGTCTTTTAAATTTAAAGTTACTCCTTAGGAGGAAAAAATTATGCATTTTCTTTGTCAAACTTTTCAAAAATTCTTATTTAGTATTAATAAATTATTCAGCATTTCTTACCCCTTTGCGGCGCAAGACAATTCGGATCATTTAAATTATACTGCCACCGGAATTCATGAACTAAATGAAACTAAAAGAAATTTTAAATTTTAAGGTTAAAAAAACCGGCCTTTTCTGATATGTTATAAACATAAATTTTTGCTAAAAAATTTCCGGGATGAATTTTTGCAGCTGGATCTTAAATTTAGCGTCCTCGCAGCGAGGACACCGCGCGTTAAGGGGTTAAAAGATTAATCTAGGCCTGCATGGGAATACTATCAATATTGAGTTTACTGTAAAGAACTAAAGAGGAACAGGTATCGATACTGTTGCGCTCGTGTTCAACACATTGAATTATATCTCGGTATTAGAAAGTAAATCCCCAATCTAGACATCTGGGGTTTTAAACGTTATAAATAATTGAAAAATTACGGTAAGAAGATCAGTAAAGTAGAACGTGGTAGATTTCATATGTAAATTTATTCTTTTTCATATGTATATTCTGATCTGAATTTTTGAATTAATATGCAGAATTAAATAAAAAGTGAATTACGTTCTAAACTTGAGTGGCACATCTTATCTTGTCTAAATTTATGAAAGAGATTTAAACAACATTAATTTTAATAACTGAAAATTTTAATATAAAAATAATTTTTAAGAAAAATTAAACCTTGAATTTTTTTGCGTTTTTCTTTTTGTAGTGCTAAAGTTTGCTTTTTATAAATACTATTAGGTTTAAAGATTTGTATCATAGAATTTAATTACGACTTACTATACTAAATCCAATTGCTTCATTTATGTATTATATTTTTAATAAATTAATATATATATAGCAAACAATTGACAGGAAAATTTATAATTATATAAGTTTTACAGAATAGAAAAACCAATAGGAGAATTACAAACCAATGCGCAAGATTGCAGCGAAAGGAAATGCAAAACTTAGATGTAGTAATATATAAATGCAAAAATATATAAACGAATGAATGAAATTAAATGTAGAAATCTATAAACAAATGAATGAAATTATACCCCAAAAAACACTGAGATCTTCATCAGGGAAGCCCCTCAGTGTAGGGGTGAACGAGAAGTTTCTGAAAGGACAGTAGCTATAAGCTAATAACTATCCTTAGCCCCCAACTTCTCACCAAACAGAAAACCATCAATAACTGAAGAGAAATCAAACATACATATAATGTATAAAACTACTAAAAATATTTTATAAAATTATCAAATTGTAAAAGTTACAAAATTACATCAATTCATTTAAAAAAATACAATACAAAAGAGAAATACTGAAGGTAAACAAGAAAGTATAAAATGAAATAAAAATACAACCCTTCATATGGAACACAAACTATCTTCGGCCGACGGGGCTACTCGTCGGTACTTCAATATCGCCCTTGAATGAGGAAGTAGAACAGACCGAGATAGGAAAACTCTGAAAAGTCACAGTTAAAAATTGTGACGGGTAGCAGTTAATTTGCAAGGTATTTTTTAAGTCTTCAAGAGCATATTTTAAATCTTCTTCATTATTGCAAATAGTATGAATTCTTTTAAGCTGTGCGAACATAATATTTTTTAAAACTTTTCTACTGATATTTGAAAACCAGTTAGTAAGACTATTAACTTTAAAATTAAAATCCTTTCTTTTATCATATAATCCAATGAGCCATTTATCTTCATTTCTCTTAATATTTAAATTCAGGAAAGAAATTTTATCAGTATCTGTGCGGTTCAAAACCAATTCTTTAGGATATATATTTTTAGAGATACTTTCGAAACAATTACAGTTAAAAACAATTAAATCATCAATATATCTGAAGAAAGTAATATTTATAAAAACATTTTCGAAAAAATATAAAAATAAATTTGCGAAAGCACTCGAAAAACTCGTTCCCATTGGGATCCCCCTCCGCTGTAAAAAGTAATCTTTTCCGTTAAACAAAACGTTTTCAAAAATACAAAACCTGATAAGATTAGTCCAGTAATTTTTATCACAATTTAAGTAGCTGTCAAATTCATCATAAATGCTTTCAAAAACTTCTATTACAAGTTATGTGGAATACTGCCAAACAAATTTTCAAAATCATAGGTATTTACGGAAGTAATGCTTTCTGAATTATTCTTGAAATATTCTAAAACTTTCTGGTTATTGTTTATAATGTTACAATCATCAGCAGAATTTATTACTTTTAGAACTGAATTTAAATATTTAAACAAGATTTTACCGGCTTTATCATGATAGCTATTAGTACCACAGGTGACAAAACGAAATTTAACTGGATTTTTATGAAATTTTACAGTAACGAATAGATAAGGAAAATTAAAACAATTTCTGCTTAAATTTATTTTTTTATCAAAGGCCAATATACGTTTTTTGATAATAGAGGGGTTGTCAGTTAACTTATTGAAAGAACTATTACTTGAATATTCCCTTAAAAGAAGATTTTTATAAAAAACTTTACAAATAATAGCAAAATTACTATTAGCTTTATCTACTGTAGCAATAATAAATTTATCTTTTAAATTTTCAATACTTTTTTTAAGTTCAGCACTATAATTAAACTCATCAAGATTAAATTTACTATAATAATTTCTAAGGAAAAGCAATTGTTTCTTAAAAAGGTACAAAAATTTAAATTTCCATTGTTTAAAATCTTCAAAAGGCCAGCTATATTTATAGGAAATTTTTAAAATAAAAATGTCTAAATCTTTTTCTATAAAATCAATGATTTTTTTATTGCTATAATTAAAATTCAGCCTAAAGCTTGATCCCAAATTCATAATACTTTTTAAATGATCATCTTCAATTATATTTAAATTTCCTGAGACAATATGACCATAATAAGCATCAATAAAATCTTTTAAACTATCCGTATTGCAATAACATTCATCTTCTTTAATTAAACTAATACATTTACTATACTGATTATAATTGCAAATCAATTTTTTTAAAGTTTTATCGTAACTATTAGCTATTCTAATATTAAAGTTGTTTTTTAACGGAAATAAACTTTCACAAGCTTTCAAAACTTTTTGAAATTTAATGGAGTCAAAAGTTTTATCTCTGAATGACAAAACCAAATTTTCTTGAGGGTGTTCTTTCGAATTCCCCTCTTTATCCAAATCATAATTACCAATTTTATGTTTAAACAAATCCAAAATAATATCTTTAATTAAAATATTTTTAAAACAATAGCTTTTTAATTTATTTCCAATAAACCATTTTATAATTTTATTTTTCAAACTGAAGACCCTGGTTTTTATTATATTTATATCAGAGAATTTAATATTCTCATTAATTGAATCCAAAGCTTTTAAGATATCGTTGTCAATGTTAATTTTACCTTTTCCTCTACAACCTCTTCTATTATATTTAAAAGTTCTATTTTTTAAACATAATTTGCTGAAAATACAACAGTCCTTTTTATTAGCCACGTTAGTGCCATTAAATTCAGAGTTTAACCCGTAAGGATAAATAGTTTTAAGTTTATACATAAAAAGTTTTTCCATATCAAGCCTTTCATTTTTATTAGGAACAATATCCAATATATAAATTTTGATTTCTTTGAAATCATGTAATTGAAAATGATTAATTTCTTTATCACAATTATTTTTAATATGGCAATTTTTAATGTCATTTCTATGCCCTGTAACTCTAATATTCAAAGAATTGGAAGTTTGACCTACATAACTAAATTGACAAATACCGCATTCCAATAAATAAACTACATTTTCGGTTTTACAAAATAACTTATTTCGTTCCTCTATCTGCTCCACCCCTGCAAAAGGACAGGTCAAACATCTTTTATCACGACACAGACTAAATTTTTTTAGATTATTTTCAAATTTTGAATTAACAGAAAACATTTGATAGAGTAACTTTTTACCAGAGACCTTCCCCATATCAAAAGAATCTCCAGGGCCCCTTGTTAAAGCACGCGACGGACCTGGTGCCATCTTATTATCTTTTCTTTTTAATTCCATGTATTTGCTAATAAAGTACCTGAAAGGGAAAAAGATTAGTAAAAGAACTACAGTCAAGGAAGTTATCCGAAAGGTTTGAAGCCATTTTGAAAAAAGGGGGAAACAATTTTAATTAATAAAATGATGTGCTACTTTATTTAATTTTATTAATTAAAATTGTTTCCCCCTTTTTCCAAAATGGCTTCAAACCTTTCGGATAACTTCCTTGACTGAAGGATTTCTTTTACTAATCTTTTTCCCTTTCAGGTACTTTAATAGCAAATACATGGAATTAAAAAGAAAAGATAATAAGATGGCACCAGGTCCGTCGCGTGCTTTAACAAGGGGCCCTGGAGATTCTTTTGATATGGGGAATGTCTCTGGTAAAAAGTTACTCTATCAAATGTTGTCTGTTAATTCAAAATTTGAAAATAATCTAAAAAAATTTAGTCTGTGTCGTGATAAAAGATGTTTGACCTGTCCTTTTGCAGGAGTGGAGCAGATAGAGGAGGGAAATAAGTTATTTTGTAAAACCGAAAATGTAGTTTATTTATTGGAATACGGTATTTGTCAATTTAGTTATGTAGGTCAAACTTCCAATTCTTTGAATATTAGAGTTACAGGGCATAGAAATGACATTAAAAATTGCCATATTAAAAATAATTGTGATAAAGAAATTAATCATTTTCAATTACATGATTTCAAAGAAATCAAAATTTATATCTTGGATATTGTTCCTAATAAAAATGAAAGGCTTGATATGGAAAAACTTTTTATGTATAAACTTAAAACTATTTATCCTTACGGGTTAAACTCTGAATTTAATGGCACTAACGTGGCTAATAAAAAGGACTGTTGTATTTTCAGCAAATTATGTTTAAAAAATAGAACTTTTAAATATAATAAAAGAGGTTGTAGAGGAAAAGGTAAAATTAACATTGACAACGATATCTTAAAAGCTTTGGATTCAATTAATAAGGGAAATATTAAATTCTCTGATATAAATATAATAAAAACCAAGGTCTTCAGTTTGAAAAATAAAGTTATAAAATGGTTTATTGGAAATAAATTAAAAAGCTATTGTTTTAAAAATATTTTAATTAAAGATATTATTTTGGATTTGTTTAAACATAAAATTGGTAATTATGATTTGGATAAAGAGGGGAATTCGAAAGAACACCCTCAGGAAAATTTGGTTTTGTCATTCAGAGATAAACCTTTTGACTCCATTAAATTTAAAAAAGTTTTAAAAGCTTGTGAAAGTTTATTTCCGTTAAAAAACAACTTTAATATTAGGATAGCTAATAGTTACGATAAAACTTTAAAAAATTTGATTTGCAATTATAATCAGTATAGTAAATGTATTAGTTTAATTAAAGAAGATGAATGTTATTGCAATACGGATAGTTTAAAAGATTTTATTGATCCTTATTATGGTCATATTGTCTCAGGAAATTTAAATATAATTGAAGATGATCATTTAAAAAGTATTATGAATTTGGGATCAAGCTTTAGGCTGAATTTTAATTATAGCAATAAAAAAATCATTGATTTTATAGAAAAAGATTTAGACATTTTTATTTTAAAAATTTCCTATAAATATAGCTGGCCTTTTGAAGATTTTAAACAATGGAAATTTAAATTTTTGTACCTTTTTAAGAAACAATTGCTTTTCCTTAGAAATTATTATAGTAAATTTAATCTTGATGAGTTTAATTATAGTGCTGAACTTAAAAAAAGTATTGAAAATTTAAAAGATAAATTTATTATTGCTACAGTAGATAAAGCTAATAGTAATTTTGCTATTATTTGTAAAGTTTTTTATAAAAATCTTCTTTTAAGGGAATATTCAAGTAATAGTTCTTTCAATAAGTTGACTGACAACCCCTCTATTATCAAAAAACGTATATTGGCCTTTGATAAAAAACTAAATTTAAGCAGAAATTGTTTTAATTTTCCATATCTATTCGTTACTGTAAAATTTCATAAAAATCCAGTTAAATTTCGTTTTGTCACCTGTGGTACTAATAGCTATAATGATAAAGCCGGTAAAATCTTGTTTAAATATTTAAATTCAGTTCTAAAAGTAATAAATTCTGCTGATGATTGTAACATTATAAACAATAACCAGAAAGTTTTAGAATATTTCAAGAATAATTCAGAAAGCATTACTTCCGTAAATACCTATGATTTTGAAAATTTGTTTGGCAGTATTCCACATTAACTTGGTAATAGAAGTTTTTGAAAGCATTTATGATGAATTTGACAGCTACTTAAATTGTGATAAAAATTACTGGACTAATCTTATCAGGTTTTGTATTTTTGAAAACGTTTTGTTTAACGAAAAAGATTACTTTTTACAGCGGAGGGGGATCCCAATGGGAACGAGTTTTTCGAGTGCTTTCGCAAATTTATTTTTATATTTTTTCGAAAATGTTTTTATAAATATTACTTTCTTCAGATATATTGATGATTTAATTGTTTTTAACTGTAATTGTTTCGAAAGTATCTCTAAAAATATATATCCTAAAGAATTGGTTTTGAACCGCACAGATACTGATAAAATTTCTTTCCTGAATTTAAATATTAAGAGAAATGAAGATAAATGGCTCATTGGATTATATGATAAAAGAAAGGATTTTAATTTTAAAGTTAATAGTCTTACTAACTGGTTTTCAAATATCAGTAGAAAAGTTTTAAAAAATATTATGTTCGCACAGCTTAAAAGAATTCATACTATTTGCAATAATGAAGAAGATTTAAAATATGCTCTTGAAGACTTAAAAAATACCTTGCAAATTAACTGCTACCCGTCACAATTTTTAACTGTGACTTTTCAGAGTTTTCCTATCTCGGTCTGTTCTACTTCCTCATTCAAGGGCGATATTGAAGTACCGACGAGTAGCCCCGTCGGCCGAAGATAGTTTGTGTTCCATATGAAGGGTTGTATTTTTATTTCATTTTATACTTTCTTGTTTACCTTCAGTAATTCTCTTTTGTATTGTATTTTTTTTAAATGAATTGATGTAATTTTGTAACTTTTACAATTTGATAATTTTATAAAATATTTTTAGTAGTTTTATACATTATATGTATGTTTGATTTCTCTTCAGTTATTGATGGTTTTCTGTTTGGTGAGAAGTTGGGGGCTAAGGATAGTTATTAGCTTATAGCTACTGTCCTTTCAGAAACTTCTCGTTCACCCCTACACTGAGGGGCCTCCCTGATGAAGATCTCAGTGTTTTTTGGGGTATAATTTCATTCATTTGTTTATATAATTCTACATTTAATTTCATTCATTCGTTTATATATTTCTGCATTTATATATTACTATATATATAATATTAATTTTTTTTAATGTTATTTGACTAAATATTAAAGGGAAGTTATAATGGGCAAGGAAAGATTTTATAATCGTCTACATAGTTTAAATGAGGATGCAGGCCATCTATATATACAGGGTGATTACAATTAAAGTTGTGATTACAAAACGTCCTAACTTTGAAACTACCGGTCTAAATGACTTGATAATTTACCAGAAAATTCAAAAGGAAATGAAATATTGTTTGTCAGGCTTCTTTTATAGGAGCTAATTTGTCGAACTAATTTGTGGGAGCTGTTTTGTCGAGGATATTTTGTGCTGGGGGTGTTTTGTCCCGCAACCACTTTGTCAAGGTTTTCCTGGGGTTTATAAAAGTGGCGATATCTTTGTACTACTGTCGGTAATAATCGACTACAGTAGGGAATAAAAATATTTTATGTTGTCGAAAATTCTGATATCGAGTTTTTACCTGATTTATGCATTTTAAAGTCACCTGAACTAAAATCAGTGGTTTTTGGAAAAAAAAAAAAAAAAGGTTAGTGTGTATGTGTATGTATGTGTGTGTGTAGAATTGTTTGACTATCATATCTTCAAAACAAAAAAAAAGACAGAACAATGAAACTTTAGGGTGAGACAGGTCAGTTGTACAACTTCATTGAAATATAGAAAAAAAAAAAAAAAAAAAAAAAAAAAAAAAGAAAAAAGAAAAAAAAAAAGGAAGATCGACATGGAAAACCGAAAGTGGTGCCTTAGGTCTATATCTCAAAAATGCTCTAACACTATCTTCCAAGGCTGTTATATAATTACCTTGTCTTTTTTTATATGTACTTTCATATATATAATTTGGTTTGTTCAAGAAAGCTGTTAGACGTCGCTTCTAGGTACACTGTTAAAAATAAAATGCTACATATCACCAGGAAAATGATTCCAATTAGCTGAAACCGGTATTCTGGTGCAAAATTTCACCGTTTCATTGGCATTTACTACAGAAAAGGAACCACTAAAATGATGAAAAGGAATTTCATATTCTATCTATCATTTATAATTGTTTTTGTCTCACTTATTCTGATAAATAATTAAATGACAGACTCCCATTTTTTTTTTGTAATTATTCTTTTCCTCATTTATTAAAATAGTTACAATATTATCTTAAAAAAAAAAAAAAAAAATCTTTCTTTTACTTATTATGAAGGATTGTCGTCGTCAAATACTAATTTCTTTCAAAAAATTAAATAAATAATATAAATAATTAAAATTCTTCACTTTAATATGTATTTAGTATAAAACGGATCAAACTTTTATTTTTATTTATTTATTTATTTATTTATTTTTTACGTTTTATAATTTCGAAAATTTTATATTTTATTTAAAAAAAAATCACTGCAACTATTTAAAAATTTTTGAAATTATTTCAAAATTATCGAAGTGTTTGTTCTTTATGAGATTTATTAAAATATAGAAAAACTACTACACATTTCCTATACAATAGGAATAGGGAATCGATCAGTGAGAGAGAATCTTACATAACACTGTTTAACGGAAATCAATGTATCACTCTGTACAAGTTAATAATAGATGACCAATTACGTGCCGCTGTCTCATCAAGATTGTTTGCCTCTCGAGAAAATCTTGATGAATATTTCACACCTTTCACTATCACTTGAATACAATGAACATTTAAATAAACTATCAATGAAATTTTTTTAGTTATAAGCAAATTATTTGTTCCGTGCAAACTGCAATAAAATAATAAGATTTTTGTTTCATTTGATTATCATAGAATTTACTATTTAAACTTTTGTTTATAATTATGTTTTTATGAATATATTTAATTTGTATATATATATATATGCATATACACTCGAACCTCGTTTACGGGAACAGGCTTAACGGGAATTACTTTTTACATGAATTGTTTCCACAATCCCCGTCAAAAGGAAGATTAATTTCTGAGTTACTGATAAAATGAACAACTGATAACTTGAACAAGTTTTTTATTCTCTTTGAGATTCGCGTTAACGGGGTTCGATTGTATTTGTAAATCTGTACGTAAAATACCTGGGTAATTTAGAAGCTTTTAGTATTCGTTTAACTACTTTTATTGAATTGAATACAATTAATTTACGTAAACTGTCTATTTATGTAATTTCGTTATATCGGCTGAAATATAATAGAAATTCGTTACTATCTAAAATGATAGATTGCCTACCGTTATGAAAATATAAAATGGAAATTTTGCATTAAAATATTTATGAAAATCAACCTAAAATCAAAGAATTACTAATAACATTTTATACGCATATTTTTTTGTGATTACAATTTAATACTTATTGCCAATCTTTTGTTAGATATAGTTTGAAACTATTATATATTGTTCATTTTTATCTTTTTTTTCCCCTTCATAAAAATGAGTATTATATAAAAGGAAAAAATAGAACATAACGTTACACATGCACACATATATATTGTTTTAAAATTATTTTAAAAAAATTAAGAAAATATTCATAATGAAGAATTAATGTGACCAAATTCAAAGCCTCAAAAAAAAAAAAAAAAAAAATTGAAATAAATCAATATAATAGGAAACACATGAAAGCATGTTTTAATTCTTACTTTATCAAGCGCTCATGATAGGAAATTAAAGCGTGCAAAGTAAATGGTTTCCTGTTTGTAGTATCCTGTAGTATCCATCAGATGGCACTGTAAGTTATACATCTATGTATATATTTTCTATGTTTTGTACATATTCTGAAAATGTGTAAATAGAACATTCAGTCATAGAATAAACACGTTAAAGGTATCGTCTGCTTTCACTATGTTCAATATCAAACAGTGATGCCAGATTGGGGATTTTTGAGGCTTCTGGGGAGAATTTTGGGGACCAAATGTTTGTGGGGACGTTTTGGGGAAATTCTAAAATTTTTGGGGACAAATCTGGGGAGTTCTTCAACTTTCTGTCAATGTTGGCAACGTAATGATTTATCCCTACGACCAGGGATTTTCAATAGCTTTATTGTTATTTGGGGATTTTTTTTTCAAAAATTGCCTTCATTTGGAGAAAACTCTGAGCTGAAATCCACTTAAATCTGCTTGATATTGTTTTTTGAAAAAAATTTTATTTTTCATTTTTAGTAGAAATCAAGTTGGGGATTTTTTCGAAAAAAAAAAAAAAAAAAAAAAAAAAAACCTGATTTGGGGAAATTTGAAGACCTGTTTGGGGAAATAATTTTCGACCATCTGGCATCACTGATATCAAATCATATCAAAAAGATATGAAAGTGGCGACGAGGATGGGATAACCCTAAAGATAATTGGGAACGAATACACATAGATTATGCTGGTCCCTTCCAAAATCACTATTTTTTTTATATGTGTCGATGCAAAGTCAAAGTGGGTAGAAATACACATCTCAAAATCAACTCGTCAATCAAATTTTATCAGTGAGCCAGTACGAGCTTTATCCAAGGGAGAGAGAATTCAAGCCCGTGTGTACCAAAACAATTTGGTTTAAGTTTTGAGTTTAAGCTAAAATACTCTCTGTATCATAATTGAAAGCATAGAAAAAAAAAAAAAAAAAAAAAAAAACACAACATGAACGAGCCGAAACCACAATTGGAAGACTCTCCTAAAAAGGTACATTCAACATAACGATACAAACAACCACTAGTCGCCATTTGAATGAGAATTAACCATAAACAGACAACAAATCAAGGGGAAAAAAATGAAGAAATGGAGAAAAAGCAGTTAAAAAGCATTGAAATAATACTCCTGAATATGAAGAATGAAAAAAAAAAAAAAAAAAAAAAAAAAAAAGAAGACAATTAATATACAGTCAACTGTTAAAATTGACAGTTAACTTTCTGGAAACATGCAAAAATTTGCAGAAAATATTAAAACCAGGAGATAGAATTAAGTTAAGCTATTTTTAGAAATAGTAAATTTAATTAAACTAAATTTAAAATAACTATTTAATTAAAATCAATTAATATATTTTTTTAAATAGTTCAACTTTAAAGAATCATGCTTAAAGATTTTGTTAGTTCTACCATCTAGGAAATAGATATTTATTTATTGAACTATTAAATTTAGTATTACACTGTGCTGCTATTATTATAACGCTTTTACTGTACTATTAATAATATTAAACTAAGGATTACTTTCTTAAAAGTATATTTTAACCATGAAATTCATTCATAACCTGCAATTAGATCTAACTAAGAAAAAAATTTAATATATATATATATATATATATATATATGTATATATATATATATATATATATATATGTGTGTGTGTGTGTGTGTGTGTGCGTTCATGCGTGTGTGCGTGCGTGTGTGTGTGTGTGTGTGTGTGTACATATATATTATTTATTAAAAAGGTGTTAATAAAACTTTTAGGCTGACCATTTGCCAAGGCAAGATTAAAAAAAATATATATTGATTGTTTTATTAATATGCGAAACTAAATGCTTTATACGTAGATTAAAACTTACACGAATATTTACAAATACACATTTATGTGAACAGGTT
This sequence comes from Salticus scenicus, assembly GCA_963930645.1. Lineage (NCBI taxonomy): Eukaryota > Metazoa > Arthropoda > Arachnida > Araneae > Salticidae > Salticus > Salticus scenicus. The sequence goes on from OZ005653.1 coordinate 259,351,726, forward strand.
TTAAAATTTGTAAAAAATTAACTTTGAAAGAAAAAATTTTACGTTTATGATACAAGTGAAATTCCAACAACAAATTATGATTAAGAGTAATTTTTAAATCTAAGAAATTAATAATATTGGGTTTTAATTCAATTTCATTGAATGATAGATTATTGGGATAAGTAATAGGGAAGTCTTGATTATTGTTATGATTACCTAAATATGTTACTAAAATATCATCAATGTGCCTTACTAACCTAAAATTAGTACTCTTAATTTCTCTTTCATTATAATATAAATATAAATCAGCAAGCAGACTGGAAGCAATACCACCTTGCGGCAATCCTATTCGTTTTTTATTTAAAGTCTTACTAAATAATATATATACTTAATGCACGTGATGAATAAAAGTCAATATTTTATATAAAAACAGTTTTCTTTTTTAATAACATAAAATAACTATATATTTATAAATCATGGTAAATTTGCAAATCAAAAGAAACTTTCTTTCAAGTGGAATAAAAAAAGCAAAATTAATTTTGTAATATATTTTTAAATTAATATTGTATTGAAAGAAAAGTTTTTTTCGTCATTACATTGCTTTAATCATAAATCTAATAATATTGCAGCTTGAGATATTGTCGTTTAAGAAATCATAAATTATAAGCTTAAATATATATGACACGTAGCTTGAAAATTTCGATTAATAATCTAATATAACGAATATCATAATCATATGGTATAACTGTCTTTAGAATTGCTAATTATTTCTTAAGAGGGCAAATTTATGCATTTTCTTTGTCAAACTTTTTAAAAATCTTTATTTAGTGTTCATAAATTATTCAGCATTTCTTAAAAGTTTAATCTAGCGTTGCATGGGAATACTGCCTGTCAGTATTGAATTCACTGTAAAGAACTAAAGAGGAGCAGACATCTATACTGTTTCGCTTCTGTTTAAGCTATTGAATTATAACTTGGTATTAGAAAGTAAATCCCCAATCTAGACATCTGGGGTTTTAAACTTTATAAATAATTGTAAAATTACGGTAAGAAGCTCAGTAATATAAAGCGTGGTAATTTTCACGTGTTGTTTAAGTTCGGATCTGGATTTTGGAGTTACTATGCAGTATTAAATAAAAAGTGAATTACGTTCTAAGCTTGAATAGCATGTCTTAATTTGTCTAAATTTATGAAAGTGATTTAAACTACATTAATTTTGATAACTGAAAATTTCAATATATAAATAAGGTTGTAAGAAAAATTAAACCATGAATTTTTTGTGTTTTCTACTTCGTAGCGTTAAAGTTTGCTTTTTATAAATATTAGTTTTAAAGATTAGTATCATAGAAATCAATTACGACTTAGTCTTTACTATTTTCGATTACTTTATTCATATAGTTAGTTTAATATATTTTAAAAATACTACTTCTTTTTTTCATGCTATTTGACTTAACATTAAAGGGAAGTTACAATGAACAATTAAAGGTTTTACAATCGTCCACATAGCTTAAATGAGGATGCAAGTCATATATATACAGGGTGATTACAATTAAAGTTGAGATTTCAAAACGTCCTAACTTTAAAACTACCGGTCAGAATGACCTGATATTTTGCCAGACAAATCATAAGGAAATGGATTTTTTTTTTTATTTATTTATTTATTTTTTTTGTATGAGCTAATTTTTCGGACTTGTTCTTAAAAAATTTTGACCTTTTTTTTTTTTTTTTTTTTGAAGGATTTAGACGTTTTGAAAAGTTCTGAACATGATTTAAACACTTTTGGAAAGAATCTGTCTGCCTATATGTTATTAAAATTTTGCGGACGCTGTATCTCAGCAACAAATGGACAGATTTCAACATACATATTTATTTGTTTGGATCATGACTTATTTTGGTTCTGCAATATCTTATCCAATAGATAACGCTGCTTTGCTTCCATTACTCCCATTTAATGAGAGGCTATATCTCACCTTTTATATTTTATAAGTTCACAAACCTTGATACGTATGACAACCATAATGAAAGACTATGTTAAGTCATTTAATAGGCATATTGGATAGCAGGTGGTACTGCTTTGCAGCAATTTTATTCTGTTTACGCGATTACAATATTTCAGCTTCTATGATAAATAAATGCAAGAAACTTTGTATCAAAATTGATATTATGAAAAAATATATCGATTTAGATTAGTCACATATAGTATAAAAGAAGGCGCTGTTAGGCGGCAATTTAAGTACCATTTACGGTTAGGCAATATTCCAAGTTTTACGATAGATAAATTTTTCAAACTTGGTATATGAGATGGACATTATGCAAAAATACGCTGAATCAGTTTGATTGTATATTAGACGAGAGGTGGCACTGCTTGAAAGCAATATTTCCCACCTGGGAGATAACTAGATTTAAGCTTCTATCATATATTTAAGAACTAAACTTGATATTTAACTTAATATGTAAACACCTTACTTGTTTGTTTCATTGCATTTGCAAAAGCTTTTCACAGGAGGGCCCTCTTTTTCACCAGTGCATCTTGCTGTAGTGGATATTGACTGTCTAACTCCTCTTCTTGATCTTTATCTTCAAGAGTAGGTGGCGGTGGCGCAACTATATATCGATTCCGGCGGATTCGGGGTCATTTATGGCGGTACGTTTGTGAATTATTTCGACAGTTTCTCTAAAGGCTGGTTTTCACTAGGGTTGAATCTTCGAGGTTCAAAAAACCATTAATCACGCTCCCGACACAAAGATCCAAATGTCTTGTCATCAGTTGTAACCTTTTTTTTATCAGACTGCGCAGTTACTTCAAAGGAAAGCATGCAAAATTAAGAAAGATATCTGCCTCTGGCCCCTCAATTATATCAGCTCGGGGTTAGGGCCAGGGACTTCTCCCTGAACACCAACCCCGTCAAACCACGTCCAATCGCTTGACCACATCAAAGGATTCTGAATAGCTCCGCTCGAACCAACCTCCAACCAACCGCAGTGGAAACTGCGCTTAAAAGACGTGTAAGTAGGGTTATTATAATTCTTGATTATAGTGACGTCTTTAAATTTTATATCGATGTTGTTCTCTTGGTAAGTTTTAGCAAGGGCAGTAGTAAATATTGGCATATTTTATATCGCTCTGATGTTCTTTTAAACGAGTTTTTATTTTTATTTTTCTTACACCTATATAGCAACCTATTTTATTATTTTGGTATTTGTAGGGGATTTTATAAATGCTTGCTGTTTCAAGGGGGGAATTAAATATTTATCGCTCCTTATAACTTGAAATATATCTGGATTAGGTTTAATTGGTATATTTGAATTTAATTTATTGGCTGCATTTTTTATTTTATTAGAAGTTCCTTGGTTATAGGGAATAGAATAAGTAAATTTCGGTGGAGATTTTTGACGATTCGGTATTCGATTCAGTTGCTTAATTCTTATTTTCTAAAGTTTTTCGAATAGAATTTTAGGGTATCCTGCATCAACTGTTAACTTTTTTATAAATTTAATTTCTTTCGCGGTTAACATAACTTCAAATGCCACCCAGACGGTATAGTGGCTAGAGCGTCCCTGACTTCTACACGGTTGGGCCTGGGTTCGAATCCCGAAGAAGGCATGGATGTAATGTACCTGTTAGGGGTAGCGATGACGCTCATTGGGTGCCCTTTCACAAATTGTCATCAAAATCGGCGACCCTCCGGCCTAGTGCTTGAGTCAAATGCCGCGCCATTTGAAAAGGAAAAAAAAAAAAAAACTTCGAATGGCATTGTATTGTATGTATTAACACTAGAACGCCCGAAGGAGTTTTTTCGACTCCAAGTGCTATTTAAACACCAGTATCTCTCTGAAATTTTAATTTTACTTACTTTCCTTCTGTGAATTTATTATTTTTTAAATGTCTATTTATTCCGAAAATTTTAATTTCTTTGCTTATTTTGTTAGTTAGTTATAAGCAAATATTGTGGGATTAAATTTATGTACATAATGCTGTGTGTATAGACCAATGTTGTAAGGTCTGGCGAATTTTTTGTTCAATAATTACCAATAATTTTGAAAAGTGATATTTGATATACATAATAGACTATCTACACTGTTGCAGCAAAGTTTCATTCTTTTAACAGTGTATCTCCGAAGTGATTAGGCAAACGTTACAATTAAAAATTATTTGTAACTATAATAAAAAATCCGACATATAGGGCAACACTGGTATAGACATACAAGGCTACCGATAAGTAAACAAAAACATTCTTTTTAATCAAATGTAATTGGTATAAATACTTTCCATGCCCAGGAAAATTGCTAAAGAATGAAATTTAATTCCTGATATTTACACGGTAAATATAGAATTATTTAATTTAAAATTTCCAGCCTTTTCTTTTGGTATAATTACTCGTTATGAGGTTCCCTGAGCATTAAAGTAAAGTTTATAACGATTGATCTGTTTGCGCTGATAAAATAGAAGAACAAAAATACTTAAAATGAGTAAGATTGCATCAAATTTCAGTAAGTTACTTACTCAAAATATATCCGAAACAAATATACTCAAATTCAAAAACTCCACGTACGTAATGAGAATTCTAACATGTTTAAAAATTGGCATCGAGCATTGTGAATCACAGTATTCCAAACATAGCATCTTCTTTATGTATTCTTCCGCAAACTAGTATAAATCCACCATGAAATGTAGTTCTGGAGATTTCGAGGGAATACATTTTGTTTTTGAACTCTTTCTGTTTAAATTTTTTATTATTATTACTGTTTTAAATTTTTAATTTGTAAAAAGATTAAAGAACTCTTTTCAGTTCAGCATATTCATAATAAATTATGAAGTGAACAGATATTATTTTATTAGGTGTAAGGGGAGGTTCTGTCGTTGTGTGGCCCCCAAACAGAGAGTTTGGGCACGAAACCAAGCTTTTTAATGTGATCCAAAGCAGTAGTGTGCTGAATTCCAAGCTTGAAGCTCACATCTGTGGAAGTTAACGTGGTATTTGTCCTGATCATACTGTAGCACTTCGTCATTGACACCTGATGGCTCTCCTGATCTGGATTCGTCTTTCAAAGAAAAATCACCGAAACGAAATTTCGCAAACCATCTTTGGCATGTTCGAGCTGTTACTACGTCGTTTTCAGACACGCCACACAAGTTTTTTGTTGCCTCCATCGCGTTATTCCCTTTTTGGAACTCGTACAACATACAATGTCTTAAGTGCACTTTTTCTTAACCCATGGTGACAGTTCTACAAGTTTGAAAAGACCGACTAAAATACGAAAAGAAATGTGAGTAAATTATCAATCATACTCTAACCTGACTGTTTAAACCGGTTTCAGTCGATAATCGACACCGCATAAAAGGGCACGTGTTCAAAAACGACAGAACTTTCCTTTATACCTAATAAAACATGGCATGTTTCAAATATATTTTCCTTTTTGAAATAAAATTTTTTATTTCGAAATAAGTATGTCTATTTACTTATTTCTAAGCATTTCATTTTTAACAGTGTGTATATCTATTATCAGCGTAACTTAAAAACAAATAAATTCAGATAGTTCAAATATTGTATTTTGAAGTTAATACGAGGTTGCTACTAAAATTTTGACCATTATTAGTGAGTTTTATGAGTGGTGCGGGTAAAAGTTGTTTGAATAATTTAGAAAAAACTAAAAAAAAAAAAAAGTCTTGGTTCTATATAAATGTAGGTTCTATATTGAAACGGAGGTTGATGATGACCGAAAACTTCTTCCCCTCACACAAAATTTCATGTCAAACAAATCTGTTCACAAATCTAGTTTGAATAGATTTTACTCAGGCTGGTAAGCAGTACTTGTTGTTTTGCCCATTTATCTGCAACTTGTATCCATATTACTGAAGTGTAGGGTTAGAGAAAGTCATTTGAGTGCCCTACTAGATTACTTTTCATCGAATAGCATCTTGATGTAAATAATAATAATAAAAAAAGTTTTAAATTGAAACTAAAATATATTGGAATAATAAACGAAGTTTTATTAAAAAGAAAAAAAAATTGCCATTTTAATGATTTATTTTATTGATTCCACCATTAACACTGGTGGAAAAATCAGCCATATCATGTAATACATACATATATACAGGGTGATTAAAAAGTCCCAGTAAAAATAAAAGATATATTATTAAAAAAATATTGATTGTAGCACTATGCAGTTTTCACTGAAATGCATAGAAAAAAAAACATGTTTTTTTTTTTAGATAACAAAAGATTTAGTAACAAATTAGTTTAAATTTTCTTCATCAGGTGGCGCTTAGAATGTAAAAATTACTTTTTTACAGTTGCACAGTACATTCAACAACGTAACTACGACTATAAATCTTCAATCTAACGACCAGTCTTCATATATTGACCATCAGACGTTGACCATTGGAAATTCTCCTAAACAAAAAGAAACTTCAGTATTCAAAATATGGCGTCACTTGTTTAAAATGTGAAAGGATACTGCAAATACAGTGCGATATGTTGGTTAAAAATGTAGCTAATACATTTTTTTTACGCATATAAAACGAAAAAAAAAAAATAAAAATCCCATGCTAATATTTAAATTACAGACGTATGCTCTGATTATCAATATATAAGTATAGATATATATCTTAATGTACAAATCTACAGAATTCGTAATTTTCTCCCGTTTTCTCAAAACGCATCTTAATTGAACTGAACCTGCATTTACGAGAAAATTTTCTCCCCATTGACAATGGATGTAGAAATCCATATTTTGTCATCTTAAACAATCGAATTTAAAATCAATGCGGTTTCTCATTTCAACAACTTATTTCGAATTCGTACCTTGAGATGAGAATATTGAAAAGAGCTTGAAAGACTATGGATTACTTACGCATTCTTAAATGCACTTTTATTGCAAAGTGCGGAACACATATTCCTTATTCGATGTTATGTGGCATATTTTGTATGCATAATTTTTTTAATTGTTAAAGTAATTAACGTATAATTTTATAGTCAGTTTTTAAAATATATAGTTAAAAATTAACTCTTGTGTTTTAAATAATGATAATAGAAAATATAAGTAAAGCTTCAAAATATAAGTTTTCAAAATTAATTTCTATTAATAAAATATTAAAATATGTTTTTATTTTTATTTTATCACCTGCACGCACATCTCTGGTTCAATTACGAGTACATAGGAAACAAAAAGTCGATGAATGGGCTCTTCCCACATGACGTCAGAGGTCACATGACATTTGAAAAATAAACAACAGACGAAGTCTTCTATATCTGTAGCGATTGCTGAAATAACATATTTTCTATTATTATTTTTGATCAATCGTATTTAATCTGTGTTATTTTTTTTTTATACATCATCATTTTTAAGCCATTTTGTATCATTATTCATCATCTTTTGTTTGCTGTATACATTTACAATCATCATTTAGTTTATATTTGCTGTTGATATTCATGGAGAACATGTTAAATACTTTGATTTTTGGTACTTAAATCAATGACAGTGCAACATTGTACGGTGTAAAACAATTTAGACCTGTAACTGAGTTAATTAACTTGTTGTAACACTTTTATGCAATTAAATTTAACTGAAAACATTTTAAAATTTCAATTTATAATCCATAAACATTCCACAAGAACAAGCTATTATTTATTGCTAGATCAGTTTAGGTTACAGTTATACTACAACATACGAAAATCCATTCTTATAGGTAAAAATAAATAAACACATAAAGTGTTTTTTTTAAATTACTAAATTTACAAATACAATTATTCTACTCTTTACAAATGCACAATATTACTTTTATTTTATTTTATATTTTGTTCTTCAGAACAATATTTAATTGAATTCGATTCTCGGAATATGATTTTACGTTATTCAAACATCACGTGATTGAGCAGACGACGCTGGGAAGAGCCCATTGTTATATAACTAAAATATGTTTTCACTTTGAGCGCTATTTTTGCAGGCAGTAGGAAGAGCGATTCTGGCGCTATCTTTTTCTGACAATGAAAAGCGGTTTCGCATGCGATATGATTGTTGTAAATACATATTTATAAAAACTTATTTTTTGCGTAATAGCAAATTGCTGTAAAAAAGATTGGGTATTTAAGTTAGAATATATAGAACTTAAAAAAAAAAAAAAAATTATACAGACACGACATTATTTCATTATTTAAAACATGAAAATCTGACATTGATAGATTTTAATTTAGTGCCAGAGGCCTACTGCTAAACTTGTTAATATCGACAAATTCTTCTTTAGTTAATTCGTGACGATCTAAATTCCATGATAAAGTTTTCATTAAATCAAACCAATGTGTTTCAGCTGCAGATATTGTAACAAATAACGTTGGAAGTCATTAACAAATAACGTTGTACCTTGGGAGGGGGACTCATGTCAAAGTTGGGCCTTGGGGGGACTCATGTCAAAGTTGGGCCTGGGGGGGACTCATGTCAAAGTTGGGCCTTGGGGGGACTCATGTCAAAGTTGTACCTTGGGGGGGACTCATGTCAAAGTTGGGCCTGGGGGTGGACTCATGCCAAAGTTGTGCCTTGTGGGGGGACTCATGTCAAAGTTGTACCTTGGGAGGGACTCATGTCAAAGTTGTACCTTGGGGGGGACTCATGTCAAAGTTGGGCCTTGGGGGTACTCATGTCAAAGTTGGGCCTGGGGGGGACTCATGTCAAAGTTGGGCCTTGGGGGGACTCATGTCAAAGTTGTACCTTGGGGGGGACTCATGTCAAAGTTGTGCCTTGTGGAGGGACTCATGTCAAAGTTGTACCTTGGGAGGGACTCATGTCAAAGTTGTACCTTGGGGGGGACTCATGTCAAAGTTGGGCCTTGGGGGGACTCATGTCAAAGTTGGGCCTGGGGGGGACTCATGTCAAAGTTGGGCCTTGGGGGGACTCATGTCAAAGTTGTACCTTGGGGGGGACTCATGTCAAAGTTGGGCCTGGGGGGGGACTCATGTCAAAGTTGTGCCTTGGGGGGGACTCATGTCAAAGTTGTACCTTGGGGGGACTCATGTCAAAGTTGGGCCTTGGGGGGACTCATGTCAAAGTTGGGCCTTGGGGGGACTCATGTAAAAGTTGGGCCTGGGGGAGACTCATGTCAAAGTTGGGCCTTGGGGGGACTCATGTCAAAGTTGTACCTTGGGGGGGACTCATGTCAAAGTTGGGCCTGGGGGGGACTCATGTCAAAGTTGTGCCTTGGGGGGACTTCATTCAATAAATCCCCATTCAATAAACCGACTGAAATAGGCCCTTAGCACTATTAAGAGTGTATTATAAAAATTCGACAACGCTGTACCGACTGAAATAGGGGTACCTTGGGGGGGACTCATGTCAAAGTTGTGCCTTGGGGGGACTTCATTCAATAAACCCCATTCAATAAACCGACTGAAACAGGCCCTTAGCACTATTAAGAGTGTATTATAAAAATTCGACAACGCTGTACCGACTGAAATAGGGATACCTTGGGGGGGACTCATGTCAAAGTTGGGCCTTGGGGGGACTTCATTCAATAAATCCCTATTCAATAAACCGACTGAAATAGGCCCTTAGCACTATTAAGAGTGTATTATAAAAGTTCGACAACGCTGTACCGACTGAAATAGGGGTACCTTGGGGGGGACTCATGTCAAAGTTGGGCCTGGGGGGGACTCATGTCAAAGATGTGCCTTGGGGGGGACTTCATTCAATATATCCCCATTCAATAAACCGACTGAAATAGGCCCTTAGCACTATTAAGAGTGTATTATAAAAATTCGACAACTGTACCGACTGAAATAGGCCTCTAGCACTAAAAAGATAAAGTAATAGAAAAGATACAATGAGAAGAATTCTGTGACTGACACCTGGAAACTAAATTGTGTCTCTAGTATATATAATTCCTAACAGCACACTTATCCATAGTACATCCTCAGGATGTCCCTTAGACGTACTTTTATCCATAGGATATCTTCAGTATGTCTTGTAGATAAGATGTTCTATGCATACTTGCCAACCATCTCATTATGAACCGTACAATTTTTGGTACCCGCCTTTTTTTTCACACCAATAATTTTTTAGAGTAATTTTAGTCTTATTTAATCGTAACAACATTTGGAGAGAATAACTCTAAAAATATAGTGGTGTGAGAAAAGGGGCGTTTTTTCAGGGGGCGTTAACAATTGTACGGTTATTAATGAGATGGTTGGCAAGTATGTATTAGGGATATCATCCGTATGAATTCTAGTTCCCTTTGCTTGCGAGTTCTTAACCTCTATTAGTTATTTAAATCCCTATTAGAATTCTAGATCCTTTTTCCTATATTATCGTGGTCAAAATTATTTAAAAACCTCTGTAAATAAATGCGAACTCAAAAGGTGAGTTTTAGTAATTATAATTTTGGTTTATGACACAACTCCAGAAAATCAAGTGAGAATATTTTGGATTCATAATCTCCATAACACTCATGTTTATTATCTAGAAAAGTATAGACTAGAAATTCTTGATCATTTCGTCTATCCAGGTTATTTGTTAACCTTATATGCATAGTTAGTAAATTTATATTTCTAGTTTTGGGTTTCAGAAAATGACTACGTATTCGTTATAGAAGGAAGTGGTATGGTATTTTTCTCTAAATACGAAGTTATTAAAGAGAATATGCCATTTTAATAATTACATTTATTTTTGGTTACTATAAATCCCGTTTTGTAAACATTGATCGAAGAAATCAAAACATAAATAATAATAATAATAATAATAATAGTAATAATAATAATATGCAATTCTACTCTATTTTTGTATGCTTCTTGGAAACTTTTCCGAACTATATTTATAGGAAAAATTTTATAATTCTAACAGAATTCTCACCTTATCGACGATGAGACTGAGAAATCGATATAACTTAAACAATCGAATTCAAAATCAGTGCGTTTTCTCATTTCAATAAACTTATTTCAAATTCGTACTTTGAGATGAGAATATTGAAGAACGTTTCGAAGGCTATGAATTATTTATGTACTCTAAAATGAAATTTTAATGCAAAGTGAGAAACGGATATCTCTTATTCAATGTTGTGGAACAAAATTTTGTATTCATCATTTTCCTACAGTTAAAATAATTAACTTATAATTGTAGAATCAATACTTAAAAGTTTCATTTGAAATTAACATTTGAGTTTAAAATATTGTTAATAAAAGACATAAATAATATTTAAAAATATTTCTTTTTAATGTTGATATGTGGGTTTTGTATTTTTAGGAATTGATTTAAGAAAAATATAATAAATAGAAATATATTTCACTTAAACTTTTATTTATTAATGCTTTCGTTTATATTTATTAATTGTGGAGCTGGAATTTTGAAAATGCCTTAGCCCAATCAGTGCTGACAGATTGAGGGAAATTTTTATCCAAATTTCATCAGTAAATTTTAATGTTAACGGTTGTTTAATCATTTCGAAGACTTTTTTGTAACACTATCTTAGAAATGATTAGCCAACCATTACAATTGAAATTTAGTGGTAGTTATTGAATACAAAATTCCCTCAATCTGGAAGCTAAAATTTTACACTCAATTTATTATATTGTCACTACTATTAAAAAACTATTTTTTACATTATATTTTATATTATTTTACATTAAAATATTTAAGAAAATTTTCTTTTTGACGACAGTGGTGAAAATATGATGAAACGAACGTAAAATTTAGGAGATCTGGCCAGAGTATCGTTTGAGGTAGAATATGAATTTATTGAATACAAAATTCCCTCAATCTGGAAGCTAAAAATTTACACTCAATTTTTTATATTGTCACCACTATTAAAAAACTATTTTTTACATTATATTTTAACATTAAAATATTAAAGAAAATTTTCTTTTTGACGACAGTGGTGAAAATATAATGAAACGAACGTAAAACTTAGGAGATCTGGCCAGAGTATCGTTTGAGGTAGAATATGAATTTATTGAATACAAAATTTCCTCAATCTGGAAGCTAAAAATTTACACTCAATTTTTTATATTGTCACCACTATTAAAAAGCTATTTTTACATTATATTTTAACATTAAAATATTTAAGAAAATTTTCTTTTTGACGACAGTGGTGAAAATATAATGAAACGAATGTAAAACTTAAGAGAGCTGGCCAGAGTATCGTTTGAGGTAGAATATGAATTTATTGAATACAAAATTCCCTCAATCTGGAAGCTAAAAATTTACACTCAATTTTTTATATTGTCACCACTATTAAAAAACTATTTTTTACGTTATATTTTAACATTAAAATATTTAAGAAAATTTTCTTTTTGACGACAGTGGTGAAAATATAATGAAACGAATGTAAAACTTAGGAGAGCTGGCCAGAGTATCGTTTGAGGCAGAATATCGCTTTATGCAGTTTAGGAAAAAAATATATTTTACAGATCCCCGGCAGTGTACATGTGTAGAAGATCTGTAATCTTTTAACGGAAAACTTTCAAATTGGTTTAATTTTTATGATGATAAGTATTCCAGTAAAATGACTACTTGGATAATACTCGTAGTAATAATAATAATAGTAAAAATAAATAAAATAAAATTAGAAATTCTAGCTTCTAAACTTTCATTAAATTATTTATTTTAATTTATAATTGTTGCCAAAAAAAATAAACTTTAAATTTTACATCTACTTTTTAAGATAGCACCGGATCTTGTTTTATATAAAAATTAAACCATTAAATTCATTTTTTTACTTATTTTTATTTCATATTGCTCGCGCACTTCTTATTTTCTAATTCAAAATTATTAAAAAAAAAAAAAAAAAAAAAACTTTTTCGATATCGCTTGTAACGATACTGATTATTATTAATTTTCTTTTCTTTTTCTTTCAATAATAATAATAATAAAAAAAAATTTGATGAAATTCTGGCAAAAGCAGAATTTAGTTTAGGGCGGAGAACTATTAGTTTTTTTTCCTTTTTTTTTTTTTTCTAAATTATAACATCGCTTTCAAATTATTCAATTATATTTTCGATAACTTTTAGATTTCGACAAATGTCCAACTATCGAAAACGACAACGCTAAAATCCCATATTGAGACTAATAGGCCCTAAGTCCTAATAATAATAATAAATTGGAATAATTTTTGATTAGGAATTGGTAATTGTAATGTATTGGTGGTAATATTTTAATGCTAAAATTTGAGGAAAAATATTTTTATTCGCAAAATAAGTAAATAAAATGAAATAAATAAAAGGAAGTAAAAATAGTATTTTTAACATTTAAAGTTGTTCCCAATCAATTAAAGTTATTTAATTTATATTTCTAAGTAACACATGCAATATGTCCCTTGCAAATATAGATTTTGTTTATACCATAACATTCATCACTCTTTATGTAAAGCAAGTACACTTTCCAAAATGACTATAATTAGAAATGACTATAATTAGAAGTGCTTAAATATCCAAACATAGAAATTTTTAAAAATGTTTTTTAGAATGAAAAAGTGGATATATATTATAGGTTCTAATATTAATATAGAGTTTTCATAATTATTCATGATGTAGAAATGTTTTGTCATCGGGTTTCAAGGCGTATAATTTTTTCATATTTGAAAGCTTTTCCGGAAAATGTTGCAAGAATATTGAAGTGAAATATTATAAACATTAATGCTTCAATGTTCATTGTTTCGTACTGAAACCAATGATTTAAAAATTTTCAATATTTTTCCTTATTTTAATCTGTTTTAAAACTTTTATTCTTTATTTTATTTTATTTTTTTCGGTAGATAGCAGCACTTATCCAAAATTTAAGATTTTTCAGAGCAAGCTATATGCATAAATCTCTTTACGTATCTTACCAGACGTGGGTGCCCTTTACTACTTTGATTATGCACTATTGCCTAGTTTGTTTACCTGATGAAGGGTTGTTGTATTATTTTGACCCAAAACAAGTGTTGTGAGTTTTTTGCAATTTATTGTGTTTTCTTATAAAGTTATTTTTATATTAAATTAACTATTAATTGAAAATTTAATTGGGTAAACTCATAGAAGAAAGTAGGAGAATATGGAATATCATTTCTGTTTGAACTCACCATAATAAAGTGAAATATTTTGAATCATTTTAGGTTCAACTAATCTTTAACCACCTTTCATGCGACCGTGGAAGCCTCTGCGCAAGTGCGAACACGACGAGTCCACAGTTAAAATAGGGGAGATATTTTTTTCGTTGAAAGAAAATAAGAGATAACGGAACACCGAATGACTGGATGTTTACTAAATCCAAGATTTTTGAATCATCCTCACTGCTTGTCGTATGAAACGTGGTTAGGCTATATTACAAACTTTCAAGTTTTGTTAATGAGTTTTGGGGATTTTATGTTACAAAAAATAGAGTTTACATGCAAAATTTTTAGTTAAAAAAATAAAATAAATAAAAATAAAATAAATAAATAAATAAATAAAGTAATACGGATCAAGCGGGCAATATGGAATAGTTATGAAGGGAAGTATGAAATATCATTTCCTTTAAGGTATAATGTGAAATTTGTTGGTATCTTTACAGAAAATCACGCATAATTGCAATATAACCATTTTATTTTGAAATTATTTAAATTAATCAGTATTGAAAAGATAATCAACACTCTAGTTTTGCAACATGAACAACAACAACAACAAAAAAAAAAAAAGGAATAGTTAGCATTCCATATTACCCGTATTGCCATCTTGGAGAATAACTCAACCTCAACCATCTTTGGTAGAAATGATTTCATTTGAATCACACTACTAACTGAACTTCCCTATCGGATATATTAGGTTTTCAGCCATTTTACTGCTTCCTAAGTAGATAACCGAGATCTTAATGCTTACAGTAAAAAAGTCTAAATCTTGATGAACCAAAGAAGTTGTATGACACACACACAGACGGGAAAAAAATGCTCTTCGTATTGTGACAAGGTGAACTAACGTTCATATTCAACGCCCAGTGAAGACGCTTGCGTGCCTCCGATAGGTTGCGGCACCATACAGGTGAGATGTAACGGTATTCCATTTTACCCAACTATTCCATATTCTACACCATTTCTTGAAAATCACTTTTTTTTTTCTTTTTACAAGTTATTTATAAGTTTGAAAATAATTATGCAGGATTTTTTTTTTTTTTTAATATACAAATCTACTCAAAAGACATATATCACGTAAAAGGAAACAACAAAAAAAGATTTGTTATATTATTCAAAAATAAATTGATTGAATACATGCTTTCTTAATAATCAGAGCTCAAATTTCTGGAAAGTGAAGCTTTAAACTGATGACATAGCTATAACGAATGAATAAAATAATGCAAGATGGGTGATTTAGGAAAAAAAATTGCATCACAATTGTCGCAATGCAATCAAACATTTTTTCTCATGATTTGTAAAAAAAAAAAAAAAAAAAAAAAAGCTAAATGACAATTTAAAAGAATAGATGTAATTCTGTGTAAGGATCACCAACTGGTGATTTCGCGGTTTTCATTCTTGATCCCCGATCTTAAAATATATATATATATATGATCAAAACTACATAAGAGAAAAACTTAAAAAAAAAAAATTTAGATAATTATAGTTAATAATTAAAAAAATATGATATAATATATACAGTCGGTAACAAAAGTCTCCGAACACTATCAAAAATTCCTATGTAAGAAAAGTACTGTTACTACAGTTTTGTTAAACAAATCCTTGTCGAATCCTGTTTTTAGACTGACTAAGAACAAAGTTCGACAAGGATTTATTTAGCAAAACTGTATTAAGTGTTCTTTTTTTATATAGGAATTTTTGCTAGTGTTCGGAGACTTTTGTTACCGGCTGTATATATATATATATATATATATATATATATATATGATATAAAAATACAAAAATAATAATAATAATAATAAAAATTGCATACATTATAGTAAATTCAAACCGAAAAAAATATGGTACTTTTTTGTTATTGGGATCGGATTAGGGTAGAGTGAAAAAAGTAATAAATTTGTGATATTTAAGTATTATCCTTCGGCAAATAAACTAGTGACGATTTTGATGAACTTGTGCCGTAGTTAATTTTCATACACAATTAAATTTAAGTTAAATTTCATTATTTAAATTATTTTATTTTGATAAAAAACACAATTAAATTTTTAAATAACCGTTTTATTATTATTATTGTTGTTGTTATTATTGACAATTTATCACATTTGGTCACTATTTTTGATTTGACAAATATGGCAATTTTGAAAAAAGCTTCATTTGAAAATATCGACCGCTACGCATACGAAATCCGGCTAGTTTTAAAATATTAATCTATTTTTTAATTTTCGAACATACATATGCAAGTAAAGCATTGTAATTATATCAAAAATCCGACTTTACGATTTTTATGTTTCTGTACATTTTGAGATGCCCTGAGTTAATTTTTATTACTTTTACGATGATGTATGTATGTATTTGTGTGTGCGTGTAAGTGTGTGTGTGAATATGATAGCGCCTAAACGCTTTGTTCGAATGAGCTGAAAGTTCATATTTATTTCATAAGTCACTATAGCACGAATCCCATAGAATTTGGTGGATTTAGGATTCATAGTTATTTTTACAGTGATACAAAGGAAAATTCTTTATCATTATTGCCTCTGGGCCCAATTTGTTTTTAAGTGCGATAGGGTCTAAACGCCTCGTTCGATTGAAGTGAAAATTTATGCACGTTATAAGTCACCGTCACACGAATTGTATAGATTTAGGGGGATCTAGCCCTTATAAATTTTTACAGAGGCACAACAAAAACATTCTTTATCATTATGATCTATGGGCTGAAAATTATTTCATGTGCAATAGCGCAAAATTAAATAATGAATAAAGGTACTCAAACATCATATTATAATTTTCACTATTGTTTATTAATGATTTGTCTTAGTTTATTTATACAACCATTAATTACTTAATCTTCGGAAAGTCGAGTGGAGTCATTCCATTTTTATATTTTAAATTGAAAACAGTCGCTTTTAAACATATTAAAGGTATTCATTATTCTCTTACATTAGAACTTATTGCAAAAATAAAATTTTTTGAAAACTGGACAGGAAATTATACCAAGAATAACCTTTTAACGCTATAATCTATGTTCACAATGATTCAATATGTTTAACTTTATTATTCAAAAAGGATTGTATGATATATAGTTATATATATGTAAGCATATTTGTTTAAATTTAATTTTACTATAGTTTAACGTAATTTAATTATAATGTGATAAATATTGCTTTAGATATGGAAATATAATTCTAAAGAATGTTTACTTTTCAGATGAGCTATAATGAATATTAATGTAAGCTAACGCTGATAAAGTTACTCGTGGTTTCTCAAAATCAAGGACATTAACGCGTTAATTTGTTAATTAGGATTAATATGCATTTTATAATACAGTTTTGTACGAAAAGTTTTTACTGCAAGAGTAATTACAATCTTGTGTAGGAATTTGTTTTAATAAAATCTGTTAACTACGATATTTACTTTGCGCATTTTATTTTGTATTATTCAAATACATATTTAATTGCGGCTATTTTCTCAAGTCAATTGCTAATCCTTAAAATTTACTGAACGCTGATCGATTAGAATGATTTATTTTGTTTTGTTAATAAAAGGGTTAAATGCAAATATATGTAATCATTTACTAAAAATAAATTAACATTTGAAAAAAAAAAAAAAAAAAGGTTTTATAAATAAATGAGCAAAGAATTTTTTTTATAGCTATAATATTATAAAATACAGAAAAATAATTCAATTCACAGTTGTGGGTCTGTATGATTCATTAAAAAAAAATAAATAAAAAAAAAGAATAAAATAAAATATAAAACTGCTATTCTCGTTTATAATTTTTATTTATGATATCAAAATAAAAATAAAAATAAACATAAGAAACTCTCAAAGATAAGAAAAATTTACAAAAGTAATTTACTTTTTAATATTTTTATAGATTTATAAAATGGAATAAAATCTATTACATATTTTTATAAATAATAAGTGGCTTAAACATAAATGAATATTTAACTAATTCACAGATTGATAAATTCATTTGCATAATGTCCTGAAACGAGTGCATATTACGCTAAGTTAAGGTAAGATGCTGCGTTGGACAAGATGCTGGTTACATTGCTCTTTTATGCGCAGGCGCCCCAGGAAGACGCATGCCTCTCATACAAGAGATATATTAATATGCTAATTTTCTGCGATTTTTTTTTTTTTTTTCGATTTCTTAGATTAATTTGGATTGATAAAGCTCTTCATCAGGTAAGTGTCGAATTTGCGTCTTGTGCAACGTTTTTGGGGTAAGATAACGAAACCTTTTTCGTTAAGATGACGATAGTTTTACACTGAGGAAATATGCCTGGTTGTCTTCTTTAGCGTTTTAAGTTACATCTGGGCACTATTTTTAACGGAACATTAAATAAGATAATAGATAATATTTTGTTTTACTTTTGTCTTTGCCAAAAATGTGCTTTAAAATAAATGTGCAATATTTTCATAAAATTATGTATTTTACATCGAAATTCATTAAGTCATTTACCCCTAAATAGACGACCCTCTTATCGTAAGATTGAGGTGAAAAGCTTAAACGAAAGAGTTAAGGAATTCCCTTATTTCAAATATTTTGTAATATTTCTGAAAATTAAGTGTATTTTTATTACGTACTAAAACGTATATATTTTCGCAGGAGATCAATAAATAACAAATATAACCAACAGAGAATTTTACAGAAATATTAAGCAAAAACTATACGGTGTTTTTCCAATCTGTCCTACATGGGATTTGAATGGGAAGTTACTCTTCTCCTCCAGACTTGCTAATTTTTTAATTTATTCAGTACATTGAATGTAACCTTTTATTTTTCATACCGTACTCACCTTTACTTAACCGTAATTATATTGGAGAAAGTTACTGTACAAAGAAAGTAGTGAGAAAAAAAAGTAAAAGGTGTGTATTAACACTGTTACGAAACAAATTCAAATGTTCAGTTCATAGGTCTGTTTCGCACCAGTTACACAGGCCTGCGATAAATTTTTTTTTCTTCAAGATGATGTAATTTTCTGGTGCATTTTTTGATGCTGATTAAGGAAAATCTATTCAAATATATCTCCATCACGTACAATTTTGACAAAAAATGGTATTGTTTAAGATTAATACTCCACTTTTTAAACTCCAATGTATGATATTACCAGGAAAATAGGGGTGATGTGAGTGAAGAACAAAGATAGTTATTTGATCAAGACACCAAAGAAATGTAGAGGAGGTATCAGGGACGATCGAGAGTTAACATGTTAGCAGATTATCCCGTTAGTATTCGCATATCGGTCTTTTTGAAACCCATCGCTTATAAATTCTTCCTGCAGATCACTCCTTAAAAATAAAGTGGGGAAACTCTGTGTACCTGACCTTAGGTGGATGTCCTCTAACATAGTATGTTTTCAAGTCATTCCTGCTATTTTTTGAGCACTTAAAAGCATTTTACTTCTCAAATCGGTCTATTTGACCACGACCACTAATGTTGATTCATTTTCCCCCCCATTTCTGGCTTTTTCAGACAGGTTAGAGTTTTGCGGGAAAAACTTCGCGTGAATTAGAGGCACTTCATCTTTCTCTACTGGTTTTCTTTCGGCGTTCCCTCAACACTAAACAGCGGGGGCGAAAAGACCGACACGCGACTACTAGCGTTATAAAAAATGACGCAACTACTCTCGGGTTATTGTTGGATTCTGCATAGAGAATCCCCCTCCTGGATGCTCCCAAGCCGTGCACAAGAAATAAAGCTTTAGATAGAGATCCGATGTAAAGAAACGCATTTAAAAGATAATGATAGCTTATTTTAATGTATTTTATATATAAATAATTTCGGATTTATTACAGCATCTGTGCGACATTTTCTGATTTCACCCTTTTTCTTTTTGCAAATAATCCTATCGTGATAGGAAGGAAAGACAAGTATATCTAAATTCAGCGTATCAGAGCACATTAAAGACATCCGACGCAGTGCAGAAAAGAAAAAAAAAATGAATAGCATGATTTCGAAAGCCTGTGTAATTATTGTATTAGCAGATTTCCGCAACAGCACACTTGTCCTTAGTATATCCCGAGGAGTGCCTTTTTGTTCTTAAGATATCATGAGGAAGTCTTATGGAGAAGACATGTTGTTAGGGTTTGCTCACTTTGCAGGTCGCTATATTTATGTAAATTAAAAAAAAAAAAAAAAAAAGTGAATTACTATTTTTTGTATAGTTTTCTAAATACAAACTGGAAAAAATATATTAAAAATACTTAATTTCTCTTTTTTGGTTATTACATGTAATTTTGGATTTTCAGGGTTTCTTTGACCTGTCCTGCTGCTGTTGTATGCGTTTGGTCACCCAATTGCTTCATGCACTCAGTATTGCCTTAGGTAGACATGTTTTTAACGGTGCGTTGTGAAACATATCTTGTACTGGTTTTGTTTTTTAAGTTGACAATTTTTCAATAATTGGAATAATTTAAATTAATTGATAAACTTGGAATTGTTATGATATTTTCTGTGACTTTCAAAAGTCAGTTGGCTCATGAGGAGAAGTCGAGAATTTATAAAATTGAATGTTAATAGTATAATTGAAGATATTCTCTAAAATAGATCTTCGTGAACCACTTTTTTTTTTTTTTTTAAACTAAAACACATTGAACAAGTTGCTTATAGCAAGAAAGGAAAATATACTGGTGTGGCACTTAAGTACTTTCACTTACTTCGTTTCTTTATGAAAGTCAATATTTATATACACTAACGTTCTTTGTTCAAACCTGGCTGACCAAATTAATATTTCTTAATAATAATTTTCTACACGTGGTTCAATTTAGTAAAGAGTTTCCAAGAACGCAACCAATAAGAACAAAATATTTGATTAATTTTGGTTAGACCTGTACATTGTTCACAATTTGTACATGCAACGCAGAATATTCTTAAACATAGTGGAGATAAATAAATATAAATACAAAATGCTTAACACAAACTTATTTGCACTTCGACCATTTTCTAATTACAGTACCTAATATATCCGAATTCTTTTGGAAGACCTTGTAAAGGATTGAGGAAACCTTTTTTATGCTATATTTAATACGAACATGTTTTTGTTCATAAAAGAGATATATGTTAATTTGTTTCACTTAGTATGCTAATTTCATAGGCACTGATTTCATTACATAATGCATATTTAACTTCAGCTGAGTTTGAATAATAGTAATAATATATATATATATATATATATATATATATATATATATATATATATATATATAAAGTGTAACATAGCTTGAAACGTTTGTTGAGCCATTTTAAATCGTAGCCTCATATATTAGAATATATATATATATATATATATACCCCCTTCATAGAGAAAGAACAAGTAGTCATTTTCTGAATTCATAAACTACAAATATAGATTTAAGAGTTATGTGTATAAGGTAAAAAATAGCCTGGATAGAAGAAATGATCGAGAATTTGTAATCTGCACTTTTCTAGATGTTGAAACAATATTACGAATATTATGAAACCTTTGTATTGTGAGAAATCCTTACGTTATTTCCTAGAATTAGGTCATAAACCAAGATTATAGTTACTAAAACTCGCCTCTTGTGCTCGCATTTATTTTCAGAGATTTTTAAATGATATTGACCACGATAATATAGGAAAACACTCTAGAATTTTAATAGGGGATTTAAGAACTAGCTACCAAATGGAACTACAATTTATAAGGATGACATGGAACTTCTTTTGCTAGAGGCAGAATTTGGATTCTAGATGTCCGTCACAGAATTTTTTTTATATATGTATATGTCTAAATTATTTCCTATGACTCAATATTTTCATACCATATTTTACAACAAGCAAGTTTTTGTGCGTATAAAAAATACATGTCTTATTAATTATGTTTACTCTCTGAAATTTCTGGAGTGGGAATCTCACTCCTTAAAAAAGTGACCATTATTTTGACACGAATTAAAGTGAGAAAATACTATTGTCACTCTTGAAAATGTGACATTTCTCACTTTTCTCGAAAGAGAGACTTCGAGTCACTCTGTCACAAAGAGTGATGTCATCATCGATTGCAAGATCAACCTGCTGAAGAGTGAAGATTTGCTGGCGCCATCTACTTACCATATTTCGAACGAAATATGAAAGACAATTTCTCGGCAAACTCATGAATGTGATTTGTTTAACAGAAACTATTGAATTTATTTGAGTTTAAAAAAGAAATTAATTTTGTTAAAAGCTGTTTTGGTAAATATAATTTTTTTATACGATTGATAAAATTGAAGTGTTATTAGTAAAGAATCGAAAATCATAAGAAAGTTATGGAAATTCGTAATGAAAGCAAGGGGTTTTATTTGGAAATATATAAGGTATAAAAGAAAATATCAATGCAAATACTTAATGCATAACATCTTAAAAGCATAATAGGAATTTATATTTTTATTATATTCATTGATGCTTAACATATGTGAAACATTAAAAAAGCTGGCTATAATATTTTACTAAAAATTAAAATTATCAGCGAGATTTAATACTCCTGAACAGACGAGTTTTTCAAGAAACTGTGTAGATTTGTCGTAAATGTTTAACTTTTTTTTTTTTTTTTTTTTTTTTTTTTTTAACCACGCACACTCAAGAATTTTTCTTTTCCCCTAAGCTACATTTAAAATAACTATTTGTCTTAGGGAATTTCTTTTCAAGTATACATTTTGATTTAAGAAATAATTCTAATTTTATTAATTTAAAAATAATTCTAATTTTAGTAATTCAAAGCAATTCTAAATTTAATTTTAAAATGTATATCAGAATTCTGTAATTTTATATTTTTAATAAATGAAGTAAAAGTTTATAAATGCGATTAATCTCTTATGTGAATGATTTACCACTGTAAATTAAGCAGGTTCTGTGTGTCCCCAGTGGTTCAGTGGTAAGACACTCGCCTGCCACGAAGACGTCTACGGTTCGATTTCCCGCAGATCCAAAGCAAATATGGAAGAAAAAAAAAGAGAGAAAAAAAAAAAAAAAAAAAAAAAAAAAGGAAACTGGTAGATGATACCGTCTAGCGTATCCATAATTTTAGAAAAAATAAACAGTCATATTCTTTGAAATACTCGGAATAATCTCACTCTTAATAAAGAGTGAGAAATCTCACTCTTTCGAAAAGAGACTTCTCACTCTTTAGAGGTTGGCTCCATTTTGGCATGTTCAAAGAGTGATATGCCACTCTTTTAGAGTCAGATCTCACTCTTCATATTTTAGAGAGTAGTGTAGTAAAAAGTAATAGAATATACAAACGAAAAATTGCGCCTTACAGGCGCAAAATATCTATTTTTTTTTTCTGAATTGTAATTACCATTTGTTTGTTCTGAATAAAAAATTTCGAATAACACTTGCATATTATACAAATTTTGAATATTTAAATTTTTCGTATTCTTGAATCAAACTTTGGAAGTCAGCTAAATAATAAAATTTAAAACAAATTTAATTCCTTTCTCACAACACCCAATTAAAATAGAAAAAGTTCAAACACAATATTTATTCCCTCAAACCTTCAGAATTATATTTCTCGACGTTTTCATACGGTTTGCGGGATAGTGCATTAATGAGAACCTATATTTGAGATACTGGGATTCAATATGGTCGGTATGAATTTTTGAGCATGTTATTCAATAATAACTATACATGGGATTTTAAATTTCAATATATTTGTTTCGGAGTTATTTTGAATAAGTGGTATACTCAAATTTGACGCCTTCACTTATTTTTCAGTATTTTTTCTCCTTTATTTTGTTCATTGTCGAGAAGTATGTAGATAATTTCAATCAATATAAATATCTAATTTAAAAATTTATATATTTATTTGAATTGTACCTTTGAAAATAATTAAAAGCTCTTGAAAATGTTTTGCAGAAACATCTTGAAAATTGGTATTAAATTTCAATAAAGGATATAAATTTTATGTATGATATTAAAACTTGGATTTATTTTGAAAACATGAAAATTGATATTAATTTTAACATCAAGATAACACTACATAAAATTATCTGGTGTGACACTCACACAAATTTATTTTACTTTCTATTATCATAAAGACAGATTATTACAGTTAAAGCTATAAGGTTAGATATAGTACATTTGAATATCTCCAAAGAACTTAAAAAAAGTTAAAAAATAGTCTTATAAACAATTTTATGTGAAACATGGTATTGTGTGGGAGTGTTTCTTCTCTCAGAATCGTTTCGTTTGAATATTGTATCTGCTGCAATAGCATATTACTACCGACAAACTTGGCATACATTTTTACTGTTATTGTCCGATATCGGTCGAACTGGCCAAATTGCAGCGTATACCAGTTTTCAGTATTTATAATGTTATTAAATTTGCTTTCTGTAATCTATGTTTATAATTTACAATAAAATTTAAATTTAATACCAAATGTCTAAAATTTCAGAAAGTCCAGTATTGAGCAATATCGGGCGTGATTAGACAATATTAGTAAAAATTTCGGTCTTTACCAATGCTTGTCGATTTCAGGCATTGTTGGTCGGAATTAGGCCAATATTACTGTACTACTAGGGTAGATTCCTGAAACATTTTAAGTTATTTTAAAATTTACAATTTATACCAAATTATTTAAAGAATTTTTGTCCAAATTGTTCTTTTAAACTTATTCAATAAATTTTCGATAATCCTACACATTTAAAAAAAAAAGTGTATACTTAACACATAGTGTACTTAAATTAACACAATAAAAAATGCGTAACACAAATTAAAATACACATAGTATAATTTATGACTATAGACCATAATACATCTGAGTTATTTTGTGTAATACTGTTAAAGATTACTGAATGCTTTTCATACCATATTTTATAAGAAAGTGAGGTGAACTGCTAAAAAACTAATGAAAGCTATTAGAAGTTGTTACTTGAAGCAAACTTCTGAATACAACAAGAGTTGGAGTTGTGAACTTTCATTCTGCAGCTATCAAATGTTCTTTGAACAAATGTCCGCCATTTTAGTGGAATGTCCAGTCTCTATCATTCACGGTGTCTACATCAAAGAACCTGAAGCTAATTTTAAGCAAAATTGCCCATTTGTTATAACACATATCGGGTGAGCATAAGCATTCCGATTAACGATGTTAAATACTTGTTACAAAGTTCGTTTTTTTTTACAGTTTTAATAAAAAAAAATAAGTTCTAAATTTTGTCATTTGTGAGGTAATGTGTACATGTTATACAGCAACTTATCCCAGAAACATGTGCTAATTTTTTACTATGTTTATTGCAGTCTAAAACTTTTACTCTCAATAAATACTCTATACAAATGTGTCATTTCGTTCAAGGCGTAAAGTATTATTGAAAATATTTTGCATGTCCCTGTACAGAATCGGTTGTTCGATTTAAATAAAAATTCAAGCAATGTCACCTTTTAATATAGATTCAGAATACTGAATTTGTATCTCTTCTAATATCTGATTTTAAGTTATTCTTAAAACAGGCATAGACACAGGCACATGGAGCAAGTAAAACCTGATTTTCTTATTGCAGGAGCTTCAAAACATACGCTTAAGGCAAAAATTATGTTTCGAAAATTTCCCAAAACAATACGTTCTGTATCATATATAGGTAAGATAAAGAAAAAATAATATGTATAAAAGTTCGTACTAGTCAGAGTGGATTGGTGGTGTTGGTCGATTAGATAAATTTTGTTGATGTAGATTGCGTATTTTGTTTCCTTTACTCCCCCCCTCCCCACACTTTTATTTTCTAATACGTATTAAACTTAAATCTAAACTCCTGATAAATGTAGAATGAGACATATTTGTACAATTCTCACAATACCGAGTTTAAGCATAACTGTACCATTTTAATTTATATATATAAAAAAAAAAAACAATAGCGAAAACAAGTTTTTTTTTTATGACAATAAAATACTTAGATCCTTAAACACTAAGATGCTTAGATAAAAAATTAACCTTATTAATCTGCGTGCTGTATGCTTTTTTGCAACAAAATTACTCTCACTTCTAGCAATTAATCTTTATAGCTAACAGCAATGTAGAATTTTTTTCTGAGCAATAATTACTTTCTGAAGAAAAATTAATTGCCTACTATTTCTTCTTTCGAACACTTTTTTAAGGTCTAGGATAATGAACAACTTTATTTGATTTATCTATAAGAAATAAAGTTTATTGCAATTATGAAATATCATCGGGTTACCTTTGAAATATATTGATAATTTTAAATTTATTTATTAACAATGTTTAATTTAAAATAGATATATTTGTTTAACATTTATACGATAAATAAATATAGATGATTTTTAATAATGATCATTTTTCTTTTATAAGTATGTTTTTGAATAGATTATATTATTTAATCATATATATGCTACTAATACTATATGAAACCAAATTTAAATATTGATTTGAAAGATTTTTAAATTAAGTGCTACTTAACATTATGGCAAAAATTAAATAAAAGATTTTAATATTAAATATTTAAATATATTAAGGAACTAAAAATTATATATGTTTCTATTTAATAAAATAATTAAAGCTAGATTACGAACAAATAACATATTTTTAAAATCAAACCGGCCAAATTCCTGTGTTATATGACTGGTTAGGAGATAAATCTTATAGCTGATATGGGGTGACCGGTTTTGAACTTACCAGCCTTATAGACGTTATGCAGCACATCATTATTTTCAAACGCGTACAGTCGGCAGCAAAAGTATCCAAAAACTAGCAAAAATTCCTGTTTAAAAAAAGTACACTTAATACTGTATTGTTAAATAATTCCTTGTCGAATCGTGTTCTTAGACTAAAAACAGGATTCCACAAGGATTTATTTAGCAAAAATGTATTAAGTGCAATTTTTATATAGGCATTCTTGCTAGTGCTCGGATACTTTTGCTGCCGACTGTAAAACACAGACATTTGGCCGACTTCATAATGGTTTCGTGTTTCCAGATGATAGAAATGCTTACGTAAAACCGAAAAACTGCAATTTCTGATTACAAAAGTTGGCTGTTTTCGCAATTGGATAGAACACATAATAACAACTGTCAATCCTAGAGTGTCTACATTATTTTTCAAAGTACGTTTCTTTTGTATCAGTATATTAATTACATTTTGCATAATAAAGCTTTACAATTCAATAGATTCATTTTAATTTACCTTGTAATTTTTAATGATAAAGGATTATTCGATTTTCCAATCTTTATTGAATATTTTTATTTTTTAATGACATTTTGTTTCAGTAATAATTAAAATGAATATTTCTGCTTTAAAAAAACTATTTTAAATCGCACAGGTTTCAAGAAAAACTGAACTTCATGAAATAATTTTATTAGCTTTACGATTTTGAGGTTATTAAATCGAAAAATGAACTCCATTTCTACCTACCACGTAGTTGTTTTTTTTTTTTTTTTTAAATAAAAACAATAATAATAATAATAATAGGGGTGTATGATAAAATGTCACTAATGTTATTACATTAAACCAAACGTATCCTTTTCTATAGTTAAACAAACAATTCTTTTATATATTTAACATTGAATTCACTCTTTTTATTTGTGAAACTTTTTCTTCTTCATCTTTTTTTTTTTTCTGTTCCCCCAAACACTCTTTGCTCTTTCCCTTGCCTCCTTCCTCCGAATCCTTCCCTTTTCCTGTTTTGTATTATTTTTTACAAATCCAAATAAATATTATTTTGAATTGAGACGTAATTATTGGATATGGTTTTTATAATTACCAATGGGATACCAGGTTTTATGTTTCCACACTGTAAAAATATTCTGTGGTAGATTACACCGCAATGTGCTGGTAAAAGCCTTGCATACTCATTCTGCTATATTTTTACAATGTCCAGTAAGTTAAATTTGCTGTGACTTTTATTTATATTTGCTATAATTTACACAGTATGCTTGAAAAACATTTTCTGCAATTCTTACACACGTGTACAGTGCTTAAACCAGAACACTACGTAATTTATTTATATTTTACATATTACTTTATTTATTTTTTATTTGCATTTTCGGAGAAAACGGTCTTGCATTGCCTGGGATTCGAACTCACATTCTTCTGTTTCAGAAGCCAGCACTTTGACAACT
Source organism: Salticus scenicus (assembly GCA_963930645.1). Lineage (NCBI taxonomy): Eukaryota > Metazoa > Arthropoda > Arachnida > Araneae > Salticidae > Salticus > Salticus scenicus. The sequence goes on from OZ005653.1 coordinate 259,379,838, forward strand.
ACGTCACTGGGCTCACTATACTTTTTTGTTACAAAACAGATAAGGCCAGCATTAGTGCTCATTAGTTGATAAATCATGTGATATGCACAAAATGGCTTCTAGAAATGTTTTGATACTGATTTACAATGCAATATGAAGTAACCAGTCTTCGAATATTTTTTACATAACCAGCTCTAACAATTTACAGTAACATGTGCTGTATTTAGTACGTTAAGAGAGTATTTTATTTTTACAGATTTTTTTTTACAGTGTACCCAAAAAATAAACTGTGAATATGAACTTTGCAAACAAATTGACGTCATAGAACTTTTAATACTATTTTCGCCTTTGGTGAATCGAAATCTTTAAGAAACAAATAAATTATTTCATGAAGTTTTTTGGCTTTTGACCTATTTATTTTATTATAATAATATTTTGAAATTTTGCATTTTCTTTAGATCTACATAAATAGGCTTCGTAGCATTCCTAAAATTTTACATTCATTTTATTATATTGTCACCATTATTTTAAACCAATACTTTTTCGCATAATATTTTAGCATTAAAATAATCAAGAAAAAAAATTGACGATAGTGGTGGCAATATAATAAAATGCAAGTAAAATTTTAGGAACGCTGCAAAGACCTGTTTTAACCCTTCCAGGGGCGGTGGTGCCACTACAGCATCACCTACTTTTAATTTTCAACTATAAAAATTTACCCCGGAAATATTTTACAGGATTTTACTTTTATAACTTAAAAGGAGAAATCCATTTAATTATTCTCTTATAACATTGATCGCAATTTCTAGTGGATGTTGATTTTAAATGAACAAAATTACTCTGCCCTTGAAAGGGTTAAATTAACTTAACACTTTCGCGACCGCTGACATAGATTCACGTCATTTGAAAATCTGTAACTCCGCCAGTGGACGTTTCTTTTGCAATTTGTATGTCATTTATTTCTTTAAAATATACACAATATTCATATTTGTACAACCAATATACTATGGATATAAATACTTTGATTAGAAAGAGTGTAATTATAATGTATATCCATTTATAATGCGAATCTGAATATAGAAAATTTTGTTCTGAAATATTGTAACTTGGGAAAATAGCGCCTACAGACGGACCTTACTGTCAAAAAGTCGAAAATATGTGGTCGCGAAAGTGTTAATAGTTACAGCAGATTTTTGCGTAGTTTTTAACAGTATATCGTAATATGAAAACTATAGGCTTTTGATAGTGAATTAAAATTTTCTAAAACCAGAAATTTTTTAATACAATAAATGGCTTTTTTTTAAATATATTTGCATAAACGTTTACAGCAGAAAAAAATACTGTGAATTATTTAACTATCAGGTAAAATTAAATATGAAAAGTAAAGGTAATTATAGTAAAATAAATTCTATATTTTTGTAAATTATAATGGGAATACATTAGTTATTTATAATAGTTTTCTATAAAAGTATAAAATTTAGTTCTCTATTTCATTGAGGATAACTTATAAAAAATAACTTAATTAAAATAATTTTGCGCAATATATATTCTTTTATCCATTAAAGCGGACTTCTTTGGCATTTTCTCTACTGCTTCAAAATATTTAACAAATAAATATTTTTTTTTTAAATATTGAATGAAGTCAATATATGCAAAAATATTTATAATATCAGAACGGAGGAAATCTTATCTTCTGTATCATTTTACATGAAAATTTAATAAAAGGAAATATCAGTTCTGCTCAGTAATCTAAGATGTCAGCAGCTCAAACGAGTATATTGAAAATCTTTTATTTATTGATCTTTAAAAGTATGTAATATTATTCCTTTAGATGTATAAAATAATATATATCCTTGTAAAAGATTCTTTTTAGGTTTAATTAAAGCTCTCGTATAAGTATATGTAGTATTTTCCATAAAATTAATAATTAGAAATTCTGTTTCTATAAACAATTAAAAAAAGAAAATAAAAAGAAAAGATAAAAAAAAAATAAATAAAGATAAAAGATAAAAGAAAAAAAAAAAGATAAAATTTATTAAAGAAAATTTATCCTGCATAGCGAAAATTGAATAATAAAATTAAATATACAAAATATGTTATATATAAAAAAAAAAAATCTTACAATTTGGAATAGGTAAATAGTTTTATATTGTAATAAGGTTAATATTTAGAGTTCTATTTAATAACTGCTGTCGTGCTTCATTTTTTAATCCGCACTTTATTATAAGAGCTTTAGTCAGTTTATTCAACTGTGGAGCTAAATTGTATTTATCATTTCATCTGTGGCCATAGTTGACAACATACTAATTAATATTCCGTAGTACTGTTGGCCCCGTCTTCTTTTTTCACACCGGTATCTTTTTAGATTATTTTTCATCTTATTTAATCGTAATTGCATTTGGAGAATATTACTCTAAAAATGTATTGGTGTGAAAAAAAGGCGAGACTAACAACACTACGAAATATTAATTAGGATGTTGGCAAGTATGTTTGTAGCAATCTTATAAGGTTAAAGACATCATCTGAAGATTTCCATGAATTTGCAACAAAGAATTTTAGGCGCCTTGTTAAACTCTAAGAAATTTTAATTAAATTAGGAGAGTTGACCATTAAATTACATGGTCTCCTCCATTTCCCCTCCATTCTTCAGAAAAAAAAAAAAAAAAAAAAAAAAAAAACTGTAAAATAGAGAGTACTGATCAGTGTTGCCAAATATGGCAAAAGTTTTATTCAATAATCACCGATAATTTTGAGAAGTGATAGTTGATATATACAACAGACTATCAATCTTCAAAGTGATAACGCAAACGTTACAATTAAAAATTATCGGTGATTATTGAATAAAACATCCGCCAGATCTGGTAAAACTGGTGCTGATCATTTATAAGATATCATTTGTCTTCTCAAAAAAAAAAAAAAAAAAATCATTAATTTAACAGGCGTAACTTTATTTTTACGGTCAGTGACAGGAAAACCTTTTGCTGTCAATGATTGTAATCTAGAGTACAAAATTTTACAATATACCGTAATTTTAATTTTCCATGTCGATAATGTTTCTTTAATCACAAGTAATGTTTCTTCAATTACAGGATAATCCTTACCAAGTAACCATCCCAATAGTGTAACAATAGAAATCAATTAAATGATATTGATCCGAGAAGGCACAATCTAACATAACTATTGACGCGTAAACTGTTTGCCCTTGTGAGCCCATTCTCGAGAAATCTAGATTAAGTTTGAGTAAAAATGAATTAACGAGAAAGGGGTGGAAGAAGTCGTGACAAAACCTGTCAGAACCACGTTTTTTATCAAATTTTAGACTCTACTTTAACGAATTTTTAGAAAGTATATCTCGATAAAATGTATCTCAAACCTGAAATGGGCATCTTATTTATTCATCAAACAACATGTTTGTCTATGGATTTCAGATTTCTGCTTGTTTTGGATTTCATTCATTATTTCAGTAAGGCGTGGTTTTATTGATTCGTTACACCAATTGTTAGCGAATTTTCAGAATTTATAACTTGAAAACGGGGTTCCCACGGCCACGCCTTTTTTCAAGAACTCTTCCACCAGAATAATCCTAAGGTAAATTTATTCACAAATGCACAGTGTACATTTAAGGATAAATTTATTTTTACATAATACTGGTAGAAGAGTCCTTGAAAAAAATCGGGCCGTGGGAACCTTGGAAAACGAGCTGACGTGAGCAATTGTTTTATGGGTCAAAAAACATGTTTATATACGCTCTTTTGATTGATGCTTGTTTGGATTTCTTTTATTATTACATTAAGGGATGGTTTTCTGGTTAAATGCGTTCAAAAGAGCCATACTTAAAATGTTTCCAATTCATTATTCTTAGAAGGAAATAGCTTCTTACAAATTATTTTTCAACAAGAATCGAGAATAGATACCGTTTTCCTAAGTTGTTTTCAGTGTGAATTTTAACTCAGTTGAAAATAGTTTCATTATAAGTAGAGTTGATTTTGACAAAAAATGTTCCACTTCCTTCTTATTCTTATTAATAACAATTAAAAAATTGATGATGATAAATACGGCTATGAAGAATTTTTATATATCTACCGTAATTTCTGGTAGATACCCCGCAGGTTATATAATCCAGTTTTGCACCAGAAATTTCAATTGATAAATAAATTTATATTTGTACGAGCTCTTCTTTCGAAAAAGTGTAGATTTCTCTATTAAATAAAATTTCTGGTGGAGAAATGACACATCTTACCTGCGGGTTATCTACCAGAAATTACGGTATTAAAATTTCTTCGTATGAACGTAATTTTTTGTAAACACTTATCATAAGACAAATTTATTTGTATACTTTCACACTTGTGTATAAAAATGCTCCAGTGTTATGGTTTGAATACAACACAAATCAATAATATTTTGTTGAAAATTATTTTACGGCAATCTATGTAAAATTATGTAAAATTCATTATACAGGGTGATTATAATCAAAGTTACGATTTCAAAACGCTATAATTTTAAATATAACGGTCAAAATGACTTGATGTTTTACCGTAACAATCGTGATGCAATGGAATTTTGTATGGCGAATGAAAAAAGTATTTATAAAATGTGTCTGTAGATGGCGCTGTCAAGATAATCTCAAAAGAAATGCCTAAACAGATTCATTATACACAGGAATGCTGTGAGCAATAGAATAGAATAGCAGGAAACAATAGAATTTAAAAGTTTACGACAACTGTTTTAGCAAAAAGGCGAAAATATGTGTTTACAGCGGAAACAGTGATAGTGACAAGAGAAAATGAGGAGCTTCATGAAACAAACTCTCTAAAATATGAAGAGTGAGATCTGACTCTAAAAGAGTAGCATATCACTCTTTGAACATGCCAAAATGGAGCCAACCTCTAAAGAGTGAGAAGTCTCTTTTCGAAAGAGTGAGATTTCTCTCTCTTTATTAAGAGTGAGATTATTCCGAGTATTTCAAAGAATATGACTGTTTGTTTTTTCTAAAAAAATATGGATACGCCAGACGGTATCTTCCACCAATTTCCTTTTTATTTTTTTCTTTCTTACTTTTTTTTTTTCATATTTGCTTTGGATCTGCGGGGAATCGAACCGCAGCCGTCTTCGTGGCAGGCGAGTGTCTTACTACTGAACCACTGGGGACACACAGAAATCGCTTAATTTACAGTGGTAAATCATTCACATAAGAGATTAATCGCATTTATAAACTTTTACTTCATTTATTAAAAATATAAAATTACAGAATTCTAATGTACATTTTAAAATTAAAGTTAGGATTGCTTTAAATTACTAAAATTAGAATTATTTTTAAATTAATAAAATTAGAATTATTTCTTAAATCAAAATGTATACTTGAATAGAAATTCCCTAAGACAAATAGTTACTTTAAATGTAGCTTAGGGGAAAAGAAAAATTATTGAGTGTGCATGTTTAAAAAAAAAAAATAAATAAATAAATTTAAAAAAAAAGTTAAATATTTACGACAAATCTACACAGTTTCTTGAAAAACTCGTCTGTTCAGGAGTATTAAATCTCGCTGATGATTTTAATTTTTAGTAAAATATTATAGCCAGCTTTTTTAATGTTTCACATGTGTTAAGCATCAATGAATATTATAAAAATATAAATTCCTATTATGCTTTTAAGATGTTATGCATTAAGTATTTGCATTGATATTTTCTTTTATACCTTATATATTTCCAAATAAAACTCCTTGCTTTCATTACGAATTTCCATAACTTTCTTATGATTTTCGATTCTTTACTAATAACACTTCAATTTTATCAATCGTATAAAAAAAATATATTTACCAAAACAGCTTTTAACATAATTATTTTCTTTTTTTAAACTCAAGTAAATTCAATAATTTCTGTTAAACAAATCACATACATGAGATTGCCGAGAAATTGTCTTTCATATTTCGTTCGAAATATGGTAAGTAGATGGCGCCAGCAAATCTTCACTCTTCAGCAGGTTGATCTTGCAATTTATGATGACATCACTCTTTGTGACAGAGTGACTAGAAGTCTCTCTTTCGTGAAAAGTGAGAAATGTCACATTTTCAAGAGTGACAATAGTATTTTCTCACTTTAATTCGTGTCAAGAAAATGGTCACTTTTTTAAGGAGTGAGATTCCCACTCCAGAAATTTTAGAGAGAACATCTTACGATTGATTAACGGTACATTTTGATTTTTTTTTTTCCTTTGTCAAGCAAAATTCCATTGCCTGACAATTGTTCTGTTAAAATATGAAGTTATTCTCAACGGTAGTTTTAAAATTATAGCGTTTTGAAATCATAACTTTAATTATAATCACCTTGTACAACGCATTGTGAAAATACGGCATATTAAGTAGTCATTAATTTTACAAGTACATTGTGCTGTAATTTTCCTTGAAAAATTTTTACAGGGCAAATGACACTTTAGAATAAATTACATTGCATTTAATACCAGTATATAGTACTTTGAAATGTAAAATATATCATATTATGTAATATATAAAGAGAAAAAATTCCTGTTCTCATCTAAAAATACATACTATATTTTTGGAAAGTGTTGAATAACTATTCACTTGAATTAATAATAAATTATGAAGATGAACTGTTTGAAAATCAACGTGCTTAAGTACTTTTTCCATGAATCACATTGTGAGTTTTAAAGTTCAACAGTAACTTTTATTAATGACAATGTTGTTCAGAGGAACTACAAAATGTTAATTGATCATCTGTTGATTCAATAAGTACAGAAATAAATTAATTTCATTGTTTAGATATTTAAACACACTTACGAATCGTGAGTCTTGTTTTATTATTAAAATGAAAGGAATTCTCAATTAGTTTTAAATTAATACTAAAAATCATTTTAAAGTTTTATTTTCAATCTTAAGAACCCATGGAAACCGATGAAAACCTACCGTTGCAGACGGAGAAATTTTGTCTCACACAGAGAAAGTCTGCATCAGTCAACAGAATTACTCTCTCTGTAATATTCATAAATTATGTTCATAGACAGTCTGTATCATTTATCAGGATTTCATAATTTATAATCTGAAAATATTAACAATAACAAATATGTAACATCAACAACAACAACAGCAATAATAGTAATTAATAATAATGAATAATGTATTTATAAGTATTTTGTTTATTTTTATTATCCCATTCCATATAAAATACAGAATTTTCTGTTACCCAATATGTGACCTGTTCCTATACAGATATTTGTTTTAATTGATAATATTCTTCGTATATATGTGTTCACCCGCTAAAAAAAAAGAATCTGTAGATTTTACAGTAAAAACTGTTATTAATCATAAACTGCTTAACCCGTAGTTTTTGTACAGGAATCATATTGCGTGAAATAGAATTTTCCACGTTAAGGACAAGGTAATGACGTTAAGTGATACAGACTACCTCTACTTGAAGCATATTTCTCCCGTGCTAATAGAGTAATCTCTTTAAATGATACAAACTATTTCTCTATGAAACAGATTATCTGCATGTTATAGACAAGATAATCCTGTTAACTAATGTAGACCTCTCTTTGAAACAGAATTTTTCCATTTTATATGTAATTTTTCTATATGTTTTAAGGACCCGTTGTTTTAAGGTGCAAAAAACTGTTATATAGACATATTCCGAATCAAGATCAAATTGATTTTCAATGTTATAATAAGAAAGATTTTATGAAAAAATCAGGAAAGTTTTCTATATTATATTGTAAGGGCTTATTTTTCATAATTTGTCTCATAATTTGTCAAATTTTAACAGCATTTAGCTTAATATTATGAATCGTCTCATAATTTGTCAAATTTTAACAGCATTTAGCTTAATATTATGAATCGTCTCATAATTTGTCAAATTTTAACAGCATTTAGCTTAATATTATGAAATAATTTTTGAGCTTCTTCTACCAATGTACCGCAAGCTCAATTCTAGTAGAAAATGGCGATAAACAAAACTAGTTGTGCTTTTTCTTATATTATTGAAACACAGAAAATGAAATTTAAGAGCGTTTTTCACAGAGTTATATAACAAATTTAGAACACTTAAAACCAAGGCGCATTAAAAACAGGATTTATTTATAAATGAAAAAAATTGCTTCAAACAGTGAACGTCTGCATCAGTCATCATATTCATTCTGTCTACAACACTGATATATTTTTTTTCATAGAAAAATAGTGTTCTGAATTTAACAGGGTTGTACAATTTGTAATCTGAAGGTATTTTGTCATTTAGAGGAAGTCGGTATCAATTTATTAGGTTTCCTCTAAACATTTCTCTGTTAGTTATAACTTCTTAAATTAAGTATTAAAATTTAAATTCTTTGAAAACAAAAAAATATTTATATTCTATTATTTGAGAGAGACCAGTTTGTTGAAATTAAAGTTATCCTGAGTAAACCAACGTAGATTCCACTCTTGTAGACATATTTTGTTGAAATTTGGTATTAGCTTTATATAGATTACGAGGAAAAGAAGTCTGTATCAAATATGATAGTTGAAATTTCGACTGATACATAGCGCTTTTCACGCATTCCAGAAAAGATATTGTGGAAATTTTGATCGTTTAATGTAAAACATTAGTCAAAATCGCACCATGTGTTTAGAGGAGAAAGCTAATTCTTGCTGTTTAGGCTTTTTCATTAGATCTGTAGTAAATTTTAAAAAACATTGGAAAAATATGGACATTTTAAAGGCTTACAAAGAAATACCTGTGTCGAGACCGGGATCGATAAAAAATATTTAATTTGAATGGACTGGAGAGGTAGATATGTTGTGAAGAAGATAACGGAAAATGATTTCAGAAAGAAATTGTGAAAAAAGTCACATTGATGTAGTTGAAAGAGCTTCCATTGACACTGCCCGCGGCTATTTTGACCAAAAGAAAGTTGGAAAATAATAATAAAATGGATCTTGTATAGATAAATATTTACTTTACAGAACAAGGCTTTACAATGAATCACAGAAACTTTCGTACTATAGATAAAGAAGATCACGTGAAAGATATGACACATTGCACTAGTCGATGATTATTGAAAACAGGATGCTTTTTCTTTCACGGCAAAATGACTTCTCCTACAGTTTCATTTAAAATTCAGGGCTACCACAGGTGACTTTTTTTTTTATTCTTTTCGTATCTATATTTCCAAAAAATAAAATTTAATATGTAATTACGCAAGTAAATCTGCAATTTGCCTGAATAAATTTATTATAAATTTTATGTTATGTGGGCTACCACAGGCGATTTTTCAATTATGTCCGTACCACTATTTCTATAACATAAAAGTTGTAATAAATTTGTTCAGGTAAACTGCAGATTTACCTGCGTAAATATATATTAAATTTTATTTTTGCAAATAGTGGTGCAAAACGAATAATATAAAGTCGTCTGTGGTAGTCCTGAAAATCAGTTTCCGTCATCTTCGTAGCAACATATCTAATTTACCAAGCGTTTCAAATTTAACAAACATCTTTCTTAAACACTGTCTCCGCAGAGGCATTTGTGCACGCCTTTAAAGTGACAAAAAACTTGCAATGCACTTGAAGAATTATTATAATTCTAATAAAACAGGTTGATTATTAAGCATTGATCTAACTACTTTAAGGGGACTATATACTGTCTACTAAATCGATTTAGGGGACTATCTAAGGGGATATCTAAGGGGACTATCTAATTTATGGGGACTATCGTCGCCAAAAGCCAAAGCCAATGTTAATAAAAAAGCACCACGCAACTGGCAAATTATTACTTACAAAACTTTGAATAAACACCATGTAATGCATTAATTATATGGTGTTTATTCAATGTTTTGTAAGTAACAAATCTATGGGGAATTTCGTTCCATTATAACTCATTAACTATCGTATATTTTTAAATTCTGCTTTCACATACAGGAAACTCAAAACTGTTAAACATGTTATCACTTTCTAAAAATAGTTTTTTAAAATTTTGTTTTGAATCTATAAAAAGCGAAATTTCACATTGTAGAAATTCGTATTTTACAGCTTCAAAATAACATATTAAAAAAAATAATAATAATTTTCAGTAAGCGATAACCAGTCTAACAATTGTAAATTTTCTTAATGTAAAAACGGAATTTAAAAATATTAGTTAGTTAATGAGTTCTAATTGGACAAAATTCTCCATAGAATAACATTGACTTTAGCTTCCGGTGACGATAAATACAGACTCCCTTTAAAATCACGGTAAAGAGTGATTTTACGACATTGACTGTTGTTTTTTGAAAATGCTTCATATTTACATATTATCTTTTCTGCAGTCGGTAACAAAAGTTTCCGAACACAAGCAAAAATTCCTATGTAAAAAAAGTACACTTCATACGGTTTTGTTAAATAAATCTTTGTTGAATCTTGTTCTTAGACTGACCAAGAAAAGGATTCGACAAGGATATATTGAAGTGTACTTTTTTTTACATAGGAATTTTTGCTAGTGTTCGGACACTTTTGTTACCGACTGTACGTTGCGTTAAAAGCGCCATTTATCGGCGGAAATTTAAACTTTTTACTTTTATTGCATATTTCTTATTCCCATGGTCCATAATATATATATATATGTGTGTGTGTGTGTGTGTGTGTTATATGGGCCATGGTAAAAAGAAATATGCAATAAAAGTTTTAAGTTTAGTTTTGGTATATCAAGTTTTGGTGAAATACATCTCTTAGAACCATAGATATAGTAATATTGTAGATCTATCATCCCCATGTTATCGAGCAAACATATTTGATGCTGAAAAAAAGTTCTAAAAACAGCCATTAGAAAGTATTGAAAAAAAAAATGAATTTGAAACTGTATCTGGAGTTTTCCATTCACCTTTAGAAAATAAATTAATTATAAATTTTATTTACTAAATTATCCGTGTGTGTTCCTGTGTGTAATTTGTTCAGGAAAAGACAGCCATTAGAGTGACTTTTCCCGAAAAAAAGGCATAACTTTTTCCCCCTCCATGATCAATCTATGTGTTATTACTATATCTATGCTGAGAACGGGATCTATGTAGGTCTAAATAGGATAACTTTCATTTTAACCACCCGGTATGTATGTACTATATGTTGCATCAGTAGTAGAAATAAGGCATTATTTATATAGAATATATTTTCATTATCATATTAAATTGCAATACATAATATTTGAACAATTCCTTAAAACATCAAGACCAAGAAAATAATTTGATGTATACACGTAAATATAAGCTATAATTTTATTTACACAGCTTTAAAATATTAATTATATTTTATAAATTAACTAGTTCAAAACATTCCATAACAGTAATTTATAAATTAAACTTCGCGAAGTTTGAAATTCTAAAGTTAATTAGAGAAATTATGAAGTCTCAAATATTGTTTGCGTGAAAACTAACACATTAGGGTGACGTCAAGGTTAAAGTAATTAATCTATGATATTATGCCTTTTTAAAAGAAGAGACATGCAGGGTAAAATATTTTTATTTTAAATATTTAGAGTTTAAATATTAAGTATATTATCCAAACTTCAATGACAATAAATTTCTTTGAAATATATTTAGTTAATATTTTATTTTTATTTATTTTTTTGTTTTAAATATAATTCATATTGAATTAAATATACTTTGCAATTTTTAAAGAAATGTATGTATTTTGTTAACCGACGGTACTTGTATTAGAACTAGCAGGCAGATTTCTGTTTACAATATTTAAATAAAGGAAAAAATAAAAACTGAATCACTATTTTTTTTATAATAATAGTTAATAAAAAAAAAAAAAAAAAAAAAAAAAAAAAAAAAAATCCATGGAAATTGCGAAAAACGCCGTTGTGGGCGATTACTTACTTGGTAGTTGTTTCTTATGTGCATTAAGTCATAGAGAAGCGATTCTGTATATCTAAATTAGAGTACAATTTGTAAATAGGAAATTTGTAAAAACAAAATTAGATTGGTTTCAAATCTATATCGATTCTAGCTAAGACACGGTGTCTTGTATAGCTTTAATTAACGTTATAAGGAAACTTTCATGATAAGTGTTATACTAAGGGACAAAAAAAAAGTACTTAGATAATTTTTTTTTTTTTTTGTTTGTTTTTGAAAATCGTCCAATTTAAATCATTTAAAAATGGGGATGGAACGGATAGTGATTTTGCCGAATACTGCATATCCGTATTACTGCATATCAGCAGGCATTAGTGTTTCAGATATTCGATATCCGGCAAAATTACTATGTTTACATCCCTACATTTAAATTTTAAAATTGGTGATTTTTGAAAAGAAAATTAAAACTTTCCAAGTGCGTTTTTTTTTTTTTTTTTTTTTTTTTTGTCCTTTAGTGTATTTTAGTTTAACTAGTAGCTACTTTAATGAATACTATGTCCACTTCAATCGATCTGTACAAACGACTAACCATTATAATACTGGACTTCTCAACACAGGCATGAATATTTATAAAGCATTAAATCTTGACTAAGCTTATTCCGGTTTCATCCAAGAATCACCTTTGTATTTTGTGTTAATTTATTGTAATCAATATTCTGTATCATTATAATGCATTAGCATTGATGACTTCAGTGCTTTATAATCAGATACAAAAGGTTTATAATTTGTGTTATTCTCAGAGCAAGAATATGGGATTAGAAAGTTACTTAATAATTCATTAAGTAAAGATATAAAATTTTACATTTAAGGATGTTAAATGGAACTGAATCAAAGTTTGAATAAAGCAGGGATTTATCGTTAATCATATTTATGTAATTTTCAATATACATTTTACATATACAATTGTATTCCGTATTATTTTATTGCAATCGATATTCTGTATCATTATAATAGATTAGCATTGATGACTTCAGTGCTTTATACACAGATACAAAATATTTATAATTTGTGTAATTCTCAGAGCAAGATATGGGATTAGAAAGTTACTTGATGATTCATTACCTTTAATTAAAGATATAAAATTTTACATTTAAGGATGGTAAATGGAATTGAATCAAAATTTGAACAAAGCAGGGATTTATCGTTAATCTTATTTATGAAAATTTCAATATACATTATAGGAAATATTTAATTTTATGCCACATGTGCTGTTCTGGTTCTTACTAGTTCCTTGTAGGTATGAAAAGATTGTTTTCTCAAGACTCGTTTTGTTTTCTATAATTCCTAATAATAATAAAAAAAAAATATGTAAATATTAATTTAATGAAATACTAAAATAATTTCGAAATTAACTGTCTTCTGGACGAATTCAACTGTCACACATGTGTTTTTTTACCCCTTTAGGGTTCGTACGTACCCGTCTTTTTTTTTTTTTTTTCCTGAGTCTCACACTAGTATTCTGAAACAATAAAATTCATCTTAAATTTACTGATATATTTTTATATGTAAATTGTTATAGAAAATTTCTGGTATAACACTCAGAAAAGAAAGTAAGGCCCATACGAGCCCTCTTTACATTTATACATGGGGGGGGGGGATATAAAAAAAGGGAGAGAGAGAGATAAATGGATGTGTATATTAAATGAATCAGAATAATGTTACTTCTCAAGTTATCTTATTACAATTTTTTGTTAGAAATATCTTATTCATTAGACGATTAAAACAATGCATTAGAAATCATTTTTAACTTTTAAAATGTCAAAGTTGTATAACTTTTGTATAACTTAAAGTCTCTCGTTTAATCAAAAAATACGTGGAATAATCTCAAAGTAGATATGCTAGTTTAATATTGGATTATTGTACATGAAATTGTACTTTATAAAAAAGTTTATATCGCTCATGAAAGAATAAACTTTTAATAGTAATTTTTTCAGTTTAAAAACATATGTATAGGATGATTTTGTAGAAATTAATTGTAGAATTTATGAATTGTGAGTTTTATTTTTTACTAGAAATATAAATACAAGAAAGAGTGAGTTTTTTTTTAAATATATATATTCTTAAATTTCTGTTTAGGGAAGGTACTTCCCCTCAGGTCTAGAACTTAGGACAATCAATCGGCCTTATTTACAAACACCACCAACAACAACACCTGTTTAGAATAGTCAAATGAATTATTGCATTTAAATACACAAAGACCAATTAATGATTAAAATGCACATACATATTTATAAATAAAAATAAATATGTTATAAATATAGGTCAATGGTGTCAACTTGTACGGTTTCTTAACACCACTATTTCTTTGTAAAATAGTAAAATATTTCATCATATTTAATAGCAGAAAACTGCTAAAACAATTATTAAGAATGTCTATTAATAATATCCGGTAATACAAAAAGTACAAGTTGGCATTTTGCTAAAGATAATTATGTGATAGCTTTTCCATATTGTTTAAGATTTTTATAATGTAATCATTTAAAACATTGTACTGGTTCCTCACCTCCGTGGAAAACCCCAGCCTTATATTCTCTAATAAATGTGACTGGATAAATGAATGGACTAATTATTGATTTAATTTTAGTTCAGACATGGCTGCTAAAAAAGAATGATTGAGCCTATAATCGTTACACACACACACGCACACAATTAAATATACCTAATATGTAAAATGCACAAATTTAGCAACTAATAATGGGTTTCTTTAAAACATATGCTAAATGTGTAGCATAAAATTCCTTCTTATATGTTAAACTACACTGATGGAAAAAAAATCCCAACACCAGGAAGGAGCTGTGCTAGATAAACGAAATTTAGTAGGCGTGTTTATACATCTGAAAGATGACGTCGATTCAAATTTCGAGCTACGCGCATAAGTGTGGCGCTAGTAGCGACACTATGAACATGCAAATGAGGTTTGCTTTAAATAAGCGCTGTAAGGTTCGTGATCGTTATTTACAGTTGAGATTTGACGTAGTGGGTTAATGTTAGTTAAGGATGCCTCTAAGAAGACGAAGAAGCCATTATCAACAGCTCACTGAGTTTGAACGAGGTCGTGTAGTAGGGCTACGAGAAGGTGGGTTTTCTTTCCGCGATATTGCAGAAAGACTTGGCAGGAATGTATCCACTGTGCATGAGTGTTGGCAGCAGTGGTCAAGGGAAGGTACTGCCTCAAGAAGACCGGGTTCCGGGCGGCCACGTGGCACTACTGAGAGGGAAGACCACCGTGTTCGGCGTATGGCTGTGGCTAATCGTACAGCGTCTGCAGCTGAAATTCGAGCTGCAGTTGGCACCACAGTGACACAACAAACTGTTACAAATCGGTTACTTCAAGGACAGCTCCGAGCCAGACGCCCTGTAGCGTGCATTCCACTGACTCCAAACACTGCCGTTTGCGACGTGAGTGGTGTCAAGCTAGAGCTCATTGGAGGACGGAGTGGAGATCTGTTGTGTTTTCTGATGAAAGCCGGTTCTGCCTTGGTCGCAGTGAGAGCCGTGTGTTGGTTAGAAGGAGGTCAGGTGAATGCCTGCTAGCGACCTGTCTGCGGCCTAGATACACAGGGCCTACTCCTGGAGGTATGGTTTGGGGAGCAAATTCGTATGACAGCAGGAGCACTCTCGTGGTTATCCCACGCACCCTGACTGCAAATTTGTACGTCAGTCTAGTGATACAACCTGTTGTGCTGCCATTCATGAACAGCATTCAAGGGGGTGTTTTCCAACAGGATAACGCTCGCCCTCATACCACTGTTGTAATCCAACATGCTCTACAGAGTGTCGACATATTGCCTTGGCCTGCTAGATCACCAGATCTTTCTCCAATCGAGCACGTATGGGACATCATTGGACGACAACTCCAGCGTCATCCACAACCAGCATTAACCGTCCCTGCATTGACCGCCGAAGTGCAACAGGCATGGAACTCCATCCCACAAACTGATATCCGACACCTATACGACACAATGCATGCACGTTTGCATGCTTGCATTCAAAATTCTGGCGGTTACACCGGTTACTAATGTACCAACATTTCACATTTGAAATGGCTCTTCTCGCCAATGGCTCTACCTGTGATCTTGAAACTTTAATCAATTAAATATGTTACCTAGACAAATGTATTGCTGAAATTTCATTACTGTACAATAATTTTTTCTTGGTGTTGGGATTTTTTTTTTCCATCAGTGTATTTTATGCAATAAATCTTAATTCAGATTGCAAAATAAAACAACAAATTAATATAATAGTTAAAACTATTTTTCTAAAATGATGATTATCACTTTTAATATAAGACATATTCCGAAATACATTAGGGTGTTTCCATTTTACATATGTAAACTTAAAACAACACATGGAACCTAGAAATTATTGGGATATTAAGCAGCTTAATGCAATATGGGAATATTTATGATGTTTGAAAATTTGATAAAATCCATCTCGTTACCATTCATGCATTAATATTTCAAATTTCAATCTTAATGTGTTGAATCGATACATTAGTATTGATATTTTAGCTTTTAGATGCTATTTTAGGTTTTTTTAAACTCAAAAACGTTATAATTCTGAACTATTTTTAAGATCCACAATTAATTCTTTAGAGGCACAGTATATAAGAGACCAGAAAGTCGTTATAATGTAAGAGATATATTAATTATATTAAAAAAAATTAAATATGTTCATTCCTAAAGTTTCAGTAAAGTTTGAGATTAAACGTGATTTTCATTGTAAATGAATGCGTAAAGAAGTTTAATATGTTAAAAGAATAATTCCATTTTCATTAGTTTTAATTAATGAAAGAGAAGTGTAAAAAATCTTTCTTAGAGATAATAAATTTATCTAGCTAGATTTCAAAATAACCAAGAAAATATCAGTGATAAAACGTTTAATTAATAAATACGTCAACTAACAATCTAAAGACGAATTTTCTTTACAGAAAATAGAGAAAATTCGAAACAAAACTTTGATAATTTGTCTTATTATTACAAAAAAAGTTTAAAAAAAAAGTAGGAAAAGTAGAGTTTTAAATTTTTTTTAATGAAATTTAGAAGAATTTTAAGTTTAAGGATGCACATTAATGATTAATGTAAGATGATTTATGAGTTCATATGTTAAATTTGTTTTAGTATTCAGAACACTAGAATAAAACAAATTTAACATATGTGTAAAAATTGTAGTATCTTAAGTCACACTGACATATGGAACGTATGGAGGATGTATGGGGAATTATTCAATCTTTTGCTATTTATGATTTTAATTAAGTAAAGTGTGCAACTTGAAGATGGATGTTTTAGCTAAACTTAAATTACTTGTCAAAGATGGACTCTGTCCAGTTCTTTCTAAACAAATCTCCTCATAAATTTCGCAAATTATATGCATGAACACAAAATATTCGTGTTACAAAATTTTCCAAAAATTCCCTGTGCACGTGTTGAGGCGTGATGCCAATATTAATACAAAGCATTATTGTTGTCAGTTCATAATTATTAAAAAAAAAAAAAAAAAAAAAAAAAAAAAAGCTTAACAACGCAAAGATGAAAGAATATCACTGCTAAATTTTATCATATTTGTACATCGATTTTTCAGCACTGAATATGATAGAAAATAATTGGAACAGAAAATAATATCAAAGAAAATAATATTGATAAAAAATAATCGTTCCAGAGTTCCATTTTGAGACGAAAACTCTTTCGCAGCAATAACTAAAGTAAAAATAATCCTCATATTATATGCTATGAGAAATATTGCTCTGTTTCCTATGCTTTGAAAATCTTTAATTCCAAAAAAAAAAAAAAATGCAATTCCTTTAGGAGGAAAACTATTACTTTAAATCTCGTTTACGTGAAAGTTTACCATTTTCATTCTGACTAAAAAAATATTAATATTCCAATAATTTCCAATATTTTCGACATAGAATGTTAAAGCTAAATAGGTTTAAGGCCAGTAGAATTAATTCTATTGAAGAATTGGTCCGATGTCTTTACGATCGTTTATTTATGGTAGAACGTCTTTAACCCTTAAATGCATAGCGATGTAGATCTGCATCGTATGTTTAAAACCTCATATCTCTTTATCCAGCAAACTTTGCATAGTGCTCTTTTTTTTTTTTTTTTTTTTTTTTTTTAGATTTTTACCAAAACTGTTTTCTCATTTTCGAAGGTAACTAGAACCTTTGACAGTTTATTTCTTTATCTGTGACAATTTTCCTCGTTGGTGCGCTATCTGAGTACAAATTCTTTTCGGCGGGTGCTACGAATTGCGATTATTTATATTAAAAGTAATAAAAACATACAGAAAAATTATTTGTAACGAATAATGATTATGTTTTTGCATATACTGATGAATTTATTACTTTAAAGTAAGTATTACTTTTTTTTATCCTAATATATATATATATATATATATATATTTAACTGACTGAGTTTATTATTATTATCAACTAAATTTCAAAACTTCGATGATGGTTCGGCTTGAATTGGTATGAGTGAGATTAATTAATTTATAGGTATAACTATTTACAAGTTCCGCCTAGCTATATCATAAAGGTATAGAAAAGTTTGATTTTTGTAAAAATATTTGATTTTGGTTTTTAGATATTTTCTAGAAGTTTTCAAGTAGGAGGGATACGAAAATCATACAAGTTATGTAGCGGGTGTTTATAGGCTAGCTAGTTTCTTATTATAAGTTATTTTGTAGTATGAAGCATTAAAAAAAAAAAAAAAAAGAAAAAAAAAACATTGTTTGTTTTTAGGTTAGTCAAGTTGTAAATTATATAACTTTGTTCGTCTGTTTAACCCTTAAATGAATGAATTTTTATTTAAAATTAATAACATTTGAAATCAGCTGGGGAATGGGTGTAGTTAACTGGAAAAAATAGAAAAGCATATTTATTGAAATTTTATTTTTTCCGACTGAGTGAAAATAATGCCTGGACCGGGACTCGAACCCCGGATCTTTGACTTACAAGGTC
Organism: Salticus scenicus; assembly: GCA_963930645.1. Taxonomy (NCBI): domain Eukaryota; kingdom Metazoa; phylum Arthropoda; class Arachnida; order Araneae; family Salticidae; genus Salticus; species Salticus scenicus. The sequence goes on from OZ005653.1 coordinate 259,398,649, forward strand.
AAGGCTCTACCAATTGAGCTATCCAGGCCGACATCCCGGTCAGCCTTACTCACTCAGACAAACTGATTGACGAGCAGATTGTTTCTGCCTAAAAGGTTGTCTGAGTGAGTAATGCTGACCGGGATGTCGGCCTGGATAGCTCAATTGGTAGAGCCTTGACCTTGTAAGTCAAAGATCCGGGAACGAGTCCCGGTCCAAAATTATTTTCACTCATTCGGAAAAAATAAAATTTCAATAAATATGATTTTCTTCCACAGTTGATTGTGTGATTTTATTAAAAAATTGTATTTAGAAAAGCATAGGATTCACTTTAGGTTTAGTGAACTAATATAGAACCAATTTTGCATATTGATATGAGCAGTGTTCTGCATATAATGATAAATTTATGCAAGGAAATTGTAGCTTTTTCGTTATGTAAAAATACATCAATATGCAAAATCGGTTCTACATTAGTTCTCTAAACCTAAAGTGAATACTATGTTTTTCTTTTTTTTCTATTTTTCCCGTTAGCTACACCCATTTCCCAGCTGATTTCAAACGTTATTAATTTTAAATAAAAATTCATTTATTTAAGGGTTAAACAGACAAACAAAGTTAAATAACTTACAACTTGACTAACCTAAAAACAAACAATTTTTTTTTTTTTCTTTTTTTCTTTTTTTTTTTTTTTTTTTGATGCTTCATACTACAAAATAACTTCTAATAAGAAACTAGCTAGCCTATAAACAACCACTATATAACTTGTATGATTTTCGAATTCCTCCTACTTGAAAACTTCTAGAAAATATCTAAAAACCAAAATCAAAGATTTTTACGAAAATCAAACTTTTCTATACCCTTACGATATGGCTAGGAACTTGGAAATTGTTATACCTATAAATTAATTAATCTCACTCATACCAATTCAAGCAGAACCATCATCTAAATTTTGAAATTTAGCTGTTGATAATAACAAAATCAGTTAGTTTAAAAAATGTATATATTAGGACAAAAACATAAAATTTTTAGTACTTAGTTTAAATTATTATAATAGAAAAATAATGATAAATTATAAAAGAAATTTCTGAAAAGTTTTGTATAAATTCTTCAAAAAAAAAAAAAAAAAAAAAAAAAAAGCTATATCTGTTAATGAAAAAGCTGTACCCCCAACTCATTTTGTTTCATTTTTCATTGCACGTAAATATAATTTTTTTTCCATCTAAAAAAAAAGTAGTTAATTGAATGGGTAAAAAGCAATGATTTTTCAAACTGATAAAGTTATAGTTTTCAAAAACTAGGTTTTAAATTTTAGTGTAAAAAATTATCTTAAATATCTGTTTCTGAAAAAAAAAGTACTTTGCAGAATTTGCCAACGTTAAAAGGATCTTTGTGCTATAAGTTAAGACAAAAACTTACGGAATATCCCTATAAACATTGAAAAATATTTGATAGGAATGAAATAAATCTGTGCATCTCTAATTTTAATTTTGATATTAATACACAATTTATGTTTTGAATAATTTAGCTCAAAAATTAATACAAATATATGTCAAGAATTTTTTTCTTAAATATAATATGATAAAGAGAAAATATATATATATATAACTTCTTAAAAACATAAATGTGAAGTTTTAAAAATGTTAATATACATAATATTATTATGTTTCAATAAAAATGCATCCATAACATCAAAATTCCAAAAACTGTATGACACACAAAATGTTTTCTGGAAATTTTTGTGCTGGGTGTGTACTTGAGTCAATTATTTTAGCTCAAATCGCTTTAGGGTCTAGTGTATAAGGAGTTGGGAGTACAAATATTTTTTTCTAGCAAGTCATAAAAAAGTTATTCTTAAGAGCAAGTTTTCCTGAAATTAACCAGTCAAAAGAGAGCTCAAACAAAAGAACGATAAATAAGTGCGCCTTGATGTATTCAGAACACCATTTAAACCAATATTTTGGCCGATCTTTGAGTTAACATTTGCAATCCTATTGGATTTTAGACTCGAGAAATTGGAGGAAAAATTGTCTGAAATGTAAGACGCGCAAAAAGTAGTTGTTTGTAATAGCACCATAATGCATATTTTAGAAAAAGCTTTATGGTATCCACCATCTATTTATATAATAATTTTGCGAAAAATGTTCAAACTTAACAATGTAAATACTATTTGAGATTTCGTAATATTTCGTAACTTTATTCAATTTCATTGGAAATCATAATAATGTGCTTAATTAATATTAATACACTTTAATCAACATATTTATGCTTATTAAGATAGTAACTGACAATTCGAAATTCACTTTTATCAGCAAATAAAGAAAAGTTATGTAGAATTGAGAAATGAAATTATGTGGATAGTAGTGGTTTAAGCTAACTCTCTATGTGGTTCTAGACTTAATTCATGCGAATGTATTAGAAAACCCCCGAAAACTCCGAATGGCTAAGCTAAAGAGGCCTTGGTCAGAAACTGGCACTTCACGTTTACCATCATGGAAAGCTGATGTGAGTGACCATATTAAATTCTTGAAACATTTTAAGATTATATCTTTATGGTTTATTGAAGCGGGAGATCACTATTTTCACAAAGGATAAAAAATGTGATGACATGTCACCAGGTCACCTCTGAGGGTAAGTACAAGACCTTTGCCAATTGCCCACTCTGTAGTTTCAGTGCGACGTTATATCCACTCTATTCCACTCTTGAAAGAGAAAGGTATGGGACTTATTTACACTGAAAAAAAAATATACCGCCCTCATCTAGAATGAATAACTGGTCATTTTCTAAATCTTTTAACTAGAAATATAGATTTCCGAGCTATGCGCATAAGGGACGCCAATAAACGGAATAGACGAAATGAACGAGAATTTCTAGTCTACACATTTCTATATGGGGAAACAATATTCTGAATAGTCTGAATCTTTTGTATTGCGAGAAATTCTCACTTGATTTTCTAGACTTCGGTCATAGGGACCAAGATAATACTTGCTGAAACCCGCCTCTTGTATTCGCATTTATTTGTGGAGTTATTAAATAACTTTGTCTTCGAGAATTAGGCAAACGCCCTAGAATTCTAATAGGGGTTTCTAGAACTCCCATTCAAAGGGGACTAGAACTTATAAGGATAACATGGAATTATTTTTTCTAGAGCCATAATTTAGATTCTAGTTGTCAGTTAAAGAATTTTTTCTCAGTGTACGTAAGTGCATTAAGTAAAAAAAAAAAAAAAAAAAAATGTTTGCATTAGTTTGCTTGTCCTTTTAAAAACTTGTAAGTAGAAACTCTTGTTAAAAATTTTATTTTATCAATTAAATTAAATTTTAAATTAATTTTTAAATAAAATTTAGAATTTTATTTAAAAAGATTAAAAACTATAGGTTTCTTTAAATTGTAATAAAAATACAAATTTTACAGAATTGCTTACTCCGCATTTCTACTGGAAAAACTAATAAAAATATAATAATAATAATAAAACTCGCAATTTTTAGCTGATGAAAATAACGTTAAAAATTAAAATTTAAAAGTCATTTGTAGATGGCGTGTGAATCAATAAATAATTAAACTTTTAAAATATTTATTTTGTTGGGATGACAAATGTAAAAGTAATTAATCATAAATGCTGTTTGTTTTGCAGTAAATAAAAATAAGTTATGCATTTTATCGAACCAATTCTCTCGAGTAATTAAAACTGTATTTATGTTGAACATATTAATGTCGTCATAAACAAATAAAGTCTAAATATACTAGTCTAAAATATTTCTTTCCGAGTAAAATTAAAAATTTATTCTTTACATTTATAGTTAATAAATTAAGGTAAAAAGATTTATCTGCATTGAAAATTTATAGTTTTGAGATATTCTAATTACGTATGCTTTAGTTAAATTTTAATTTTTCTAAAGTTAAAGCAAAGATAAAGTAAAAGTAAGTTGTTTTGGGAAAATAAAATAAATAAATAAATATCATTGTGTTATTAGTAATGATATATTCAAATTAGTATTCGAAATCAGGAAAAAAAATCATTTGAAGTAAAATTTTATTTAATAAAAGCATAGAAACACATTTTAAGCTAATTTAAAAAATATATACTGATTAAAAAATAAAAATATAAAACTGCAAAAAACCCGAAATATAATCCAGAAAAATAATATAGAACACGATTGCTATATGAGCCAAACTACATAATATTGCTTTAACCCTTTAACGTTCATTGGTTTCGCAGCGAAACCAAACATTTGACATAATTTAACAATTTTTTTTTCAGCAGTTTTTTAACATTTCCCCCTTGTTTTAATCAAGTTTTAAACTTTTGTTCCTTTTCTGTTCGGTAGATAGCAGCACTATTTCAGAATTTAATAAATAATGCTTCAAAGCTAAATGCATAAGTCACTTGAAGTTTCTAAGTGCGCGCGAGTGCGAATTGCTGGTTTGATGATGCACTCGTCTAGTTTTTTTTTTATTTGATGAAGAGCTGGACTATTATTTTCACCTGAGACAACTTTTACTAGTTTTTGTAGTCAATAATGTTTACTTACAAAGTGTTTTATTTATTAAATTAAATATTATTTGAATTTAATAAGGTTAACTTTTAGATGTTTCAAAACAAAAATTTCTCGAAAAGGGAAAATGCTAATTTTTAATTTTTTGAATATTTATAATCAGCTATGTGTCTAAAAGCCATTTTAAAAATTAGTTTAGTAATTTTTAAGTGAACGTTAAGTGAACGTTAAAGGGTTAAATAGCAATGCTAGAAGTTATTTTATAAAAATGTAATATTTATAAAATCTTTATTAAATATAATTACATTTGGTTTAAGTTATATATATATATTTTTTTTGTTCACTTTAACAAAGAATATAATTTCCAAAAATTGAGTAAAAAGGTTATTTGAAGTCTTTAACTTTTTGGGGGAATATATCATAAACATATAGAATATAATAAACTCTATTAATCAAAATTTTCAAAAATAAAATTGAGGATCATAATTTTGAGTTATATTGCATTAAATGAAGCTTTCTTATGCTTTTCTTATTTAATATTAAACGAAATCGGAAAATTATGCGATTCTCATAGAATATTAACACTTTTCAACTGTACGTACTCTTTGCCTTCAATGCACTCTGCCATTGAAGACAAAGAGTGATCACGCAACGGGCATTGTGATCGCAAGCTGGCAGTCAGAAAGACAGACAGGTAGACTAATTAAATTTATAATCATTCTTAAAAATTAATAATTAGAAAATACAACAGAACTGGCATTTTAAGTTTAATAAGTACAAAATTTTGAATAAACACCACAAATACGATAAACTAGCAACAATCGTTTCGGGTCGAAAAACACTTCGTCAGGTGAACAAAGAAGGCTCGAATGTTGCAATCAAAGCAGCGACGAACCAATTGAGTGCCGCTTTATTTGCAGCACTCTTGCCTACTTTGTTCGCTTGACGAAGGGTCGAGTGTTTTTTCGAAACGAATTGATTGTTACGAGTTTATTGTCCTTTATGGTGTTTATTCAAAGTTTTGTACATATTACTCTTAAAAATTGGTGAAAGGTGTTAAAAACACTAAATAAAACAGAAATTGCAATCCTAGTCAATTTCAGGTTTTAGACCTTAGTGTATGCGAATATTTTTGTGTGGCCCTGTAAATTTTAATGCTAATCATACTGTATTTCATTGTGATTTGTGTAAAATAAAGTTATCAAAATGTTGTTTATAGAACTATCTCTTATAACAATGTTCTAGAAAACTTTTGAATGACCCTGTACACTTTTCTACCAAGGCAAATGAACCTTAATACGTTTATAGTAACATATGCTTAATTTTGTATTTTACTTTTCTAAACTAATTCTTAATGAAACAATTACACCTTAAACACATTCAAAATAATATTCATTTTCATTCCTTAATTTTTTACCATGTTTTTATGAACTTCTATTCTTGTTTGTTTGTTTGTCCAGTACAAATCTTGCAATCGAATTTTACCTAACTTCCCTACTAGCTAGACATTTGAAGCTTTCACAATAGCTCACACCCCGATGACAATACAATACTTTGAAGTCCGATTTTCCAATTTTCGAATAGTTTTCTTATAATTAATCAAAATATGAAAATAATAACCTCCTAATACCTTATAAATAGCCATTAAAATATTAGCTATAATTTAATTGTTGCCGAAAAAAAAATTACTAGTTCATTTTCTTTCGACATAAAAATAAATAAACGTAATTAAATAAATAATTTAATTAAACGTGAGCTTTAAAAAATTGTAAAAAGTTAAATTATGTATCTCACAAAAATTGACGTGACTATAGGTTTAAAGATTTCATACGCATTGATAAATTGCTAATGTAGTTAGTTCTATAGCTATGATTCAACAGACAATTTAAAAACATGGCTTATAAAAAGTTTTTTCATATTATAATTATGTCTTTTCATTTTTCTTTAGATATTAATCAAATGTAATATTTGTCGAGTAATCTATGTTTCAATTTGTATTTTAATATTTTATTATTATTAGCATTGTTTTATATCCCTAGCGTTGAAGAGCTAAGACAACTATATTTAGAACAAAAATTTGAATGAGAAAGTCTTTTAAAAAGTAAGAGGTTAATATTTCATTCTGTTTTTAGGGCTAAATAAAACAGTGCACTGTGGCCATTACAGAACTTTCTACTATATGCGTCGTCTAGTACAAAACTGTCCATTTTCAAAAGGCGAAATTTAGAGAAAAAGCTGATTTTTTTTGTCACACTTACAAAAAATGATATAGGAAACAACACTCTTTAGTTTTATAATCGTTATGGCAGGATATTTGAAAACTCGAAATAAGGCAACAGGGGTACGTGATGGTTGATGATTATTCAAGTTTTTATTTTGGATTTGGCCACCTTTCCAACTTGTTTACGTGTTGGCTGGTTTTGGTAAAAACCAGAATTTCATTTGAGCTAAATTTAATGGGAATATTGGATTTTCGGGTTACAAATACACAAAATGTTTTGTACAAATAAATTTTATTTATAAACAACTGATTTATGTTATCTGATTTAAAATAATAATAATAATAATAATAATAATAAAATAATAACTAATAAAAAAATAAGAAACCTAATTAAAAAAATAATTGATATCCATAAAAAAAAAATAATTCTATAAAATTACAACAATGCATCACAAACGGCCTCAAAGTCATTAATCACAAGCTATTTTTTAATACAGTGGAAAATTATTCAAAATGCAAACAAACTTGCATAAACACATCGCTATAACATGCTCTTTTATCATGGGTACGTTATTAAATTAATAACATTTGACAAATTAGTCATAATATGCTAACTAAGATGCCATTAGTTTAGCAATTAATACTGTATTATTACAAAGTGATTGTACATTATCTTTGAACTTTGTCTTTGCTCTTTTTCCACGTCGTAGGGAATTTTCCCTCTTCCTTGTTTGATTAGAAGATAAACTTTTCTTTACACTTTCTTTAAATCTTTCTACTGTCAAAAAAAAAAAAAAAAAAAAAAAATTATAAGGGACTTCGTGGGCATGAAGAAAGAGTATTCACAGGAGAGAGAAAACTCGATAACACTAACGTGATCAACAAGTGTTCTGCTTTAGTGTAGTAGAGCAGAATCGCAGTATCACAGATATGTAGATGACTGGTTTTGAAATTTACCAGCATAAGTGTTTGTCCGGTTTTGCAGCAAATCGTGATTTTCAAACGCAACTAACAGAGAGATGGATCAACGTTGGCATGGTTTCTTGTTTCAATATGGTGAAAACGTTTACTTAGAACTGAAAAAATAGAAGAAACGCATTTTCAAATTTAAGGAGTCAGCCCGCTTTGCAACTAGACTACGCATATAACTGTGTAATATCCCTATCTGTAAGTTAGCATGATCAAAAATTTAATCAATATAAATTCTCCAAATAAAGATTTTACCTATGAAAATTTGTTCAGTTTTAACCAGTAGATACTAAAATAGGGAAATCTGGAAATCCTCAGACAGTGCTTAACAGTAATTCCACCCATCATGCGACAGACTCTAAAATTGGATGTGTGTAATTTTTTACTATGACTATCTCACACATGAAGTGTCGTGAAATTATACTCCAGAGCAGAGTTGTGAACCATATAATAATTATCGTACAAATGGTAAGTCTCTGATTTAGATGAGGCACTTCATACTAGAAATTTTCTTTAGTAAATTTCACTTTATTTAACCGTGTAAAATTAATATAAAATATTTGTATAAAAAAATACTGGTGTGGAACTAAATTAAAAAATGAGAAAAGTTGGCAAATGTTATCGCACGTTTGGCAACGTTGCTTTAGAGAATCTTAAATATAGCACTCATGTAAACATGATAAATTTTTGGTAAGTAGGCACAGTAAATACAGCAGCGCATCCGATATGCACCAAACTGAAACAAATTATTTTTCTTATGGCCCTTTAGTGTATTAGTTTTTGTGAACTCATGCACTATAGAAGCTCAGATATAGCTTTCTCGTAAATGGGAAAATTTCTATCAAGATTTGTAGAATTCCGTCCGTTAGTTTCTGAGTTTCAGCATCCACAAAATTTTAGTAACACACTTTCCCACATACCCCAATACGAAAGTATTCAAGCATTTTCCAAATTAATCAAACAGTGTTTAAAACATTTCAAAACGTTTATATTTATCAAAAACTGTAGGTAATGTGTTCAATATTTTTTTTTTACTTGTCTTCCCACATTTGAAAGGCGAATAAAACAAGAAAAGAAAAATAAATAAATAAATAAAATAAAATAAAATAGTATCGAAACTATTTGTATTTACCATTTTGCAAGTGAATTACTATGTGATAATGCGTGCCAATGACACAACAATATGATTATTAACCTCATACTACCAAATTAAACCTCGTACATTTTAACCGGCTGTAGTGTTACCAGTGCTTATGCACTCACACAATACCATGCAATGGGACAACACTTACAGTCGGTAACAAAAGTATTCGAACATTAGCAAAAATTCCTATGTAAAAGAAGTACGGTTAATACTATTTTGTTAAATAAATCATTGTCGAATCATGTTCTTAGACTGACTAAGAACATGATTCGACAAGGATGTATTTAACAAAACAGATTTAAGTGTACTTTTTTTATATAGGAATTTTTGCTAGTGTTCGGATACTTTTGTTACCGACTGCACCTGGTGCAATTTTCAAACATAGCCATTATGAACTAGAACCGGAAAAGATAAACTCGCCACTCGCCACTTTTTTTTCTCCTCTCGTCACCTTTATAAGGATGAAATTCCTTAAACTATACATTATTGCGTCTTTTGGAAATGAAAATGCCAATTAAGTAAAATATTAGCGAAGGGATAAGGGATCTAAATTTGTTTATTAAAAAAAAAAAAAAAAAAAAAAAAAAAAAAGGAGAGACGAAAGGAGAAAAAAATATTGCAAAAAATTCATCAATTATTTCAGAAAATCTGCTAACAGAAAAAAAAAACGTGCAAATTCTGCCTATTAGCGACAAATCGGTATTCAGCAAAAAATTTAAAAAAACGGATCAAGTCAGGCAAAATGTTTAATCGGTTATTGGTGAGTAATTTAAAGTTTAAATTTTAGGTTTATTGCAATTTATAATCATACTTGTGTATTTTTGAATAAACAACCTTCTATTTTGCAGCTCTTTTTATTTTATTGACTTTGCAAAAATGGGAGTTTTTTTTCCTGTGTGGATATGTAACCCTGTGTACAGAAAATAATGAAAGTTATTGGGAACAAAATATCGAAATAATGTTCAACATTAATAAATAATATCACACATTTTAAAAACTTAATTTTGAATATTTAAATAAGCAGCAGTTATTTTCATAGACAAAATTTTTTCCTCATATGAAAATATTGCAGTTGGAATTTCTATATTATTTATTTTTAATCCATTCAGTACTTGAAAAAAAAAATACATATATATATATAATAATATGTTAATAGTTAAAACATACATACAATCTTTTTTTTTTCAATTTCACATCTCAAAGGTTAACACATAAAATATTCCATCATCACCGAATATATATTCTAAAGGCTTTTTCTTTTTAACCTTAAGGCTGTAAAATTCTAAAATGAGATATTTATGTAGAAAAGTGTTCAGTTTGAGGCAGGATTATTTGATAGACATCACTGCATACAAAATATTACACCTTTAAATCCTTATACTTTGAACAAACAAATAAACTTTTTTGCGATCTTGTGGAGGGATGTAAGAAAAAAAAATATAAATAAATAAAATATAGACTTAAAAAAAAATAAGCTTTATATGCGTCTTATTCATTGCGGAATTCACATGAATTTCCGATTTATTTCATTAAATACATTAAATGGTATTGAAATTTATAAAATTGATTAAAACTTTCAGGCGACATGAATATTATGAATGTTTGAAATATACAAATGCATTTGTTTTCGACAAATAAATAAATAAATAAATAAATAAATAAAAGAAATATTTAGCAAAAAAGTTCCACATACTCTAATAAGATCGCGTAAAAAATTAATTCCAGTATTGTCTCCTAAAAACTTTAAGAGATATTATAAAACAAAGTTGTTGGTGGATTAGTATCAAATTACAATATAAATATCTCTATTTATTTACTACTCTATCACTGTTTTAACTCATAACTGTTGTATAACCCCTGAAATGCATTTCGTATACTTTTGTTGAGACATTGAAAAATTGTTTCAGTTAATTTAACCGTCTTGTCTAATACTTTTATATTAGGTGTACAAATTAATTTGGTCCGTTTTCGAAAGATGGCGCTAGCTGCCACAAATGCTAGGCTATGACAGCTGTTTTCGGTGGTTTTAGAGAGGTTATATATTTGTTAAGAATCTTCAGTGTACAACTCTTTCGCTTGCTTGAAATAGCCTGATCAGCATTGCATTAAACATGTCAGATTTTGAAGTCAATAAGCAGCATTTGCGGGAAGTGTTGATTTTTTTCTTTCATTGGAAGAAAAGTGCCGCCGAAGCGCATCGAACGCTCGTACAAGTATACGGCGATAGTGCTCCGACTGACAAAACATGCAGGAAAGGGTTTCGACGATTTAAAGATGGAGATTTTAGCGTTGATGACAGGCGTCGCTCTGGACAATCGAAAAAATTTGAAGATAACGAATTAGAGGAGTTACTGAATGAAGATCCGACTCAAACACAAGAACAGCTTGCAGAACAACTGGAAGTGACTCAGCAAGCAATATCGGTGAGACTAAAAACGATGGGAATGATCCAAAAAGAAGGAACATGGATTCCTTATGAACTGAAACCCAGAGACGCAAGGCCTCATGTCGCTAACCCGGTGAAACAATACTTGGAGACGCTAAAGTGGGACGTCCTACCGCACCCGCCGTATTCTCCGGACATCGCCCCTTCCGACTACTGGTTGTTCCGACGAATGCAGAATGATCTGACCGGTCAGCGGTTCACTTCTTACGAAGAAATACAAAAATGGCTGGAAACATGGATCAGCGAAAGAGATGAGTTGTTTTACCGAGATGGAATCAGACGATTGCCGGAGAGATGGGAAAAAATAGCAGAAAATAATGAACAATACTTTGAATAATGTATTTTTTGTTTTGGTTTAATAATAAATACTTTTTTTATTGCTAAAAAACGGACCGAATTAATTTGTACACCTAATATAATATTATTATATAATATATTTTAATTATATAAATTATATTTAAAATATATGTTTTAAAAAATAGATATTTTAAAAAAATATATATTTTAAAAATATAAATTTTAAAAATATATATTTTATATATATTTTTATATAATATATTTTAATTATAATAATGTCTCCAAGATATTCTTGGAGACATTATTTGATAAAATTAAGAAATGTTGCACAGTACTTCCTTATTATTTAGGTACTTTCAGTTATAGAAGTCATTTATATGTGGCCGTAAATATCTTGATTGTGTGAGCTTGAGTTTGAGTTGTCCCTCAATGGCTGTTTATACCATGTTTTTATGAACTCGCTTTCTTGTTTGTCCAGTACAAATCTTGCAAATGATTTTTAACTAACTTCCTGACAAGCTAGACATTTTAAACCTTTAAAATAGCTCAGAACACGATGACAATGTATTTTTTAAATAGTTTTATTCAATTAATAAATGTTTGAAAATTTCTTATAATTGCTCTCTTTATTACGCATTTGATCATTTTCTTTCAAATCGATGGGATATTTTATAAATAATAAAAATAATAATAATAATAATAATAATAATAATAATAATAAAGTATTTATTAATACATAGAATTGTCAAGTTTATATGATTAAACAGAAAATTTAAAAACGTGGTATATTAAAAGTTGTTTTTATATTGCAATGATTTGCTTATTAAGTCTCTTTAGACTGGTATATAGTACCACTACAAACATTCATAACATAACCGAAAGATCAGGCATCCATTCGAATCCAGCATTTGGGACATGGTGGCCATAAAGCTAACTATTTCGCTATCTGAAATTTAGTGCAATTTCACAAAGAAAAATTTTTGAATTATTTTATATATTTCTCTGTCATTCCTTACCTAAAAATCGCAATTTTTAATATAAAACTAAGATCTAATTTCAAAACTTAAAGGCAAGCTTAATCTCTTGTCAAACATACTGTACGTGAGAGCATAACTCTTAATAAAATTTTTGTGGAAATATTACACATTAATACCATGTTTCGTTTAATTGTTTAAAAGTTTGGATCAACATTACCATTTTTATTATGCGCACAAAATAATAATTTCATTAAGAAAAAATTACACGTAATGTTGATAAATTTGCTTTTAAGTGTAAATTTACAAAGAGCCACATCTATCTGCCTTTTTCTTCTAGTATATTTTTGTGTTTTACCACATGAGACAGTACGCATTCCCAGTAGAAAACCATATTCTTAAATTTCCAAATAAAAAACAAAATTTGAAGTAGTTACGTATGTCAAAACTTCAGTGGTGCGGAGCCTCATCGTGCATGTACCAGATTTGTCCATCCACGCCGGATAGTGTAGCAGTTCGCAAACTTGCCGGATATTCTACAACAAATTGAAGTAAATAGTGTTATTGGTACGACCAGGCAGCATGTACAAGCCCACTAGGTCATCTCCGAGAATATTGCACCACATGTTGATACTGATTCGGTGTTGCGCATCATGTAGGACAATGGCGTGCGCATTCTTTAATGACCAAATAATAGCATTGTGTACGTTCAATATGCAACCTTGGGTAAATACAGCCTCATATGTGAAAAGAACGTTGAATATAAATTATTTCTATTTAATATTTATAAATTGAACTATATTAGGTTTATTCAATAAAATATATATTCAGGCAACATTTCTTATGGTTTTTGATATATGCTTTACAGATTTGAAATTTCTAAATTGCGTTATCTCAATCTGTATTTTTTCATAAATTCATGATCTTCAAAATGGTTATATTTCTACAGATATTTAATAAAAGACTTAATATTTTTTAGATGTTCAATAGAATCTACCTAAAAGAATTAAGTATGGATTTTGCAATATCTTTAAAAGAAAAAATATTAAAAACAAAAATCTAACAAAATAATTTTTTTCCCCAAATTTTTACATAAGCATGCACTTTTTAATTTTTTTTTCTTGAAAACTAATCAATAAATTTCAAAACATATCCCTAATTCTTTTAATTAGGTTCTATTAGATATCCAAAAAAATGTACTTTACAGATTATTCGTCATTTTGAAAATCATGAATTCATGAAATATGTAGATTGAGAAAACGCAATTTGAGGATTTCATATCTTTAACCACTTCACCGAGATTTCATATCTTTAACCATCTCGAGAGAACTCGGGGTAAATGTAGCGTTCCACACACTACAGTGCTCTTTGAAGTGGTTAAAAAATCTATCAAAAACCATAAGGATTGTTGCCTGAATATATATTTAATCGAACAAAACTAGTATAGTTCAATTTATAAATTTATAAAGCTTTTATATGTAACCGATTTCGATGCTGCCGTTAATGGTGCCAAGTTCTCTTAAATGTCACTTCTGGACCCATGTTCTTTTGCAGAGTTTTTTCGTCTTGATAAGTACTAATATCCCTGTAAATTTGTTTAAAGATTAAGGATGTATATAGTATATATTTAACTTGAAACTGATATGTTTAATCGATAATAATAATTTTATAAAAGTATGATGTAATATAAGTAAAGAGTGTAGCCTGTTTATTTTATACTACATGTTATTAAACATAAAAAACAAAGATATCAGCGAAATCAAACTCGAAAACATGATGTTATAATCCTTATCGGTAAAATTATAATGTTTAATGTCCTGTCATAAACACTTTTGCCAAAGGAATTAAACTAAAAATTTTATGATGTTTAAAGCTAACTTTATAGCTAAAATTTATATCACGTCATTAAAGGATATAGATTGTAATGATAGATATAAACAAGCAATAAACGAAGGCTTTATTTGTGCCAAAGTTATAACACTCAAAAATCATGAAAAGTTTTATCGATTCCATATGTATTTATTTATTTATTTTTGAATCAGGTTTGCAATTATAAATTAATATAGGAACTAAAACATAGTTTGAATGAACATTTAAAATATAACATCATACGTAATTAAAAAAAAATATGCTTGAATTACACTGCTAAACTTTATTGGATTATATATTATCTGCAGTAATTTTGTTATGTTTTGTGTACGGCGAAATATATTTATTTGTGTATAACACATATACAGATATACAACCTTTCCAGAAATGACCAGACCTTCAATTTTGGACGTTTTGTGAAATATTTAGTAACAACCTTGACGTAGTATATACTGAAACTTCAGGCATGTAAAGAACATGTTATGTCTCATGTCTTAGGGCGAAAATTTGCCATAAATACAAAAAGGGAACTAGTAACTAATTAACGAAAAATAGAATATTTTGCATATCACCCAGTACAAAGCAGTGCTGCCAGATTGGGGACTTTTTTATTCAACTCGCACCAATAATTTTGAGAAGTGATATTTTAAATACACAATAAACGATTAAATCTCCGAAGTGATTAGGTAACTGTTGCAATCAAAATTTAATGGTGGATATTGAATAAAAAAAGTCCCCAATTTGGCAACACTGGTAAAAAGTAACGCTTGAAATAATTTATAGCTGTACTAAGTGGTTATGAGGCTTATTTTAATTGTCTCAAATCATTCTCATTTAAAATGCAGTATATTTACGGAGATATAAAAGGTATCTTTAAAAAATATATGTGAATAATTTTACGTTATTTTATTTTTATTTTTTATTTATTATATGATGAGTTTCCAATGTAATGTCATTTTTAGGAAACTTGACAGACAGAACATGTTGTAATCAGAATATAAAATCATTAAAGATCTGATTAAATAAGAGTATTTTTACTAAATCCTTTTGACTGCACATGCGCAAGCATTAACAAAATTGATTAGAGAAATGTATTGAGCTAGCTTTTGAAAATCCCAGTCAGATATCGGTAAAAATCAAAAACTTGTCGTCGGAATAGTGAACTATTATTCAATTCCTCTCAAATATATATATAAAGAAAAAATTAATTATTAGTTAATTAAATTAAATTAAAAATTAAAAATTAAAAATTAAAAAAGCTAAAAGGCCTTTTTTGTTTTAATGCAGTCAGTGGTAGTGTAATATACGTTAATTGCAAATAAATATGTATAAAACCCCTATCGCTATATTTTTTCTTTTTTTTTTAAAGAAATTATTTAGTGTCATATTATTTTTTACTGAATGGATTTCATATATAAGCATATATATAAGGGCGGTGTAAAAGTTTAAACTTTATAAATCTTAAACTTCAATTCCCTTCAATTTTTAATTGATGTTATGTATATATATATATATATATATATATATATATATATAATATTTTATTTTGTTATATATAATATATCTAAAAGAAACCTTTAAAGAAATAAATCCAAAATCAAGCATTTTCGAACATTTCATAAATTGTGTACTCAATAAAATGCATATAAAACAATTTTTAACAACTATATATATATTCTATTAATAATATTGTTTATTGCTGCATGGCTCTAAATGTTTGATTTTAATAAGGTTTCCATAACTTTTCAGTTTTAATTTTCTCTCTTTTTTTTTTTTTTTTTTTGGTGGTGTTATTGGGGGTAGCTTGTTGTAAATATTTAGCAATTTGCATGCAACAAGACAGAAATAACACCAAATTTACATGCAACATTCATTCTGCTCCCTTGAAAACGTAATGAATTTGCATGTTTCCATTTATGTATGTTTGACAGTCGCAATCTCTTTTTGAATTTTTCTGTTTTATCTTTTTCAATGTTTCTTGTTCTCATCTATTCAATGTTTGAAAAGGTTTTCAATATATATATATATATATATTTCTAATTTTTAGTACGCACCACCTCAAATGTTTAAGAGCTATATTATGTTTAAATTTATGAAAACATTTTTCCTTAAACTGAACTTTTTTTCTAGTCCAACAGCTTGTTTTAAAAAATTTGAAGTTCAAAGCGAAAAACAAAGAGCCTTTAGAATATGTATATCCGGTGACGATGGAATATTTCGTGTGATATAGACTGAGATGTGGAATGTCAATATAAAATCATCAAAAGCAGGTGAGCTGTCTGTTTAAATAGTTCCATATTCCAACATTTTCTTTCTTCTACAAACAAATAATAATACATAATACTTATATGGGACTAATACTTTATAATAATAAATATTACTTTATATTAATAATACTTTATGTAGAAAGTCCTATTGTAATATCTTTACCCTGGAAAAGTTTTGATTATAAACATAGCTATTAGTTATTTCAATAGTTAGAAATTAATATTTCAAAATAATTGACATCTATTTGTGCTAATAAACATTACGTCTACATATTTTTTTAAATATTTTTTATTTGACTTTGAAAAACAGTGTCAGAGACTAATTTCTTTTTAGTGTAGTTGTAATCGTTAAATAATACGGAAGAACTTATGTTTTTGCTCATATTACATTTTAACATAATAAAATCCTATATGAAATAACACAAGAATATATTTTTATTTAAAATTAATCTTTAATATACAGTCGATAATAAAAGTGTCCGAACACTAGCAAAAATTCCTATATTAAAAAAAAAAGTGCGCTTAATACAGTTTTGCTAAATTAATCCTTGTCGAATCCTGTTCTTAGACTGACTAAGAACAGGATTCGACAAGGATTTATTTAACAAAACCGTATGAAGTTTACTTTTTTTACATAGGGATTTTTGATAGTGTTCGGATACTTTTGTTACCGACTGTATTTCTAAACTTATTTTCTAATCTCTAACAAAAGTAATTATTTAAAAGAAATAGGTTTCTTTATTAAATCACTATACAACGAAAAACAGGTAAGATTTTCTACCCTAAATTGTGTTTTTTAATTCTACCCTATTTTAAGAGATACTTTTACTTAAATTATCATTGAAAAAAAAATGTAATGTGTATCAACTACACGACTCGTTACGTTACATATTATAAAATTGTTTAGATAGTGGGGTCAGAAGATATAAAATTGGCCTATCCTATCAGACGCAGACCAATTTTCCTGTAGCAGGAGAGTAATGCATACAGTAATAACTACGAAACTTCGAATAAACAGCATTAAAAAAAAAAAAAAAAAACCTCGCAACAATCGTGTCGAAAGAACACACGACCCTTCGTCAGGCGAACAAAGTAGGCACGAGTGCTGCAGTCAAAGCGTCAGCAAAAATATATAAAGACGAATGTAAATATAAATACTGTGTGAGCAGAATTATCAAATAAAAGAAGAAAATAAATAAATAAATAAGATTAAAACAAATCTTAAAATCTCAGAAATTAAACGAAAATTAAACTTGTGTGAGTAATTTCGAAGTATCATGAAAGAACAACGTGTAAGAAGTATCATTAACAAGATTATTCGATTTTTTAAATATGTAAAAAGCTTCATTGGTATCCAAATGGGTAGAGAACATAGGAGATGAAATAATGTTAGTTTTAGAAAAATCAAAACGGTTTTAATCCTATTTATCGATTTATTTCCTTCTTTTATTTCAAATTTCTGCTCATACCAGTATTTATGTTTATATACGTCTTTATATATTTTTGCTCTTCTTTTTAACCGGTATTGTGCGTTGTCGCTTTGACTGTAACACTTGCGCCTACGTTGTTCTCCTGACGAAGGGTCGTGTGTTCTTTACAGTTGTTGCGAGTTTATTGCATTTTATGGTGTTTATTTAATGTTTTGTAGTTATTACTTTAAAACGCCAGTTCTGTGGTGCTTTCTTATTATTAATGCATACACTGTTAAAAATTTACCGTTAGTTTGAACAAAAACTTCGTACTGAAGCTGCTGTAACCAGCCGATTGTTTAACCTTTTACCATGATTTGGTAATTTTTTTGTTGAACCAAATAGTGGTATTATGTATAAAAAAAAAAAAAAAAAAAAAAAAAAACGGGATTGAACTGAAGACTTTCGTCTCTCAAGTCTAACACTCTGGTACTGTGCTACGCTTTCTTCTGCGGTAATTCTGTTTCTTTGATTTAGGTAAAAGGAGCTAAATTTTCTTGGGTATTATCTTGACCAATTGGTGCGTTGTTGCACAAAATTTGCATTTTACCCTATGTTTTCGATCCCACTCTTTAATTTAAGCTTGGTTTGATTTCAAAAAGAATTTTACTGATTCATACTTCCTGGACTGTATATAATTGATTTTGTTCTCTTCTTAACAAGGTATACTTCAATAATCTTTCTTATACGTGTAATGGCATCTAATTAATGATCAACTGAATAAAGAACTGTTTTTTTTTCTTTTCTTGTAATGAATGTTGGTTTTGAATGACATAATCACACGGGATATCACTTCCCAGATTTTATTTTCCTTCTCTTGTCTACAGCCGGTGATTTTCAGCACCCTAGTGGCGCCATCTCCTAAATAAAAGGAAATTACAATTCAATGTACACCGAAACACTTCTCCAAGTTTTGGTGCAACTGAAATTCAATCGCAAGAAGTGGAAAACTAAAAAAGTGAGGTTTAACCATATTATGATATTGCTTATAATTTTACTCCATATAGTGGTTCAAGTTTGAAATGCAATTTTTAACAGTGTACGTCGTAAAGTTGTCGTAAAGTTGTTTAAAAGCAAGTTGATACATTGGGTTTAAAGAAAATCTTCACGGTCGAAAGTTATTTTTAATCTCAACATTGCACTAAACTGTCATGAACATAATGTTTTTAGTAAATAGATGTTAGCTACGGCATCTGCTAATTTTTTTCCTATTACGACCTATTTTTTAAATATTTTATTTTTATTTTTATTTTTTCCATTTTTATCTTTCATGTTATTAATTTCTTTCTAAAAAAAAAAAAAAAGAATCAAATTAGAAACACTTTATTCTCAAATGCTGAAAAATATGACTAAACTATAAAGTTAACTTGAACTACTTTCCAATATCTCGATGCAAATTAAAAAAAAAATTCTCACAGAAATCATACTTGTAAATCGCATTACAAAGTTTATGTGCATAGTGTAATATATAGAGAGGAGAGGAGGGTATTATGGAATATCATTTACATTTCTTAAAATTACTTTACTTGTTAAAAAAAAAAAAAAAAAAAAAAAATCTCCAAAGTAATGATGAGTACATAGTGTAATTACTTGTAATGAATTGTCACTGAAAAAAAAAAAAAATACAAAAATATGTTCTGCTGTTATGAAAAGTTTACTTGAAAAAAAAGTTACAAATGGTGGCTAATATGAAATAGTCAGGTAAAATGGAATATGTTGTTTAAACCACAGAAAAATTAATTAGACTTCATAAAATATAATTATTTTTAACTGTAAAATCCATATTTTTAAGATTATGTGAAAGTCATTTCTGCTTCGAGTCTATTTACAAAAGTCACAGATAGTCTTCGTTCTCTGCTCCGGTACAGTCAAGATGAGCCCACAGTGAAGAGCTGAAACACATAATCCAAATTTCCCCTCGTTCATCGTCGGAGAATTTTCCGTTGCGAAAGATTCTTTAGCGTTTTTATTTTCTGGTTCTTTAGTTGAATATATGAAGTCAATTTACCTAGTATTTCATAATACCCGACACGCCATCTTGGAATATGAACTTTTAAATTAATGAACAATACACTTTCAGGTAAAAAACTACCAAAGTATAACAAACTACAAATCTTCGAGTATACATTATTCTTAACATGAATGTTCAAATCACATGTCTACTAGTCAGTTTAAATACTTGAAAACTTACCAGCAAAGACTCTTGAAAGTCCCAAAACACACTTTGTTCTGTAGGCAATGATACGACAACAACAACATACTATATTGCATCATGGGAATCCTTCTTAATTCATGGTATTTTCATGAGATAGCACCGCCAATCAGAGTCGAAACCTCGGTATTCCATATTTCCCGACTATTCCATAATACACTCCTCTCCTCTCTATATATAAATTAACATTTTAATTTTTGACTAATTCATCAACAATGTTTAGAATATCTCGCGGATTTCTTCATTTATTCATTCTTTTCTTTTCTTTCTTTCTTTTTTTTTTTTTTTCCCTTTTTTTTTTTTAATATTCTAATTTTATGCATCACATAAAGAAGGGTGGGTGCATTGTAATCATTTTATTTTATTTTATTTTTTATTTACTTTTTTTCTTTCTTGGAAGCTTTATAATAATTTAATATTTGTTGTGTTTTAAATTAGATTCCCCTGAAAATTTATCTCGATTTTAAAAAACTCTGTGCTTTATAAATCCTCTTTATAATCTATTATACATGTCTAAATCAAATATTCAAAGAATATATTTTTTTTCTTCTAAACACCTCCTTTAGAATATAAATAAATTTTATACGAGAGTGAAAAATTTAAGGAAATGAAACATGAAACAATAAATTGTGCTTTTAATCCCACATATTGTACTTTTATCGGAGAAAGACACGGAAATTCCCAATAGTGTGATTTGTGCCTATGCTATTCCTTATGGTGACATTTAAATCTTTTAACTTTTGGAAATTCTCGAAGCAGCAAAATAAACATTGTAAATTATTATTTTCTTTTCATTTTCTATACTATCCCTTTTGTTAAAAATCAATTTTCCAAAATATCGTTTGAAAGCTGAAATGTTTATTTTAGTAATTACTATTATAATGTATAGTTTAAAGCTGAATTAGTTTAGAAAATCGCGTGTTGGTTTTCTTCTAATTTTCTAGTTTTAAAACCTAGCATTAGAATAAAAGAGAACGGAAACACTTGTAGCTAGTTTTTTACATGTTAAGGTGTTTACGTACATTGATTTTACTTTTTTTTTTCCATACAAGCACATTTTTTAACAGCTAGATATGAAGCTAATTGTATATTTAAAGAGTAAACAAAACGTATACTTCAAAATTTTTACATGTTAAAATATTTATCGAGTTTGTTGTGATGATTAACAAAATCTGCCAAACTTTAATGTAAACAAAATTTATTTACGTTTTATAATTTTTTCTGTATAAAGATGAAAAAAAAAAAAAAAAAGGAAAGGAAAAAAAAAAAGGAAAAAATCCGGTTTTTATTTGGAATAAATTATATTTTTCTGTAGCTCTAAAACAAATCAAGCTTATATAATATATAGCTTATATTGTATAATTGTCAGGCAGATTTACTATTATGTCTGATGATCATACTTTATTTTCTTTAAAAATTTGTTATATTCTTTAAATGGAAATATTATTCTTATTATTCATCGTTTATATTCTTTTTGAAATCATCTAGACAATCCCTATAATATAGTTTTCATGTGACAACTATATTATAGAAACTGCCCATTTGAAAAAAATTATAACAGTATTGGTGGACCATGAAAACTTGTACTTCATGAAGTGTTACAGCTTAAATTTAGAATCACAGTACATTTACATAGATGCCAACAATCTAATTTATTCCGGAGTATTTTTAGCTCCGAATTTATTTCGCGCCACTTTAATTATAGAAAAAATTTTCTCCAATACATAACTTCGATAAAATCAGAATAAACCACTCTTAAAAAATAAATGATATGAAATAAAAGCGGGGCTTAAAATTCTCCGGAATAAATTAAAATGTTGGCACATATGCATTTACCATGATATTCGTTAAACATACAAAGTGGGCTAAATCTAAATATCACTTTCACATTTTATATTTTAATATAAAATTATGTATTGACCGACGAAACCAGGTTACTGGAGAAAAACTGGAGAAATTGCCTGAGTAAAAACTGGAACGCAACAGTGGGCGGCTAGAATAATACATTGATTGCATGATATTGGTTTCGTCTGAGAGACTTTTCCTGTAAGCTCTCAATTCTCTTAATTGTCGTAATGCTATTATTTAGCTTGGTAACTGTAGTCTTTGAAATTTTAAGATGTTAAATTAGAGATATGGGTTAGGTGGTTAAGTATATTTGTTTGTTTTTGACGAAAAGGTTTTCGATTTATTATGCTAAAAAGCTCGTCTGAGGGTTTATTGACAGGATTTAGTATGCGACATTTGAGCGTTTGTGGGCAGGAATAGTAGTAATGGTTGGGAGAGCTTACGGTTCCGTACTATCATTGATCTGATCATGAGCGCTGGAATTTAATTTATGCAGATAGGTTTTATAAAAACCATGAATCGTAAGAAAAAAAAAACAGTGACTGCTGGTGTTAGATCGAAGTCATATTTTGAAACTTTTGGGAATAGTGAATACATATGACTACCCTTCTCCGAGTCATTTGAGTAAAACTGCCACTCCTTCATTAGATTTTAATAAAGAGTTTTCATAACGTGAGAGGGAGATATTGGCAGTGGTGTTCAGATTGAAGAAAAGGTGATTGTTTCTTTCATTATCCTGTCTGCCAATTCGTTGCCCATGACCACCTATGAGCCGAGACGTAGGCGAAAGAAATATCGATTGAGAGTGTAAGGAATGTTGATTTTATGTCTTGTATTATTGGTGACAAATAGCCTGCAGGGCTGAGAGACTGTCGCTGTTAATTGACACTGCGGTGCAAATTGGATTTTATTGAACCCAGTGCAAAACTTTTAGAATTGCATACAGTTCTGCCTGGTATACAGAGTTACAGTTTCCCAGTTTCGAGGCCCACTGGTGTATCGAGACACCTTCGGCTTGAAGGCAGTAAGCGGCAGTAACCCATGCCTTTGGTGGTTCTCGACCCATCTGTAACAATCGCCAGGGAAATCGAAGGAGAGAATGATTTAATGTTTGTGTTAATCCTCTGCTGGGTATAGGGATTAGCTGCTATAACAGCGTCACCTTTTGAGAGAGTGACACCAAAAATTGATATGCACTGGTTTATGTGAAGGTTTATCTATATATAAATTTATATGCAATTCTGTGCATTAGTTCCTGAGAAAAAGCTTTCTCAGAAATTGCAGATAGTACTATATATCTATCCCAGCTCTTGAGCGATTAGCAACAAATGTTGATGGACACTAATTTATGTCATGGGAAAACTACATATATATTTTTATGTAATTCTGAGCAGCAGTTCCTGAGACACATTTAGAACAAAATTTTGTCACACACACAGACTCGCAGGCAGACATTTTCTAAAATCTGTGAAATCATTATCTAGAATTCTCAAAACGTGTAAATCCTTCAAAAATGGGAAGTCGAAAATTTTTATGAGTCCAAAACTTTCTTCTGTTGGATGTAGTAGAAAGTATCAAGACTATATTTTAATATGAAAACATTTCTAATCAATCACGAGTATTTAACATTTACATTGCAAATCATTAATGGTAAACCACTGACATAATAATAAGGTGTGATATGTGTTTAGAATTACTCTTCCATTTCAATTTTTATCTTTCTTTTAAATAACATGAACTTAAAAGGAGGGAGTGGACTTTAAAATTGCCATAATACCAACTAATAAAATTTGTTAATAGGATGGATGGATTGTTGGGTTTTACGTCGCCCTAGTGCTGCGCAGATGGGCAATTGGCGACGGTCTGGGACACACCCCTAAAGGTGGTCCGGAGACATGCCATCACAATTTTGATTCTCCACGGAAGGGATGGCTCTCCCGCTTCGGTGACGCCCAGAGGTATAATTTTTGATGGGAACTTGGAGGACAGTGCGGCCACGACAGATTTTACGTGCACCAGCCACCATTAGTGCACACGACGGTCTTTTGCCGGCTCGAGTACTGAACCCGCAATCTTCCAATTACGAGGCCGGCGCTCTACCGACTGGGCTACCGTGGCCAAAAATTTGTTAATAATTCAAAAAAGTATTTTAAATTATGATAGATTAAAATTTTTTTTAAGTTTATAGTACTCGATGAGTAATTTTTACAGTTGAGAGTAAAAACACCTTCTAAGTAGTTTTTTCTCAAAACAAGTACTTTTAAAAATATGTATTTGAATTCATTAAGAAGTAAATTATTTACAAATATTTTTACTTTCCGTACATACTATGTAAGAAAAGTATTATAATCTTGATTTGCAAAATGAATGTTTCATTTCGCATAGCTCAAAAACGAATGGCCGTATAATGTTCCAAATTTACATTTGTCACTTTATCAATTTCTAGTTGTTGACCTACAACTATGGTTTCGACATGATTTTCCCTTTTAGAAATTTCTACAATTTTACATGATTTTTCGTGATAATTTTCGATTTTTCTTTTTTTGAATAAGCTGAAAGTTGCTACGTATGTTATTACAGTGCCGGCAAAAATGACACTTGAGCAGCAAAAAATAAATAAATAAATAAACTTTACAAGTCAGCTGCCGTTCCCGTCATAAAAATGCGTTGAACCCTAGTGATGACACGTGGCGTTAGTCGGTCACTATTTTTTGTCATCTCATTTTTACACTTTATTGTCGAATGCAGCCGTTTAGGCATGGATCTCTGGCTACATCTGCCAGATGGCTGCAACTGGATACATCTAGAATGGTCTGCCAGATATCTGGCTACATGAATCACAGAGATTCCTTTCTCTAGCAGAGTCAACGCATGAGATTTCTCTTCCATTTTAAGCTTAATCCGACCCATTGTGTGGGGTGGAAATACCTGATGTAGGCTATCAAACTTTGAACAAATGAACGAAATACTGGCAGGCGGAAGCAAGAAGTGTACAGCCTAACTCTAAAAGTCCATGAGGTGAACTGAGTGTTTTCAGGATAGCGAAAGGTCGTCTGTGATCGACTAACACCACATGTCATCACTAGAGTTCAACACATTTTTTTATGGTGAGAACGGCAACTGGCATATAAAGTACTTTTTGCCCCTCAAGTGTAAAGTTTTTTTTTGCCGGCACTGTAGTCATCATAACACTAACTGTATAAATTTTGGTGAATTTAGCGCTTATAGTTTTTTTTAACAAGGAAACAGAAACATTTTTCATCATTATGGCCTATTGGCTGAAATTATTTAAAGTACCACAGTGTCTAAATGATGTCCGAATGAGCCGAAAATTTATATTCATGTTATAGATCATCGTCTTACTAACAGTATAGATTTTGGTGATTATAGCATTTATAATTATTTTATTTTATTACATTGACATCATAATTTTTTTTTCTAACATTAAGGACTATGGGTTGAAATTATCTAAAGTGCAGTAGCGTCAATCCGACAGTTAAATTTTTATTACATTTAAATTTTTATAAGTTTTTACATACATAACATTGTTTTATTTTAATTCATAATCTTGCACATTTTCTTAATTCTAAGACAATAATTTACCAAAAATATTTATAACCTCTACAGTCCCATTAACAAACTAAAATAGACAAAACAGATATCTTTTTAACACGACTTGACGATGTAATTAAATGTATAGTATGAAGTAATTAACCTCCATAGAATATCTGAAATCCTACAACTATAAATGCTGGACATTATTTTGTTTGCATTTTGTAATGACTTTTAAAAAAATAATTCGAATATTGACAAAATTTCTCCACTATTGACAAGATATTTATTTTTATTTAAACTGTACTTCTAATTAATAGACGTCACAATTCAGAGAGAAAGCTATTTTTAGTTCTGCTATTTTAGGATTGTTGTTTTATCATCAAAGCGGAATGCGCTACGAAATATTTAATTTCCAAAACATTTTTAGAAATGCGTAGGAAATTTATTACCTCCAATTTAAATTAACATTTTCTTTACCTAATAAAGTTATCAAAATTTAAATCAGTTGCGGCAATTTATATTATCTAAAGTTTACCGAAATAGGATTTCAGGAAAGCAATTTATATTTTTTTAAACATAAAAGTATTTAGAGATATAATAAATTTCGGTTTCGAAACAGTTTGTTTTATACAGTACATTGATATATATATATATATATATATTTTTTTTTTTTTCCAATTCATTCATAATGACATGTGGTAAACAAGCGAAATCTAAATTTTTTTTAAAAGTAAGTGCACATAAGAAAAAGAAAAAAAAAAGGAACATCTCGTTTTTTTAATATTCATTTATTTTAAAAATATTTATATTTATGTAATATCACAAGATTTCCACTGATGGTAATTTGTCAAAAAAAAAAAAAAAAAAAAAAAGGTTACTGAATTTTACTTTTTTTTTTTTTTTTGTTAAGTGCAGTTGGTCGATAGCGAAATGTATATTATACATGCATAATAAGAAAGTATTGGATTCGTGAAAATTTTCTATCGCCATTTTACTACGGATTTACATGTTTCAAGATGGCCTGAACTCAATTTTACCATTTTCAGAAAATTTTGTCTCTGTGTATCAAACATTTAAAATCTTATCTCACGTTCGATTAACGAAATCTAACCAAACTCGTCACTAATTTGGACTTTGTCCTCAACTGATGCTGATTACATTTGAAATCAATCGCTCGCATGTGGCACTGTCATCCTTAAGAAAATCAAATCAAATCAAATCAAATAAAAAAGAAAGAAAGAAAGAAAAAGAAAAAGGTATGAAAATATAGGACAAAATCTCGTATTAATGTACATAATTATCCAACACATACAAAAGTTTATCCTATCATAAAATAAAACCAATTTCCCAATGAATGACTAAATATAATATAAATTGTATAAATTAGTAATTTGGTGTCGCACTCTTACCCTAAAATTTCATACTGTAAATACAAAGGGTTAAAGCATGTACTTATTACAAAGGGGTCAAAGGGTTAAAGCATGTACTTATTACACAAACTAAATTTCGAAAATTGTACCCCAAAACAATACTTTCTCTATCATACATATGAATAAAAGAATATATATATATATATATATTTCTTTATCTAGAACTGCCATAAAATATTTGTCATACACACAAAGACACATGGACAGACAATCATTTTCTAAAAAGGTTCAAATCCTGTTTCGGATATTTCAAAATGTGTAAAACCATCAAAAGCGCAAATGAAAATGTCTTACGTTTACAATACTTTCTTCTGTGAAGTAGAAAAAGTAAAAATAGTTGTAAAAGTAAAAATAATGTTAATAACTAATAATTTTAATACATGTTTTGTACTGTGAGATTTTTCGTAATACATTATAGAAAAAAGGTTTTTGATGATCACGACATACTAGGTTTAACCATATTTTTCTTTTCTAAAGTGTTACTCAATACAATTATATGCAGATTTCTAAAGAAATATACAAATAATTCACAATACAAATATCTCATGTTCTTTAGAATTGGAGAATAAAATGAATCTATTTAAACCAGTGATATTGTCAATGTTATTCAAGAAGAATTCAGATTGATATGTCACTCTAAATATCTGTTATTGTTATGCCAGATTGCGCTGAACGTGTGTGCAGACATATTGGGCTTATATCTATCTCCGTTTATTTGAGATACACGAAAGGAAGCATAATATTGTCACGATTCAGACATTTATATTAGCATACTGTCTTATATCAAAATTATAGTCAATAGATGGCAGATGTGGTTTATGGTTTATTCATTAAATAGTATACAAGAATATAATATATCATCTCCATTACTCATTTTTTAAATAATGTCCTCTTATTTATAATTACTCATAGCTGTATGCTTATAGCAAATTTCAAAAAATAAAGATAGCATAGAATACAAATGTTCATTTTTTTTTCTTTTCTACATATAAAAAGGTCAAAACATCACAAATAAAGTAAGAAACGAGAACAATTCATTTAAAATTCGCTTGAAGTTGTCAAAAATCACTTCTTACAAAAGAAATGTGATAGTAAAAAAAATATTTGCTTTAGAAGTTTTCTCTCAGCAATAATGTAATTTACTATAATCAACTATATATTAATATGAAAATATAAAATTTGTCGTACATATTCAAATATTAAGC